>CM042565.1:13469512-13949512 GCA_023630585.1 Cranoglanis bouderius | reverse complement strand
CATCAACGACGTCAGCGATTACAACCGCAGATTCTCAGGACAGCCCAGATCTGTGAGTCTCCATGAGTTTACATAACTACAACATATACAGTTATATAACCAGCATGTAAGAACATCCTGAAGCGTTTTATTCCTCTAAAACCCACAGCTGCTTTGCCAAAGATTACGACTATTAATTTATTACTCAATGACATGTATTACTTGTTATCCATTTATAGTTACGTTTAATGTTTTGGGACATCCGCGAGACAGGTTAGTCCTTCCTGTGGAAGAAAACTTTCTGACCGTTACAAAGAACCGACACTGGAGACTCCTTCCTTAAATGTTAAATAAACATCTCCTTATAGTCATTGACAGAATTCATCAGTGGTATAAAGGATGTTAAGCATTCTCGCTACAAACACGTTATAAACAGGAAATCAAAACGATGATAATTATACAATGCTAGTAATGATATGATAAGTGCCTGTTTATAATATTAAAGCTTTTACTGTGGATTTGTGGCATGTGTAGGAAAAAAAGCTGTACTGTATGTTTGTATATTCATGCATTCTTTGATAGAATAGACAGAATAATTGTTAGATAGATGGATGGAATTTCTTTCAGTTATTCATTTATTACAATTTGGGGGGGAAACAGACATCCAGAGTAGAAATAAAAATCAATTCACGTTGTTAAGAACATATTTAACATATTTAAATACATTTTAAAAAAAGCTAACAATTTAGAAATAGATGAAAATTAATGGAACAGTTACAGCGAAACACAATCACTGCTCTGGTTAAGAATATTACGTACTTTTCAAAAAACACAATGAAGGCTGTTGGGTTTTGCTGCAAGAATAAGAAGCGAGTGCGAAAGTCAAAGTGTCCAGAAGAACTGAGGCTGGTTCTGCAAGATGCTCAATAAAACTTATTGAGCTCATTTCCTTATAAAACTGCACTAATTGTACCGGAGACACCTATTTTCATTTTTATTTTTATTTTTTTTGTCACACCAAATATTGACTTTGTATCATTTACTACTGTTTACTGCTCTTTACTGTATTTTTTTAAATGTAGAAACATTTAATTTCATTATTTTGAAGACATCTTTGCTCCACAGCATTTCTTTGCATGTGCCTAAAACTTTTGCACAGTACTGTGTGTGTGTGTGTGTGTGTGTGTGTGTGTGTGTGTGTGTGTGTGTGTGTATATATATATATATATATATCTATATATATTGTGTGTGTGTTGATTCTGCTCTCGCTCTCTGTGTGTCATGTAGCTCCTGGATCGTTTGCGTGACGTCCCCACTCTCCTCCGGCACGCCTTCAGGGAGATGTTTTCAGTCGGCGGACTCTTTTGGATGTTCCGTATCCGGATCCTGCTGTGCCTGGTGGGGGCGCTGACCTACCTGGTCTCTCCGCTCGACTTCATCCCCGAGGCTCTGTTCGGCCTGCTCGGCTTCATGGACGACTTCTTCGTTATCCTCCTCCTCTTCATCTACATCTCTATCATGTACAGGGAGGTGGTGACACAGAGGCTAGCCGGCTGAGCAGAACACCCAGCTGTGATCAGTTCTGTAAAGGGTTTACAGTTTTATCACCGACCGTGTGTGTGTGTGTGTGTGTGTGTGTGGGTGGCCGGGTAAATGGGTAGATGGGTGGGATGGGATCAGCATAAATAACCGAGGTCAGGTGGAGCTTCTGTCCTTGTAATATAAAATACATACGGCACAAAGGAGGTTTTATATTTTTTTCCGTTTGTTTGTTTGTTTGTTTATTCAGAAGAAATTATCATGATTGGCTGCCTCGAGTGAGCCAAAAGAAAAACAAAGCTAGTGATGTTAGTGAACTAACTTTGTGGTTAAGCTAACATTAGCCAAGCAATGCGTAAGATATTGGCGTCGCTGAAACATTAGCTCGTTAGATATCGAACAGAAAGCTAACGTTAGCTAGCTCATTAATTCAAATCATCGTTATTACTTTTGGTTTGTGTCTTATTTATATTTATTGAAACAAAGCATAATAAAATAAAATCTATTCTCCCCTGCTCGATGCTAATTCGCCTGCCTCGTATCTTAAGTACAGTGGCTCTAACATAAAAGGATCTCACAACATGCTGGTTTTAATGTTACTAGAAATCAGTCATGTGTTTAAAGGGGCAGTTTGTAATCTTTAGAGCCATTTTACAGAGATGAAAACATAAATAAACCTACATAGGGAACTTTGGCAGCTTTGGCAGAAAAGTGTTTAATTTAAAAGCCTCTTCCAAATGGTCATGGACTTTTTGCTCATGATTTACCTATAAATATAAAACAGGTTTAAGTACGAAACATACACATTACATTTTGTAATAGCAAATTGCGACTAAAAGGATTAAAAACAGCTGGGGGAAAAAAACGTAACATCCCACAGCTGTAATTATTTGTGATTGTTGATTAGCTCACTTTTCAGAATCAGGCTACATGACCTGTAACCGGGAACTGAATCTGTAACAGCATGAGGACGTTATTACAGCTTAATTAATAAATTAATTAATTAATTAATTTCTCCGTTATTAAAAAAATGGGATCGTAAGTGCGACCCAAAAATATTATCTATGGTACGACAGTAAAATAGCTACAGTTTTGAGAAATTTGCTTAAATCGTGTTCAGAATCGTTATTTCTTTCAAGCCCTATAGAGGGAGCTCTATAGACGTTGTAGCCTTTATAGGAAGTAGGTTACAGTCCTGATCACTTCAGAATTGACCAGTTTTCAGTCCCTCCAGGATTTCGCGATTTTGCGACCGCAGAAACGAACTCAAAATCAAGCAAACTCCGCAGTATTCGCAGGAGCTTGCGATTTTTCAAAATGACCGTAGATTTTCCGCAGATTCTGGCCGAGACGCGTCATGTGACATCATCACAACGCACGTTCAGTCAAAGTGCTCTTCAGTTCACGTGCATCGAACGTTCGTACAGCTAAAATGTCTCATTTCCCAACAAACATCACTGTGAAAGACCGCGCAGAACAATATCGCGCAATTGCGATTTCGCCAATCCGAGTAGTTTTCCGCAAAAAATGCACTGCATGCGATCTTCGACCTTTTAAGAGCAACACGGAACCAGTCGTGATTATTTCTGAAAACATATCAATAACTAAACCTCCTGAACCTTTGTGTGTAATATTTCTTTTTACTTTGAGCCTCGATGGTCAAAACTATGAAAAACCTAAATGCCATGGATTTACATATTGCATTTCATCCAGTTTTACTTAATTGTATTGTTCATTTTTATTTACTTTGTCATGATATTTAATTGTTTGTCATTATCACGCTACGCCAGATGATTTCTTCCAGCGGTAAGAAAAATATCACGATATTTCAACATAAAACTTTTTCTTTAGAAAACATCATCGTTTTGAAATTGTGTCATTTCATTACAACTTGCAACTTCATACATAAACACTTCATACGTTACTCATAGAAACCTATTAAAAAGTGTTCCTATTTTTTTGACATTTTCCGACGGCAACGTGAGCTGTATCTATATTTCGTTTTACTTTTTCATAAATAAAGTCTCAAATGAAAACACTGTCAATTTTGACAAAGTTTACATATCACTATATAATCTGTTGGATTAAGCCTTTATAGGTAACCTTATAAATGTTTAACATAAGAACTATAGAAAGGTTTATGTCCAAAAGGGCTTATGAAGGTTTTATGTAGCCTTATACACACTGTCCTTAAAGTTTTACAGCTAAACGCAACTTGATCATATTTATTTCTGTAAATTAAGGGATAATCCAATATTTTGTTCATTCATTTCCTGATTACTCAAATCCAGTGATCATTTTATTCCACATACACAATGTTTTTTGCTTCTCGAGATCATGATGAAGAAAATAAAAATTCCTCTTATCATAGGAAAATGGACTAAACAAAAATGTGTAAATCCATGCCACTTTAGAGATTCAGTATAAAACACCATAGCCGGCTCTTACATTAAAAAATAAATAAATAAATAAATTTTCTTTATGCCTATGAAAGTTCATGCACTGCATTTAGAACTGGGCCACGATCAGATTTCCGAGATACAATTAAAAGGCTAAGCTGTGATGTATTAACGCGTAGGCGGAGCACTGCGGGTTAAAAAGTCATCTTTCCGTCATCGTTTGAAACAAAACGGAAAATGTGCTTCCACAGAAGATGCGACTGCTTTCAAGCGAAATGCACAGGTGGGCATTGGGGGAAAAACCAGAACAGCACAGGAAAAAAACAAAAAAACAAAACTAACAGTCTTCAAGAAACATGACCAGCTGTGAGTTTTCATATAAACGGACTTTATTTATAGGTCTGGGTAAAAAAAATAAAAAAATCCCTTCTGTTTCGGAATGCGTAGAAACCCAGCGTTTCGTCGATTCATCGCTAATTCAGTTAAATCATCGTGGAATGTGAGACAGTTCGAAAATTTTACGTTGAATGTATTCTTGTTTTCTTCGGACTGTATCCGAACTTTCTCGCTGTGGGCTTCACGCTGAACCTGATGATGTGGTTGACATTTACAATGTGCAGAAAGGGTAACAAGCCCCCAGCGTTCATAGGGCTACATGATGCCTACATAAGCCCTTCGTGACAACTACCATATGTCTACATGTCAAAATGTTTATAAAGCCTCAATACATTACAGCGGACATCAGCTTTTTCGAAAAATTGCGTTGTTCAGTTTAGTCATAAATGCTTTATGTCAAGGTGACATAACACCTAAGTCAAGTGAAGTGACATAGATTTATTTTGGTTGATATACCGTAGTGTTATGACTGATTCGCATTAGAAAGCCATGACAGTCGACTTTGTACCTCTGTATTTCTGGTTATATTTGTGGTTTTAAGTATTATATTTTTTTATGTTATATTTCTGGTTATAAGTATTATAAGAGCAATGCTATGACACTGTAATAACAGTTATATGTATTTCCGCTGGCCCCTACGTGACTTATAGCAATATAATGACACCGTAATGACAGAGCTGTCTATATTTTCTGTGGCTTTTAAGTAAAGCTATTTTAATGATACTATTTTTAAGAGTTTAATGAAGACTTATAACAGTGTTGTGACATGGTAATGACAGAGATAGAGTGAGTTTGGTATACTGAGTATGAGTTTAATGAAGACTTATAACAGTGTTATGACAGTCCTGTGTGTATTTTCTGGCTCTGAAGCAAGGTGAATATGATTTTATTAAGACTTATCAAGACAATGTTATGACACTGTTATGACAGAGCAACGTATATTTATTCCAGCCCCTATATAAAGTGAGTATAACAGTTTAATGGCACGACTTATAACAGTGTTATGACACTGTAATGACAGAGCTATGTATATTTATTCCGGCCCCTACATAAAGTGAGTACAACA
This sequence comes from Cranoglanis bouderius, assembly GCA_023630585.1. Classification (NCBI taxonomy): domain Eukaryota; kingdom Metazoa; phylum Chordata; class Actinopteri; order Siluriformes; family Cranoglanididae; genus Cranoglanis; species Cranoglanis bouderius. Next base: position 13,944,133 of record CM042565.1, on the reverse strand, counting down.
GTTTAATGACACGACTTATAAGTGTGTTATGACACCGTAATGACAGAGCTATGTATATTTTCTCTGGCCCTTAATTAAAGCAATCTTAACACTTTTAAGATTCTGATGAAGAATAATTTAGCTATTTATAATGTTCTAATTAAGACTCATACCATTGTTATGACACCTTAATGATCCCGCTATGTATGTGTTTTTTTTCCTGGCTCTCAAGTAACACAAGCTTAATTTGACTGACTCTGAAAGTTTCGTGAAGACTTATAACAATGTTATGACAAGGTAATAACAGCACTATGTGTGTTTTAACTCTCTGGCCTTAAATCTGATTGAGTTGCGGTGTTCTCTTTGCAAGTCCAGTATAATACTGGAAAGTATTATAGCAGCCTCATGTCAGCACAGCTCTATGTCACTTAACGCAGGTGTTATGTCAACTCTTTATATTTTGAAATGATTAATGAAAGCACTCTAAGTGACAGCTACTGGAGCAAGCCTTTATAACTAAAGTATATAGAGTTATGTCACTTATTTCAGAATGGCTTATGTAGGTTTTATGCCACCCATATGAACACTAACCCTTAAAGGTAAATGTGCTCATAATTATTTTTGTAAATCCTATTTATTAAGCATAATCAAGTGTTCTGCCAGTTACTTTTCCTGACTACTCATAACATTTACTTTGCCGATGGCTGGAAGTTATCTCTGGGGTATGTACACCTGTGTTCATAAGGCAGTACTAGTATGATTATGAGCAGGACTTTCTAAAGGCATAATTATAAATGATAAATAACCCTCGTGTCCAATGGTGCATTAAAGCATGTGCCTAATGAGCATCATTTAAAGTAAATGTTATTCTATTGTATCCTGAGACATACCGAATGTTAGAGATCCACTCAGTAACCATGCTACAGATCCACAGAATTCAACCGAAATGTGAAATGATACTCTTAATATAGCTCATGTCTGATCCCAGTGTTAGAAACAAAGCGCATGGAGCTGTGGATCTTTTGCACAACATGCTGTGCCTTGATTCTGAGACAACCACAGGATTGTGAACTTGAACAAATAATTACAAATAAAGTATCTGCAACAACATTGTCTAGTTTCGTTTCTTACAGAGTAGTGTACAGTAGGGTTCCTTTACACTTGGTGTTTTGTGTGTGTGTGTGTGTGTGTGTGTGTGTGTGTGTGTTATATTAACGATAAAAGCGGTCCGGCTAGTGATTTTTCTTCTAGTTCTGATTTGATTTGTGTATTCATTTGTAATACAGTCTTATTCTGCTATTTAATGAATCTGTTAATGTATACAATGGGGTTAAAAAGCCAAATGTCTTTGGAAGAGCGTGTGATAATTAAGACATTCTGTTTGTCTGAAACTACAATCTTAGCTAAGAGCTTCTCTTAATTGATAGCCTCAAAAATACTCTACAAGGCCAAAAGTATGTGGACACCTGACCATGACCCCCATATGTGAGAAATTGTTGCCACAAAGTTGGAGGCACATGATTGTCCGTTTCCCTTCACTAGAACTAAGAGGCCCAAACATGACAATGCCCCTGAGCACAAAGCGAGCTCCATGAAGATATGGTTTGCCAAAGTTGGAATGGAAGAACTCGAGTGTCCTGCATAGAGCCCTGACCTTAAACCCAGTGAACCCCATTAGGATACATTGGAACGCTGACTGCGCCCCAGGCCTCCTCATCCAACATCAGTGCCTGACCTCACTAATGCTCTTGTGGATGAATGAGCAAAATCCAAAATCTAGTGAAAAGCCTTCCCAGAAGAGTGGAAGCTGCTATAGCAGCTAAAGTAGGAAACTCCATATTAATGTAATGACATGCCTTTGGAATAGGACGTGCAACAAGAACATAAAGGTCTCATGGTTAGGCGTTCACATACTTTTGGCCATATAGTGTAGCTTCCACACACAAAAAAAAAGCAAAACATGTCTTGGATGACGAGATTTGGGGTATTGTGTGAATGTGGACAGAGAAACTCAAATATACATGTGACATGGTGGATATATTTTAATGAGCATGGCCATGAATAAATATATTGTATATATCGATCGGAAAATGTCTGTTTGCTTTGAGAATAACGTGTATGACTTTATGCTGGAAATGATAAAGAAGTAAAGTGTAAAATTATCAATAAAATTCATGCTTAGGTCCCTGTGGCCTCAGTGGTCTAATTCATCCGATTTCTCACTCATATGAAAATACAGTAGTTGCCATTTTGGTGGCCACAAAATATTAGATCTCTCGAAACTTAACTTGTGGCCTTAATATATTAATTCATGGCTGCAGGTTATTAAAATAATAATAATAATAATAAGAAGAAGAAGAAGAACCACGTCAGAGTCTCTGTATAAATAATATGTGAATGTTGGAATGACCTTAAAACACCTTGAAAACAAAACAATGTAAAATGACTTTAAATGAAATGTTGGTTTCTGGACATGCGGCAATGTGTCACATTCATTTCACCACATGATGGCAGCAAAAGCTATATTTAGTCAGAGAAGACGTCGTTTGGCTTGCTTATGCTGCATTCATAAAAAGCCACTTTAAACACACTTTTACAGTTTCAGGCCTGGTTCTGTTCTACTGTAGTGAACTTCAAACATTCATGCAACATTCTGGACTGAAATTGCAGCACAGCAACAACAGCAGACAATACGAAGTAGCTTAGCAACAAGCTAACTGGCTAATGTTAGTGATAACTCTAACGTTGACGATTACCTTCTCAAAACAGTGATTAGTATGGCCAATGTTATAGATTTAACCAAGTACAGTGTCTGTATATCAACTGATCTAAAGCCAGATACCGCTATAAAGTCGTTTAAAAGCAGAGAAGGGGGACTTCACGCTGTTCACAGTGTGAGCGGCCATTTTGATTTGACGTCACTCAGAAGGAACTGGCAGTTGAGAAGACTACCCCAAGTTGACGATTTGAAATTTCAACTTGAAGCGGCTTTTTCGATGGCTTTCACCGGTTGTAGCAACTTCACCTCGAGTATTTCAGAAACTGCTCTGGGATCTCCTGGGATTTTCACACACAACAGTCTCTAGAGTTTACTCAGATTGTTAAAGTAACAGAGATTACATTACATAACGGCATAAATAAACGAGCAGGCGTACAGGTGTTCCTATTAAAGTGGTCAGTGGGTGTAGTTTCTCGTTTTAGGCGATGGGTTTAGTCGTTACAGTGATTCCTGAAACTGATCCATCATCCCTTTGTAGGAATAGATGTTTAGTCACACTTCACACAAAACACCAAGAATTTCACACGTCTGAGTTCCAACATGCAGGTGTGACTTCGGAGTTAACACACACACACACACACACACACACACACTCACACGGGCATCTCCTCCCAGCTGCTGTTCAGATGAAAACTCAAGCGCTATGAAAAATATCACTTCTGGTTAGAAAATCTTCGGAGAGATAAAATGCACTACGTGGATAGAGAAGCTGCTGGAATGTTCTTTACAGCAGAACTATTAAGCATGTTGAAAAACCAGGGTTTCCTGAGGGGTTTCCTCAGGGTATTCCAGTTTCCTTCCCCAGTCCAAAGACATGCGTTGTAGGTTGACTGGCATTTCCAAATTGTCCATAGTGTGTGAATGTGTGAGCGACTGTGCCCTGCTGTGGGTTGGCACCCCGTCCAGGGTGTCCCCGAGTCCCCTGGGATAGGCTCCAGGCTCCCCGTGATCCTATGTAGGATAAGTGGAATGGAAAATAGATGGATGGATGGATGGATGAGGAAGGGAGAGTAATGTACTGTTGATTAGGTCAACCTAATAGAATGAACTATCTGCAATGTCACTGATCAGACAGGCTTTTACATGATGACCGGGTCCTGACACACATCTTCTGCTCGTCTTGCTAAATCAGAGCTCTCATGTTGCTGCATGATGTTTTTTTGTTTAACTCTATCCCTCAGGTGATGGACTCCTGCCAAGGCACTTTATTCTGAAATTGGATGTGCCTAGTGACAGATTCATTATGTTATGCATGTTTGTGCGTGTGTGCGTGTGTGTATGTGTGTGTGACCCCTCTGACCCTGCCTTTCCTCTTTTCCACTCTCGTTCCCTCTTTTCTAATTTTCTTTGCTTTTCTTCATCTTTGTCTGAGCCAAAAAGGCAGCTGAAAGATTCTTCTGAAATCTGTCCCTTTGATTTGAGCCCAGTGAAGTGATATTTCCTGCTCTCTGCGATTCCTAAAAAAAAAAAAAAAAAAAAAAAAAAGATATGATATGAACAGGGATGGACAAAAAAAAAAACCAAACATCAAATAAATACATTAAAATATCTCAAATGTATCAAAAGAAACATTCATTCATTCACCATCATTAACTGCTTTATCCTGTTTCCTGTTTATCACTCACGCTGGGTGTGACGTAGGAATACACCCTGGATGGGACGCCGTACACACATTGACACCCAGAGTAGCCAGTACACCTACACACCGATACACCGACCAGCAGTTTGTTTTTAAACAGTGGAAGGAAACCAACATGTACATGAAGACAACATGTAAAACTCCACATACAGTACCCCAAGCTCAGGATTGGACCCTGGAGCTGTGAGATGGCAACTCTACCCGCTGTACTGCTGTGCTGCCATGTCTAGTTATGTACTTCAAACAACTTTCCCCAGAGGAAAAACTCATACTAATGGTAGAGAAGACGTGCCTTTAACCACCCCAGCAAGAACCAGTGGTACAGTTTGGTGTCGAGCCATTGAAAATGATACAAGAAAGTAGTTTGGCAAAGAAATACCAAAGATTCTTAAAAGTGTTCCACACCCTAATCAGGAAGCGGTTAATCTATAAATGACAGTAGATGGTGATGAACATTGCCTGGAAGCCATGGTGAAATCTCTTGACATGCTAGCACACTGACACAGTAAGTAATTGCACAAGTGCATTCAAACAAGTTTGTTTTCTTTCACCAGAGCCAAGGTGATCTTGCCCTGAAGCGTCATGGACCAGTGATTGCTAACAGCAGAGTGAGTTAGAAATCATCCTAAGGCACTAAGACTTAACTTCTGGGAAATCAGGCCCTTCTGTGCTTCCAGGTCAAAATACACGATGCAACGCAGTACTGTTTTGACAGAAACCCGCTCAGTCACAGCCAAGAGCCTGACGCAAAAGCAGCGTCCCTTCCCAGACCTTGCTGGCTGTCTTCTTCATGGCTTTGGCCTGCGAATCCGTGGGATCCTGTGAGTGGGCGAAGGTTTAATCGGTGCCGCCCAGCTTGGGCACTTCAAGTCTGGCCACCAAGTCTGTATTCACTCTTTTTTGCCCTTTCTGCCCATCTGGCATGAAGAGGTGGGTGGGGTTCTGTTCGAGCTCGGACGTCCAAGCTGCCCACGCCGTCGAGGCAGATGCCTAGTGACAGTGTGTGTGGGTCAGAGTGTGCGCGTAACTCTAAGGAACCCCACAGGAACAGTTCCCACTTGTTTCCATAGAACATGAGCGAGCTGAAACCTATATGCATGTTCGCAGCTATGTAACACAGGAACACGAGGAGCTCATACACACCCTTATGGGAAGCTCTAGCCAAATCCCACGAAGCCTGGAAAAATCGATTGATGACGGGTGGGAAAGTCTCAAGAGGTCGGATCAGAGGAGGTCTGGACCCTTGTAGGTCCCTCAGCTCCATTTCATCTTTGCGTTGTCATGGTGTATGTGTTAATAAATGAATCCATGGCTCCTTTTTTGTATTTTAAAGCTTTAAGTTTCACTCCCGACTATCAGTCGCGTTCATAGAGCTGAGGATTGACGCACTATGAAAGCTTAATATCTGTAGAGACTCTGTTTGTTAACCTGTTTATGGGTTCCCTAAAGGTCAGCTTGGAATGCAATCATCTCTGTGTGTATGTGTGTGTGTTTTTTAAGGTTGTAACAGCATGCCACTATCTGTATCTGTATCTGTTTAGTGCTCCAAATATTCAGATCTGTATCTCTATTGCGAATTTAAATCCAAAGTGGGTATTGCCTAAACTGAAAGGGTTAAAACAGTGGAAGACCCCCAGAGGTAGAAATGCCAGCACTCTGACAGTTCCTCAACCTCAGGTACATCACTCGAGTTCGTAATTGGTCTCATAAGACTATTATGTTTGTTTCTAACAAAATTTTTTGGTTCCATTTCCCGAAATATAAACTAGCAACTTAATTTAAACCATCACAACCCTGGCCAGGCAGATACTGAGGAGCGTGATATGTTCATGTCAATCAATGTGGTCTTTATGCTCACGCCTGCATCACATGAAAGAGAGAAACTCCATTTTGTTCCATTTTGGGATCTCAGTTCCGATAGGATCTAGTCTTGGATAGATGTCCTTTCTAGCAAGCTTTTACAAAAAAAAAACAAAAAAAAACAAACAAAAAAAACACACACACACACACACATAGTGCACCTTCTTATGTGTATTCATATCTGTATTTGTATTCATTTAGAACACATTATCTGTTCACCCAAATAATGTGCGTGTATTCAGTTACATTCCTAATGTGCAGGTGATTGTGTGCCAGCCCACTGAAAAGCCTTTTTTCTCTGTTTAATCTCTCCATCCTTCGTGGCTCAGGTTTCTCGTTGCTATCAACAAGTGAAATCACATCAACAAGTGAGCGCTGCTTTTTTTTTTCCCTTCAGCGTCTGTAACTGAGAATTTATCTGACAGTGATATAAGACTGACGCCTTTGCAGCGGGAAGAAGCTGGTCTCGATTTGCAGCGTTTCCTCCAACAGGAGATTTCTGCCAACTGTCATGCTGACAATACGGACGGACCAGAATGACCCACCCACACAACCCACTCACGCCGCTCACTGGGAAAAGCACTTTGTTTTTTTTTTGTTTTTTTCCTCTTCTCCTCTCTCACATTCTTTCTCAACCCTTCAAACTATTTCATCTACACGTCCCAAATCTCCGACCTGTCCGCCCTGCTTCCTGTTTTTTTTTTTTGTTTGTTTGTTTGTTTGGTTTTTTTTTTTTGGCTCATGTCATGCACTATGACGAACGTGCTAAATTTAAGCCTCCTAAATTGAATTAGCGTCTGATGAAGTCATTTGTTTCCAGGGTGAATAAGCTCCCCCGTCTCTGTGGCTCTCGCCATCCTGTTTTCCGGTCCCGCTTTCCAAAAGATGCCAGCCTCTCCCTTTTAGCTGTTCTGATCTGCTCGTGTAGAGCTAATGGAAACGGCAGGCCAATTTCGGATCCAAACAAATCCCTTCTGAGGAAACCTTCCGGTCTTGGCTGTACGTACCTTTTAGCAATTCTGACCTCGTGAGCTCTGTATTCTGTTGTTTGTTGGTACGTGTGTATGTGATTAGATACCCGCGTGATGTCATGAACTACCTCCAGCCCGAGCTGGTTGATCTCACCTCCTCGGAAAGACTTTTGGTTAACAAGGATCCACTTCCAGGATTCGCAGGGAATGGATCAAAACCATATGTTCCAAGACAACACACACGCACACACACACACACGTGCACACACACACACAGCCCAAGCTACAATTTCACACAATTTTTCCATTCATATCAGAACTAAAGATTTCCTGGTGGCGTGTTTTGCATCCAGTTGTCTGTCCTAAACCATACATTAAGTGTAGCTAGTTTAAAATGAGCACTCAAGGATTTAAAGTGATTAAAGTGATCTCAGAACAACATTTTAACATCTATAATAGTGACCTGCTGCATAAATTAGCAGAGTAGAGTTGAGTTCATATTTAAGATAATTTCAATGAAATTAGTCATGCAAGGACCAGGAACTACTCGAATCGTGTGGACCAAATGTCTCCGTAATGATAGGAATACATGAGAGTCGGAAGTTTTCTTGTCACTTGGCTGGTCCTCTGAAAATCATTCACTTCTTTTACAAAGTTTACTGGAAGAAATTAAGAAAACATGTAGATTTGGTTCCTGAGGTTTAGGGTTAAGTGTAAACATATCTACAGTAATACAGAAGTCAATTAATTGAAGGGTCCTCACAAAGATAGTAAAACCAGCAACGTGTGTTTCTTTATCATTTAAGTGCCCCAAGCCACCCCAGAGTAATGCCCCCCAAAAAATTTCCTCTTTCCATATGACTAATTCCACTAGTATCGTTCCTCTGAACGCGCACACACACACACACACACACACACACACACACACACACACACACACACACACACACACTTGCTTGTCAGGACCTTTGACATAATTATTAACGCTGAATGTAGATAATTAATGTTATGCTGCACCTTAATCTAACTCTAACCTTAATTTAAGCAACCCGAAAAGAAATCTTTTGGCTCTTTTAGTTTTTTAAATAAAATTAAAGCTGTGGTTCTTGTAAAGATTTCCTTGTGGGGACCAGCCAGATGTCCCCATAAAGTCAGATATAACTATGAATTCTTCCTAACCTTGTGGGGACAATGAGTTCCTACCAAGATATAAAAACATGTCCATACACACACACACACACACACACACACACACACACACACACACTAAAACTGGCCCCACGATCCTTTCGTTCATCACAGATCCAAACGAAACCCACTTGGCAAAACAATAACGCAAAAGAAAGACAAGAATTGCATTTGTTTTTCTTTAAAGAGTGTTTATTTTACAGGGAAAATGATTCATATGCACAAATATTACATGCAGTTCACTCGTCCCACTGTGTTGTCTCATAAATAATTCTAACATGAAATGGCTGAAAAGACTCAGGACGCCACACTAAAAAAAGGAAACTCTAGCACAGGTTTAAGGATCAGATGTTTTTGTTTTTTTCTTGTTTTCTAACTTCAGATCACAATACATTTCAGACGAAGGGCTAGTTTTGAAATCATCAACAGTCGAACGCTGACATATGTGCTAATGACTCATGCCGTTTTTACTGGTGATAAATGCGAGTTCGAGCAAGTAGGAAGGAAGATTTTAGCGTCGACAGTGTCCAGAGGAGATGAATCAGAGCTGAGAGATTTGCCCAGGTTTCCGCTACTGTGCGAGTAGGACCTTCACATCCTATACTCCCCCCCCCCTCTCTCTCTCTCTCTCTCTCTCTCTCTCTCTCTCTCTATAGGTTCTCACTCTTTTTTAATGCACCCGAGTGGTTTTTAAAATCGTAACTATTGCCTTCATACCAACAAGGTTAAAGATGTAGATCCTAAAAAAGCTTTTAGGCACGAAGCCTCCACAATTCCTCGGGAATGCCTACAAAAAGAAACTAGCCGGAAGACTGAACAGATCGTGGGTTTTTCTTTTTCCAGGGTTCATTCCTCTTCTGACCTCACCCCAAATCATGAGTTTCCTACAGAGCTGGAGTTGTGCTGAACTCCATTTAAGCTCTGTTACCTTGCTGTAAAGGCAGACCTTCGCTTCCAGGCTTGGATGCACTTCAGAGATGAGGCTCGGGCTTTCGGTTGATGAATCATTCACAACAGGAGAACATCTCACTACACTTAAACTAATCCATAACGGTCCTCCTCTCCTGTCTCTCAGTGGAGCTCCTGGATCAGACAAGGCGAGACTAGAGCTGGGCTGGAGATTTGATTTTTGAAAAAAAAAAACAAAAAAAAAACATCGACGTACTTCTTTATACAAATTTACAATGATAACTTATCAGATGTTAAGGACTGGAGTGGTATGTGAGAAATAAAACTCTTAGGGTCGAGATGTTACGGGAAAATAATCAATAATGGGATGGTGTCATGCAGCCTGGTGCAACGTGGAGTTCATGTTCAAAACTTAAAATTGATTAATAATAATAATAATAATAATAATAATAATAATAATAATAATAATAATAATAAGTTTATTTTTTATAGTGCCTTTCTACACACTCAAGGTCGCTTTACAACACAGCACAACACAACAAGGGGAAAAGACAAAAAAAAAAGACCATTAAGAAACATTAACATAAACATTAACACAGAAACATTAAGAGTCACAGAAACATTGGGCAAAGAGATAGGTTTTGAGTTTATTTTTAAACTCTTGTACAGAGGTAAGATTACGGAGGGTTTGTGGGATGGAGTTCCACAGTGTAGGGGCTGCTGTCCAGAAAGTCCTACCACCGAGTGAGGACAGCTTGTAACACAGAGTGAATAACAGGCCGGTATCAGATGACCTGAGACAGCGTGATGGAGTGTAGAGATGGATAAGATCAGCAATGTATGAGGGTGCAAGACCATGTAGGGCTTTGAAAGGGATAAGGAGAACTTTATACTGGATGCGATATGAGACGGGTAACCAGTGTAACCTGCGCAGGACAGGAGTGATGTGTGATGATTTCTTACAATGAGAGCGAACCCTGGCTGTTGAATTCTGGATGTATTGCAATTTATTGATTGTTTTAGCGGGAAGGCCAGAAAAGAGAGCGTTACAATAATCAAGCCGAGAACCGATGAAGGCGTGGACAAGGGTTTTGGCATCTTCGGTGTTAAGGATGGGGGGAAGTCTAGCGATATTGCGAAGATGATAGAAAGCTGTTTTTGTGAGAGAGGAGATGTGCGACTTAAAAGAGAGTGTGGAGTCAAAGACAATACCAAGGTTGCAGACAGTAGAGGAGGATCTGACCAGGACACCATTAATATCAATTAATTGGTCAGGAAGACGAGATCGAACATGAGGAGATGCTACTACTAACACATCAGTTTTTTTCGGTATTGAGTTTGAGAAAATTGCTAGTCATCCAGGAATTAATGTCCTTGATACATTCAGGTAAGGAGTTTGTGTGATTACACAACTTTAAATTTGATGGCCGCAACACGTCTCAAAAAAGTTGGGACGGGGGCTTCAAAAGGCTGGAAAAGTACATTTTTCTAAAAAGAAACAGCTGGAGGAACATTTTGTAACTAATTAAGTTAATTGGCAACAGGTCAGTAACATGACTGGGTATAAAAAGAGTATCTTAGAGAGGCAGAGTCTCTCAGACGTAAAGCTGGGCAGAGGTTCACCAATCTGCGAAAAACTGCAATTAAATGGAAAAGTTAAATGGTTCGATTTCAGTTATCACTCAAACATAAGCTGTTTTTATGTGCTGGACCATGCAGCATGGCTCTCCAATCCACATCAGGGTAAAATTTAGCAATTGAATTGGTTTTCAATTCAGTAGACAGTAAAACAGAAGAGCCAGACAAACCAGGGTAGTGGTAGCTAAGTGGTTAAGCAGTTGGGCTACTGATCAGAAGGTTGTGAGTTCAAATCCCAGCACCGCCAAGCTGCCACTGTTGTTAACCCTCAACTGCTCCCTGGGCTGCCCACTGCTCTGGGTGTGTTCACAACTCCTAATGTGTGTGCACTAACTTGGATGGGTTAAATGCAGAGGACAAATTCCAAGTATGGGTTACCATACATTGGCCTTCACATGTCATTTTCACTTACTTTCATAAGTGGGTGAGTAGATAAGAATATCATCAATGTAGGCGATAACGCAGCACGTCGTTAATGAAACATTGAAATACCGAAGGTGTGTTAGTTAGCCCATACAGCATTACCAGATATTCGTAGTAACAGCTGAACACTGTTTTCTACTCGTCCCCCTCTAGTATACGTACGAGATTGTATGCGCTAAGCAAGTGTGTATTCATGAAGTAATGTGCTTCTCATAGTTGTTCCAGGGCTGAGGGGACCTGGCGGACACCTGGTTCAAGCCCCTAAAAGCCCCCCCCCCCCTCTTAGCCACAAAGAAGAAGCTGGCAGACGCCGGGGAAGTGGAAGGACGGATGTAGCCTTGTTGAAGAGCTTCCTGAATGTATTCCGTCATGGCTTTGTGTTCTGCTTGGGACAAAGGATAGATGTGACCTCGTGGTGGTGTTCTACCGGGGAGTAGATCAATGGCACAATCGTAGGAACGGTGAGGTAGAAGGCCACTAGCTTTAGCCTTGCTGAATACTTCCTGGAGTTCCCGGTACTCCTGGGGTATTTGGCCCTTTAGGGTGGTTTCTCTCGATGGTCGTTTTAGCAACCATCAGCATTGGTGTGTGGAGACAGTTTTGCCGACAGAAGGATGACCAGCTTGTGATCTGATGGTCCGCCCAGGAAATCTGTGGATTGTGCCGTTCCATCCATGGTAGCCCCAAGACGATGGGATAACGAGCGGAGGTGGTGACCCAGAAAGAGATTTCCTCCTGAGGTTCCTGAATAGTCGAGCAAGACAGGAAGCGTGAAAGTATGTGAGACAGTTTCTGGGTTATAACTCACCAGGGACGAGCGGGGACGATGTCCGCCCCTCACCTGGGGGGTTCTCGAGGGGCGGACCGGTAAGTGATGGATGAGGTGGTCTGCTTTGCCACAGTAGAAGCACAGGTGCTCTCGACGTCTCCTTTCTCTTTCTCCATTGTTGAGCTTGGCGTGGCCAAGTTGCATTGGTTCTACGGATCATGTGTAGCAGGAGGCTCCAGGCGGTTCCGGTGAAAGCTGCGGCTGTGGAGTAGCTGGTCTATCTGGATGGCGACATCGATAAGCGAATCGAGGGTGAGGGGTTCATCGCGACATGCCATTTCTGTGAGAATCATGGGTTTAAGGCCTTGACATAAGGCGGCTTTTAAAGCAGTGTCGTTCCAGCCGCTGCCTGCCGCGATGGTCCGGAACTCCAGCGCGTATTCCACAACACGGAGAGAACCTTGACGGAGCGTGAGTAATCGCTCCCCAACTTCCTGGTCGTCGGAAGCGTGATCGAAGACTCGCCGGAACATAGAGGTGAATCGTTCATACGAGGTGAGCGCTTCTCCGCCTCGCTCCCTCACGGCAGCGGCCCATCTCAGAGCTTTTCCGGACAATAATGTCATGACCCACACCACTTTTTCAGTGTCAGATATGCCTCCGTGACAATCAAAATACAATTCACATTGTAGTAAAAATCCCTTACATAAAGCAGCATCGCTGGCATATGTGTGACGCGTAGGCATGGGCAGACGAGATGTGGCCGATGGGGCAGGCGCGACGGGCAGCGTCCTTTCATTGATAGCTTGGGAGAGACGCTGTAAGTTTTCGTTGACCTCTCCTAGGCGCCGGTGTTGTTCGCCGAGGAGCTGCCCGTGAGCATTGATAGCCTGACGAATTTCCTCCGCTGCATCCATGATGGCGAAGTATTCTGTTATGAAATACACGGGTAACTGGATGCAGGTGCAGAGCACTTTCCTCACTTCATTGATGTTATTATTATCAAGATAAACAGTACCAAAACGTGAGGCAGAAGAATGGTCAAAAAACAGGCAGAGTTCAATATCACGGGCAAACAGTGTAATCAGAGGCAGAGCAACAGACAAAATCCACAAACGTAGCGAAAGTTCCATAAACCAAAATAGACAGTCCAAGGGCAGAGAGGGTAATCCAAAATCCGTTAAACACAAGCACAGTTCAAAAACCAGAGATAATCCATCCGAGCATAAAGGCTTGGTATATGTCAGGTACAAAGACAGAACAAATACTTTGCGTTGGAAGTTACAAACAATTGTCCTTATATAGTGAACTTGGAATTGAAAACAGGTGTGTGCAATCAGAAGGAGGGTGACTGTGAGCGTAGGAGTGAGGGAGTGTCATGGGGAGTGTAGTCTGTGGCGGCCATATTTGCAGGCTGCTGTGTATGCTGGGAATTGGAGTCGCGCTCGTGGCGCGACCTAACAATATGTTGTCGTTTCTATAGCAACAGCTCATTCGCAGGGACTTGAATGGCGGACACTCCACTTCAACTGAGGCTAAACATATTTTTTTTCAAATGTATGGTGAAATATATAGTGACATTTTCTGGAAGAAGACGTTTATTTTACATTTATACGTTAAGGAGTCTCCAGTGGGAAAGTGTTCAGGACAGAAGTCTAACACGATAAGCTGTATTTTTTTTTTTTTTTTGTCTTACTAACTTCAAGAAAGAGATAAAAAAAAAAGAGGCTGGTGAGGAAATGACAGTTTATAACTGCTATAACGTAAGTGAGAACAGGAAATAACTTGTTTCGAGGATGTTCCTGTCAGGAACGGGGAGTCAGTAATGGTCGATGCGAGTGCAGATTTGTTAGTGAACGGTGCAAACAGACAACAAAGATACTGAAGACAAGAACCAAAACCCTGAACTAGAGATACGAGGCAAAACATACAGACTATGATCGAGACTAAGGGCCAAACAGCAACAGACGGACACGAAAACAACAAAAGCTTGACACAAGACACAGGTCTGAGTGATTGAAAACGTGATGCTGGGGCTGATGGGAAATGTAGTTCAACCCCCTCTGGGTGCTACCATGACTGTTCCACAACATTAAATGTAACTATAAATGTTTTAAAATTGTGATGTTATTTAAAAAATAAATAAATAAATTGGAAATTGTGACTGTTGGCAAATTAGGTGAAAAGTACCAAAGGAGTAGTATACCCGAATTCTCAGTATTTATAAAACCGTAGGTGAGAAATACCCGGATGCCGAGATTCTGCAGTATGGAACCACTGGATACTGCGCTATCCCATAAGGCAACGGGACTGGTGCGAATGTGCGGAATTAAAAATGGCGGAAGCCAAGGGTTAAGTATGGGTCTGATAAGTTTAATTACTTTTTTTTTACTTTCTAGTATTGCCACTTTCAATATAACACACACACACACACACACACACACACACACACACACACACACACACACACACACACACACACACACTGGGAGTTATGTACAGGGCCGTACTGAGATCATGTGCTCCCTTTTTCCCTCCCAGAAACCTTTCACACCCCTCATTCCTTCATCTCTCTCTCACTCACTAGTAGAGGAGTGTGTGTGTGTGTGTGTGTGTGTGTGTGTGTGTGTGTGTGTGTGTGTGTGTGCGCGCCTCCATCATTGGGGCTCTGACGGCAGCAGTAGCAGAAGTGAGGCCTCTGATTGGCCGAGGCTGTCCGGCGAGTGGGAGACTGACTCATAGTAGGTGGGCTGGAGAGACGCTGACTCACTCAGAGATGAGGAGAGAGAGAGAGGGAGAGAGAGAGATAGAGAGGGAAAGAGAGAGAGAGAGGGAAAGAGAGAGAGAGAGAGGAGGGGGGGAGTGGGGAGAGAGGGGAGAGAGAGATAGATATAGAGGAGAACTATCACAGTTACATATGCCCTGATCCCCCTTTCTCCCTCCTCCATATATTATATCATAAATGACATTTAGCTCCTGGCTGCTGATGTGTGTTTAACACTCCAGGCCTCTGGGAGAACCACTGACTTACACTGATCATTTATCAGCCCCTGGATTCATTCAGTTCAGTGCATTAAACGATAAAGTGTCTATCTCAAAAAAAAAAAAAAGTGTAGATCGGGTTCGGTTGTCACCGGCTGGCTTTTATTCACCGTATACACTGTATAATATACAGCATTAGAGCTCTGTGAATTACAAAATCTTACAACACAGAACAGCACCATAAAACTTTAATACCAGCACTGCTGAATTCTCCATTCTGATTGGCCGGCAGATGTTGAGTAATTTTCAATAATATAGCCTTCATTTATTCTTTCTTTCATTAATGAATTCTTTCTTTCTTGCTTGCTTGCTTGAATCATTTTAAAAATCTTTTTGAATCATTTTTAAAAGCTTTTGTTTGCTTCTTTCTTTCTTTCTTTTTCTTTTTTTTTTCTGTTTGCTTGTTTCTTTCTTCTTTATCTCGTTCGTTTGCTTTTTGTTCCTTTCTTTCTTTTTTCATTCTTTTGTAGTTTTGTTTGTTTTTTTTCTTTCTTGAATATTTAATAAAAACTTTTGTAAATCTTTCTTGCTTGCTTGCTTTTGTTTGCTTGTTTGTTTGTTTGTTTCTTTCTTTCTTTCTTTGGTTTGTTTGCTTATTTCTTTCTTGTTTGCTTTTGTTTGTTTGCTTGCTTCATTCATTCTTTCTTTCTTTCTTTCTTTCTTTCTTCCTTGCTTGCTTTTGCTTGTTTGTTTGTTTGTTTCTTTTATTTGTTTTTAATCATTTTTAGTCTTTTTTTTGCTTGTTTGTTTTATTTGTTTCTTTCTTTCGTTAAGAGTAAGCCATTTTCAAAAGAAATGTTTTAAAATTTCTCTTAAAATTCTTTCTTTCTCTCTTTCTTTCTTCCTTTTGTTTGTTGTTTTTAAATCTTTTTAAATTCTTTCTTGCTTGCTTGCTTATTTGCTTGTTTGTTTTTTTCTTTTTCTTTCTTTTGTTTTTTTTTTGTTTCATTCTTTTGCTTGTTTCTTCCTTTCTTGCTTGCTTGTCTTTGTTTGTTTGCTTGTTTCTATCTTTCCTTCTTTCCTTCTTCTTTCTCTCGTTTCTTTCTTTCTTTCGTTTGTTTGTTTGCTTCTTTCTTTCATTTGTTTCTTTTTCTCGTTTCTTTCTTTCTTTTCTTTCTTAACATTTAAGTTGTTCCTAAAGCTGTTAAATAATTTCCTGAATTTTTTTTTAGCATTGTGTAAACCATTCTTTTCAGTCTATTCTTTATCTCTACCTAATCTCTCCATCACAGTTAGCTCCATGCTGACAGAGTATTTCCTTCAGAAAAATGACAGGAGAGGCTAGCAACAGCAAAACTCTGTGCACCTTTAATTACTATTTCCCGAGTTCAATTACTTGATTAAGAAAAACCCTTAATCAGCCTAATCACACTTATAATCAGCATGCTCTGATATGAAATAATTGCCACACGAACGCAGCCGCTTGAGTCATATCCGCAGCTTGTTATGAGACATGAACAGTAACGATTTAATTAAATGCCATGCGGCTCGATCCCACATGCTCGGTTGTAATATTGTGGCCCGCGAGAAGCCACGTGGGAAAATCGGACTCGGTTGGTTTATGAGAAGCGGGGTCGAGGAAGCACACGCTGAATGGTCAGGAGGTTTTCACCACTGGAAAGTCTTCAGGATAAAATAGTTTGGACTTTCCAGTTTCTTGGTAACATCACAAGCTGCAATTTGTTTGGTCTTATTAACTTCAAGAAAGTTAAAAGAAAAAAACACAGGGAATGCCTGTTTATAGCTGCTATAATATAAGTGATAACAGGAACTAACTTGTTCTACAACATTAAATGTAACTATAAATGGATAAAAAGTATGACGTCTTGTACATTAATAAATTAAATGACGTGTGCCAAATTGCTGTGGTAATTTGCAGGAGGAATAAAACACTTGGGAATGTGATGTTATAGGAAATGAATCAGCTTCAGAGTGCTAAAAGTAACTCTGCTTCATGTCAGGTCGCATCACAGCACCCTGTCACTGATTATTTTCCTATAACAGCATGTCCCCAAGTGTTTTATTCCTTACTTATTTCAGACTGCAACAAAACATCTTTCTTTCTTTCTTTCTTTCTTTCTTTCTTTCTTTCTTTCGTTTGTTTGTTTCTCTGTGTTTCTTTCTTACTTACAATATTTCTGTCATTCATTATTTTCCTATAACAGCATGCCCCCAAGTGTTTTATTCCTTACTTATTTCAGACTGCAACAAAACATTTTCTTTCTTTCTTTCTTTCTTTCTTTCTTTCTTTCTTTCTTTCTTTCTTTCTTTCTTTCTTTCTTTCTCTCTTTCTTTCTTTCTTTTAAGCTTTCTTTCTGTTGTTGATTATTTTCCTATAACAGCATGCCCCCAAGTGTTTTATTCCTTACTTATTTCAGATTGTAATAAAACATTTTGCTGTTTGAGAAATCCATCGATCAAGTATGAAGAAATTAAACAGAGTATAATTTTAAAGCTGTTCAAAAGATAAACCATGAGATTGTAGGCAGTTATTAAATCAAAGGAAAGATATACATGTTATTAGAGAATATTAATATCACATTAATAAGCCTGCTCCGATCCTGAGCCCAGGTTACGGTATGTGTGGAGGTATGTGTTCCTCCAAAAAACATGGCACTATGCAGACTGACTATGTTAAATTACCCCTAGGTGTGAGTGCGTGTGTGAATGTGTGTGCATGGTGGCCTTGGACTGGCGTTCCATCCAGGGTGTATTCCCACCTCACACAAAGTGTTCCTGGGATAGACTACGGATCCACCAGGATGAAGCATTTACTGAAGATGAATGAATGAAAACTCTAAAGATCACACTACTTCAAATCCAGTTTTCCTGGGATAGGATCTGGATCCACCACTATCCTGACCAGGATGAAGTGCTTACTGAAAATGAATGAATGAATGGATGAATAAATGGACGAATGACATTTATGGTAAATTCCTGCCTCACGCCCATTGTTCCTGAGATAGGCTCTGGATCTATTGCCACCCTCACCAGGATACTTACTGAAGACAAATGCTGTTCATTTCAGGTGTGCAAACTTTTAAAATATGTTTTTTGACCAAATTTGTCAAATCTTTACTGTATAACCGATTTTATTTAAACAGTTCGTCATAGTGGATTTTTTTTTGGACGACTTTTAGACGTTACCCTATTAACCACAAGATAAACACGTTAAAAAGTCATGTTTAAAAAAAATAAAAGTCTAATTTGAAACTAGTTGGCTCTGAGCATTTCTACTCAGAGGGAAACACAGTCAATGGATGGACCTGATCCAAGACCAACACAGACTTGCCAGGAAATTTAATGATTCACCGTCGTTTACGAACCTGGTCATTTTCTACTGACCAGAAATCAGATGTATTGTTTAAATACAGGATTAGACAATGAGTTGATTTGTAGGAAACTGATCCAGGACCTGGGTTTAGAGCGTGACAGCCTGACGGACGCTGATTCAGTAGCTCGGCCATGTGCGGCATGTATGAAATGATTGTGGTTAGCCGCCGCGAGGGGATGTTAACGGTCCGGCGGTTTCTGTTTATACACAGGAGCGAGACGGCGAGAGATGACTCCAGACTTATGAATGACTCTGTGAAGCCAGAGTTTGGAGTGAGTCAAACTTCCTCAGCTTGTTCGCATAAAAAAAAAAAAAAAAAAGGACCCTGTACACAATGAATTTGGACACTTTTGTGTAAGCAACCATGACCTAGAACAAATACAGATAGTACAGTGTGATGAGAAGGAAGAAAGTTTGTGCTGCCCTTGATGATAATGAATTTAAAGCAACGATGATTGAAGAGCGATTCCAGGAGACAGGAGAGATCTACAAGAAGTTTCGGACAGAGAGAAGAAAATTGAGAGAGAGAAAAAGCAAGAAAAAAAAAATCAGAGATGAGCTAGAGATAGAAGGAAAAGAAAAGAGAGAGAGAGAGAGAGAGAGAGAGAGAGAGAGAGAGAGAGAGAGAAACGGGCTTGTTTGCTTTTGCACAAGCGCTGATTGACGTACTTGCTCGCAGTGACTCAGTGAGTGGATGGAGGACCGTGAAAGTTCATGTTGGGAATAGTATGATGCGAGTGAAGAGGGGGCCGCAGCCGTTCTGTCTCCTACCACACAGCATACGGACCGGCATGTGCACACGCACGTCACTCCGCTGGCCACGGCAACCGCCGTAGAAACGGCCTCCACTCCACTCCCTGCTGCGTGGCCTCCTTCTTCTCCTTCATCCCTGCACTTTGTTAGGAGAAACACATGAAAGTCGTGCATTTAAAAAAAAAACACACAATTCAGAGAGAAATCACATGTACGCAA
Organism: Cranoglanis bouderius; assembly: GCA_023630585.1. NCBI lineage: Eukaryota > Metazoa > Chordata > Actinopteri > Siluriformes > Cranoglanididae > Cranoglanis > Cranoglanis bouderius. Next base: position 13,924,630 of record CM042565.1, on the reverse strand, counting down.
TTAGTTGATGCGCCATGCAAGACATATTTGACATAATTGTATGGTGTATGATGCTAATTGGCTGACAGGGAAGGAAATCTACCTTTTCTGTAAACAAATTAACATATATTCGCCTCAAATGGCAACATATTCTACATATTTTTTAAGGGAACACAAATGATCTCCTCATGAACGTGTGATGACTGGTGTTTAAGTCAATTATCACAATGTGATACGTGATTTTTCAGAGCAGGGGTTGACAAAACGTTAGCCCGGGTGTCCGGGACAGGAAGATTACGTGTCACATATCCAAGCTCCTCAAAGAAAATATATATTTCATATGTAGAGAAAAAAAATACAGAACCAGAATGATTATAGAATGATATTGTTCTGGTAAACCTTTAGCTATGTAGTTAGAAAGGCTAACTCAGTATCCTCTATAATGTTGTGATGAACCAAATAGTTTTGACAGTCAATGGCTGTCAATGTTTTTATCGTTCATCAGTTTGGGAAAAATCGTTCCGAAAGTGATTCCAACGATATGGTTTCTCTGTGCCGTTATCGTTATAGTTATAGTGGTGTGGTTTCTGCTATTCTTTTATATTTTAGAACGATTTTTAGAACTGTATCTTTATCATTATCGTTGTAGTTATTGTCCTTGGTGTGAACGAGCCTTAGAAAGGTGACAATGCAAGCTGAGATTCAGATACTTAAATTCCAGTTAGCTATTGTTAGTAGTTAGCAGGCTAGTTGTGCTTATGTTTGCTCATGAAATTACATAGAGGGGAAGAGCAAGAAATAACGTAAACATGATAAAGTAGTGGCTATAAAGCTCTTCATGCAAAATGATGCTGCGTTCAACATCAAAATCAACCTCTGTGTGTTCAATCTACAAAGTGGGGGGAAATCAAGCATGAATGCAACAGTGTTTATCTTATGTTAGCAACAGGCTAGTCATCTAACTGTGATGAGTGATGTATATATTTTTTCCTGCTCAAAACAGTGAACTGTGTAGTCAGTGTTATAGATATAACACGCAAACATGTCTGTAGGTTGATAGATCTAAAGCAAATACTTGTATATACACCCTGCTGAAAAAACAATAGAAACCATCAATGAAATTCTAATGGTTTCCTCTACAAATATCATTACAAACCACCGGCTGACCATTAAAACCATTACCCTTAACATTATTAGTCCTTAATGGTATCCAGTAGACATAACATGCCACCAGTAAAGTAACAAATTACCAGTAGAGACCCACAGGGAGCATTACAGTTTTCATTAATACCAATACAATTCCCATTATAACCATTAAAACTATTCAAATTCTATGAGGGTTTCTATTGTTTTTTTGTTTTTTTGTTGTTTTTTTCCCAGCAGGGCAGTATAACTCCTTTAATGTAAGAAGTGCCACTTTGTTTACTGTTGATGCTGAGGGCGGCCATTTTGATTTGACGTCACTTGCTGAACTTGGAGTTTAGGAGACTGTCCTGAGTTCCCAAGTAGGAATTCTGAGTTGAGGGGATGTTTTGTTGCTGTTGTTGTTGTTATTGTTGATTTTCCAAGTCTGAGTTTGGAAATTTGGGAAAGAAAGACCCTTTAGCTGAATGCAGCATTAATGCTGTTAACCTGTAGCTTGCAGAAAGTTACACAAGATCAGACATTTGCTGGCATATTTAGACAAACGAAGAAAGACAAGCCAGTTTTGGTGAACTATAATGTATTCATTCAAATTAAAGTTTTCTGTAGCCCATGCTGAGGCAATTTCCTTAGATGAATGAGAGAAGTCATGGAATCTTTAAATAATCTTATATTTTTGGAATCATACAGTTTTATCAGCGCCCTAAAATATATAAAATGCATGCAGTTCCTACCCAATCCTAAATCGAATTTCTGTTAAAAAAAGCTTCATGAGTCCCTCTGGGACTGTGTTGTTAAGTCAGTGAGTCCTGTTCAGCCCCCTGGCTGGTGGTGACATTTAAACCAAGGTAGCGCTGCATCTATTTGTGAGTGCTGGACCCACGCGTTACACTCGGAGAATGTCAAAACTCCGAGCTGCCTGCCTCGATGATCATTTCCTTTGACATTTCTCCAGCACTATCAGATAGGTTAGCACCGTAATTGCCCTCTACGTGAAGCGAGGGGGAATAGTGGGAATGATTTCGGACAAGGGTCTGCATCAACACGCCACTCTCACCTCCCCCATCATGGATCAAGGTCACCTCACACCAGCTGCACCTGGTCCACATTAGCATAAGGTCTAATGAGGCTTGGGGGGGAAACAGTGCTAGCTCCGCAGCCACCTTCTCATAATGCAATCTGCTAGTGCACTGCATTATTAGCCCAAAGGCTTCATTATTTGCATTAGCCTTTTGTTTTAAATTTGAAGCCATGCTGCTGTTTGGTTTATGACCCCTAAAGGGTTGGAGTTTCACAAAAAATTACAATGATTGCATTAAAAAATTACAACGATTGCATTTAGAAGCCAAGGGGTGGTTTTCTGGGTTAATATAAACAGCCAGGGCTTGAAGTTAATGCACAAAAACCCAGTTTTCACCACAAATGAGTTGGAGACAATTCCCATACATAAATATTCATACCCTTTAATATTTCTGAACACTGATGAACACTGTTCATCACCATAAGAAAACCATGTATGAGGTGAAGCATGGTGGTGGCAGTATCATGCATGAGTTGCTTCTCTGACTAATACTAGGTATTACTGACTTCACTGATCTTCTGTTCTGACTAATACTTTTACCCGGTCTCTGACTTTTGATGGCCATAATATTTTAAATTTGGTGCATATGTATGCAAGCCACTGATAAACAACAGCAAATTGAGGAACCATTCAGAGCACCACTGAGAGCATCCTGAGCAGCTGCAAGACTGCCTGGTTTAGAAATTGCACCATATCGGATTGCAAGACCCTGCAGCAGATAGTGAGGACAACTGAGAAGATCATCGGGGTCTCTCTTCCCACCATCACAGACATTTACACCACACGCTGCATTCACAAAGCCACCAGCATTGTGGATGACCCCACACACCCCTCACACACACTCTTCACCCTCCTGCCGTCTCGAAAAAGCTACCGAAGCGTTCGGGCCCTCACGGCCAGACCATCTAACAGCTTCTTCCCCCAAGCCATCAGACTTCTCAACAGTCAGAGACTGGACTGAGACCCACACACACACACACACACACACACACACACACACTTTGAACACCATCCCTCTCCCATTGCAATATTTGCATATTTCTGTATCAACTGTATTGCATTTTTTTCTGCTACTGTATTTATAAAAAATATCATATTCAGTTTCTTGTCACCATTATACACTTTACCTGGCTGCTTCTGCAATAACTGCTATGTCCATATTAGGTACAGTATAAGTTGTTAATAAGTTAATCTGCTGAATACTAAGTCATAGCATGTTATGTTTACATTTATAGCATTTTTTAATTATATTGTTACTCTTTTGCACCTACTTTTCGCACTACCTGTTACAGTGCCCTCCACTAATATTGTTAAGTATAGGTGTGCAACAATTATTGGCACCCTTTTAGTCAATACTTTGTGCTACCTCCCTACCTCCAAGATAACGGCTCGGAGTCTTCTCCTATAATGCCTGATGAGGTTGGAGAATACATGGCAAGGGATCCGAGACCATTCCTCCATACAGAATCTCTCCAGATCTTTCAAATTTCGAGGTCCACGCCGGTGGACTCTCCTCTTCAGTTCACCTCACAGGTTTTCTATGGTTTTCCCGATGGTGGAAATGGGCATTTTCAATGCTTGTGCTACTTTCTTATAGCCACTTCCCATTTTGTGAAGCTCAACAACCTTTTGCCGCGCATCACAGCTATATTCCTTGGTCTTACCCATTGTGATGAATGACTAAGTGAGTTTGGCCTATGTATTACCTCATAGTTATACCCCTGTGAAACAGGAAGTCATGGATGAACATTTTCCCATTCCTAGTCACCCAGGTGTACTAAAAAAAAAAAAGTAAAATACAAATGGAAATATAGTTCAAATATTCAAAATTTCTCTCATATGAATTCATAGAATGAATTCAACAGATCCTTTCTTATAGATCAGTACCCGTGATTTCTTGGACATGGAAGGTGGATGTGATGTCTATAATGTGAGTTTGAGAGGTTGGTCATGATGGTATTCACTATGTTACAGTGTAAGGATTCGATTTAGCTTTAAAAGACAATAAAAAATATCTGTGAGCGCAATCGGAATTGGGATTTAAAAACAGTCCTACGTACACCCCTGCGTTAACCATAAAAGTGATACGAAAGTGATTAGGTTAAAAAAGATTTTCCAGTGAAGTCTTACACAATGCGCAGTTCACTACTGGATTCATCTATGTTGAAAAATAATAAATAAATAAATAAATAAATAAATAAAATTGCCTCGCTACTGACTAATCAACAGCTCCACACCACGGTGAAGCCAATCATGAAAATACACATGGGATAGGCACTTTAAACATCTTGAATTTTTTTTTTTGTCTAATTCGACCACTTCCTATAGACTCCTACAAAGGAAAGTCAAATTGAAAGCTCAATTTCAATGCGGAAATCTAGACCATCTCCGTTGCTTTCCACACTCCGATTAGCACAGCGCACTCTCAAAGCGAGTGTTGTGTCTTGAACACACAGCAACGTGGTAAAGAAGTAATGGAATGTGCTCAACATGTTCTCGCCAGAGGTTAAACGTTTCTATTTGTGGTGCAAATCCTTTCCTTTGTAGCACAGAAAAAAAAATTAAATTAAATCCTCCAACACATTGCATCTCTCCCTTTTGGTTTCACACTCCCTTCCTCCCTCACTCGCTTTTTGTTTCCCTTTTACCCTTCATCTCATCTCTGTATATTTATTGTGCTGCTCTTTTTTTTCCCCCCCTTTTTTTTTTCTTTGTGGAATTAGCCACAGTCGAGCGTACAGCTGTCCTAGTTCTATCCAGCACACTGATGCAATGACTGAAGCACTAAAACATCCATGTCTTCATTATTTTAACCACCGTGTGGAAGATTTGGGTTCTTTCTCTTTCCTTTTCTGTGTGTGTGTGTGTGTGTGTGTGTGTATGAATCATTACAAAAATGTGACAGGGTGAATTAATTTTTCACTTCGTGGTCACTTTCAGCCACAGAGATAAGCAGTGTGGGAGCCCTCTCTAAATACACAGGAACTGCAAATTCTTAAAAACAAGCACAAGCAGACTAATACGAAAAGACATGATAAGAGTTAGTGTAGTCATATAAGCTTAAGGCTAGTTTTATAGAACGTGCTTGTGGGCGTAGGTTTTCTCACAACTTCATTCATAAGAAACACATTTAAATAACTCATTTGCTCATTAGAATTTCTCAGGAGGCTTTATCATATCATGTCTCTCAATCAGAAGCAATCAAGCTTTCCACGAATCGCCACATGACAGCAGCTATAACAAAAAAAAAACAACAACAAAAAAAAACCCCAACTCTTCACTGTAAAGAGAATGGAAAATGATGATGTTAGAGCAATTAATGCTAATGAGTCATCAACGAATATTCAATCTGCTCATTCCTTGTTGTATAACCTCTCTTTGACATCTTGACTTCCTTTGGAGGTTGATTTGTTTATGACAGATGTGAGTTTGTGACACAGTTGGTGTTAAATGATAAAATTAGCATAACCTATGAACGTTAGGAGTTAATGGCTAGCTAAGAGGACTTTTTAGTCTTGTGGATTCTTTTCTTGATTATTTACCAACAACATCTGTGGGAAATGTTGATATTTCAGACATTTTTTATCTAATTTCTACTATCACTATACCTTTACACTGTCTGAACAAAAGACTTAACAAGTATGCGCTAGCTAGCTTGTAATTAGCTAGCTTGTGTGCGCAGTGTCTGTGATTTCCCAGTTGCTAGTAACAGTGTTCTCACAATTTTACCTACATGAATGTTGCGTATAGACAAAACAAACCGCATTTTCCCCTTAAAATAATAATAATAATAATAATAATAATAATAATAATAATAATAATAATAATAATAATAATAAATGAGCTAGTATTGAAGTAATACTATTTGCCCAAGTTACTTCTCTTTTTCCCCAAACGTCTGTTAGAAGTTTTAACGAGCAGTGTGGAGATTTTGACACTCAGTGACACTCCGAAGCTTCTGTCTGCTCAAGGAGTGGACCGTATTTGCCCCATACTGTCCTTTCTGCCGCTGTCTCTCTACCTGTGCTGGTAATATTAGGTGACAGCGTGCATTTGGACACTTCAGAAAACCCAGAATCCTTCCACCAACGTGTCACAACGTGAACCACAGATCTCCACGAACAGCCTTCATCTTTTTAATAGGGCCCAAGGAGGTGAACCTTGGGCAGAGAAACAATGTGATGAGGGACACGTCTCTCAGCATCGCCTTGCCGCTCTATTAAAACCGAGCTCCAGGCTTTGCCTCAGCCTTATTTCAGGCTCAGTGATTTTTCTTTATTATCTGCTCTCTGTGTCTTCTGTTCTCATCTGTTCTTCTCCTCCTGTCCTTCCATCAATGCTTTTTTTTATCTAAAAAAAATATGTATTATATGTATCAGAATTCTACCGAAAGTACTTTTAAGAAATGTCTTTTAAAAAAGTACTGAAATGTCTCATTTCTCCTCACGTGTCTTTCACAACTTCTTTACGTATATACAGTATGGCTACCAGTGGTGGCTCATACATAGGGGCAGGTAAAGAAGACCCCCACGATATATAGGACCCGGTCAACAGACGTGTCACGTCAGCGCTGGATTCGGCTCCGGACTCCATTTCCCAGAACACACTGCAGCCTACAAACATGGCTGCCACATACTACACATCCCAACTCACACGCCCATTGTCATGTTCACAGTCATTGGGCTACCGGATCATGCACACCTGTCTCCGATCAGACCCGGCACTATATAAAGGACTCACAAACACTCACTCAGTAATGCTCGGTATAGCTTTGCCTGATTGGCCAAGCCTTTTTCTTTGTTCTATGAGTCTGGGTTCTGTACATTTTCGTGAAACCTGGCAATGATATTAGCTCTTTGGCAAACACACGTGCTGGGTGTACAGTATATAAAGTTTGGGTATACAAAGGTGTCTAAAGCCACTTAAAACGAGCTGCTAGACTGGCTGCTGGATGACTATACAGTATGTTGTCAACTCTCAACCGCATGTTATGGGGTTACTCAAAAAATGGTAGCCTATAGCATGATTCAAGTGACTCAAGCCTCTTGAATTCATTTTGTTTGAGGCTGTGCCATCCTGCACCACCACAACATACACTGTAAATAAAAATTCAGGCATTTCCAACTTCTACTAACTTCAGACACACTGCCACATAGACCAGAGCGTCTTCTGTATTACAAGAAAACATTAAATGTTTATATATTACTAAATATTTATTCAAGTACAAATTCCCGATCATAACAGAACTGCAAACGATGCTTTATTAAGGGCAGGTATCCTCGGAAGATAAAGCATCTAAGCCTATATATGAAAGTGCCAGCATAAATTGTATGACAAAGACCAATTTTCCAATTAGAGTATTATTCCTGAATTTTTACATACATTTCTTATTTCTATTTGGTACATAGCTATTCTAAATAATGCCCATTTAAAATGTTTGCTTGAGGATTAACCAATAATATATCACTGTACCCACTGTACGAACAGTTGTGTGCAAAAGTTTACACCCCCCATGATTAATGAAAGAGTAATAAACACACAGGGTGGGTTATTAGAGGAGATGATTTAGATCACATTCATAAAAGGAGACCTTTGTGGCTTTCAGCGAGGCCAAGAAACACCGCATATGTCACGTTCTACTTGAGAAGCCTCTTCATGAACAACTTCCTGTAGCCTCTCACCAAAGAGGAAGTTCGATGGGTCATTTTCTATTCTTTAACCTCACAATCAGCTCAGGCTCTGAGTCACTCAGCTTACTACCCCTGGAAAAAAAAAAAAAAAAATGTTTTTACTTTGTAGCAAATAAACAAACCGCAGATATGACACAAAACAATTTTTGTTTAATAGCTGAACATTCTGGCTTCATGAAACATGCAGTACTGTGTAAAAGTTTTAGGTAAAAAACACAATGAAGGCTGCTGGGTTTTGCTGCAAAAATAGGAAGTGAGTGCAAAAGTCAAAGTGTCCAGAAGAACTGTGTCTGGTTCTGCAAGATGCTCAATAAAACTTACCAGCTCATTTCCTTATAAAACTGCACAAATTGTACCGGAGACTACTATTTTTCTTTTTTTGTCACACTAAATATTGACTTTGTATCATTTACTACTGTTTTCTGCTCTCTGGTATTTTATTTTTTTTTAACGTAGAAACATTTCATTTCATTATTTTGAAGGCATCTTTGCTCTACAGCATTTTTTTTTTTGCATGTGCCTAAAACTTTTGCACAGTACTGTACCTCAAACAAATTAAATTAAATTGTTTTAATTAATGGCATATTTTTTTCCAGATCAAGTAGAGGAAAAAAATATGGAATCACTCAATGTTCAAGAAAAAAGTTACAATTAAGTCACAATTAGTACTTTGTTGCTCCTCCTTGGGTCTTTATGATGGCCTGAATTCTTTGAGGCATGGACTTCACTAATGAAATATGATATTCTCTATCAAGCTGGTTCCAACTTTCTCGAATAGCGGTTGACAGATCAGATTTGCAGGATGGAGTCTTGTCATGGACCAATTTGTTTAACCATAAATTTTCAATCAGATTGAGATCCGGACTGTTTGCCGGCCGTGTCATTGATGATGCCTTTCCTGAAGAAAAGCCTTAACACTCTTTGCTCTGTGGCGAGATGCATTATCATCCGAAAAAATGACTTCATCATCACCAAAACTATTTTCCATCAATGGAATGAGAAAAGTGTCCAAAACTTCAAAGTACACCTGTGCATTGACTGTTGAGGTCTCCCCTGGTCCTTTACCTGACATATCATAAATGAGTGGGGAAATTTGATTGTTTTCTTCAGACAGACATCTTTATATGTTTCATTAGAACGGCACCAGACAAAAGTTCCAGCATCATCTCCTTGGCCAATGCAGAGTCGTGTTTCATCACTGAATGTTACTTTGATCACTCCACACACACTCCTCTTTAGCCCGCTGTAACCTTGTTTTCTTCTGTTTAGGTGTTAGTGCTGGTTTTCGTTTGCCTTTTCTATACGTAAATCCCATTTCATTCAGCCGATTTCTTACAGTTCTGTCACAAACGTTGACTTCTGTTCCCGCCCATTTGTTTTTCATTTGTTTTGTTGTGCATTTTCTATTTTCAAGGCATATTGCTTTGAGTCTTCTATCCTGACACTTCCTTATAACCTTCCCATTTTGTTTATACTTGCACCAAATTTTACAACCAACATCTTTTGCCACACTCCGTGTCAGATTTCCTTCTTGAAGGAGTTTTATAATCCTTTCCATTGTTTCAATTAACGACTCTCTTTTTGGGGCCATGTTTCCTTTCAAAAAGTCCAAGGTTAAGGTCTGTAAGCACTCGCTTTTAACTGCAGACTAATTTGCATTTTTAGACTTGTGCTCATGTTTGTTTTAGAAATGCAAATTACAAGGTGATTCCATTTTTTTTTCCCTCAACAATGAATGATTCCATAATTTTTTCTTCTACTTGATCTGGAAAAATATATATATGCCATTAATTAAAATAATTTCATCGCACTTATTTGACGTATGTTTCACGAAGCCAGAATGTTCGGCGTTTAAACAAAAATAGTTTTGTCATATATGTGATTTTGTTTATTTGCTACGAAGTAAAAAACCCGGGTGAACGTCCTCTAAGTGTGGTGATTCCATAATTTTTTGCCAGGGGTTGTAGAAATACTCTTTAGATTATAGATCTTTAGACCTTTTTAATTTTACAACAGTAATGTCTTGGAGATGGAGCAATAAAATGTTCATTTTACAATATCATTTTATAATACCAAGGAACACTCATGGGCTATTATAAAGTAGGAACAAAATCAACAACTTTTGAGTTACTGTTACCACCTCAAGCTTATTTTCTTTCCAGTAACAGCAAATTGTTTTATTCTTCTTACACCACAGCATTTTGCCAACGATTTAAAAAAAAAAAAAATTAATGAACATAATACTTTTTATTTATTTACAGTTTAATTTAAAGTTGTGAAATTTCCATGAAACAAGTTAGTTCCTGTTTTCACGTCATAGCAGCTCCAAACTGTCATTCTCTCACCAGCTTCTCTTTTTTTTCCCTGTCAAAGTTGAAACCAAAAAAACAAAAACAAAAACCACATCTTGTCAATTTACCAATAAACAGAAATCCATACCCCCCCCCCCCCCCCCCTTTACAGTTGCGGAAAACCGTTACAAAGCACTGACACTGGAGACTCCTTCCATACATGTTAAATAAACTCTCCTAACAGAAAACTTCATAACAACGATTATATATTTATTTATGTTAAATAAAAACAGTGAAATTATTGTGTGTTCGAACAAGAGCATTAATATAAACCTGTGATTTGCCTTACAGCTGGAACTACAGTCAGAGCTCCTATTATAGAAGATTATTCAGTACGTTCTGACCAGTCAGATTCAAGAATTCAACAGCTCTGTTGTATAATATGAAATCAAGGTTGCCGTTAAAACTTAAGTTTCTACGCTTCCTCAACAATGCAGATTAATCCTTAAGAAAGGAATGTGTTGTCAGGTGATAGACCAACGACATGATCCTCTTTTCTGAACCTGATATTAAAACAGAGACATCACCTAGCGCTTATAACTCTCTCCTCAAGGGCAGTCATGTACAACTGATAATGCTAACGGAGATTAGCCTGGTATTGCGTCATAGCCAGCCGCTGGGAGAATGTAATAAAATCAGCTAAAGGTCCTTGCGTATTAAATGTTATTGTGAAATGGGGGAGTGGGTCATTAATTTCACACACACACACACACACACACACACACACACACACACACACACACACACACACACACACGCAGGAGATGAGAGATTATTTCTTATTCAAGATGGATTTGAGAGTGAAACAATGAATTTCTCAACAATTATTAGCTTTTTTTTTTTTGCTTAAAACTATGATACTGAAGTGGCTCCATATGGAATGAACTTTTACATCATTTCTTCATGATTAATACCTTTATTTTAATCCAGTTATCTTTTCAAAGCCTATTGATTGAAGCACCTTTATGGTGTCTGTAGATGGTAGATGGTATTTATATGCAGTCAGATTCTTGTAGAAACCTTTTGAGAACTCACTGTGATGATTAATATGATGATTAATTTAAAAGGAAAAGAAATTGCCTTTATAATTAATTTTTTTTCGAAAGGACTTTACTGCCTCACATTTACACCTCTTATTCCAGTTCCTCCTCGATCCCCTGCTCGCATTCAAGTCGCAAATCTCGAGGTAACCATAGCAACTCACTATAGGTTGCTATAAGATTGTAGGCCTGCTTAAAAAAAGATTGCCTTTTACTACTGCCTGAAGTCATCCTAAATGGTCAATCAGGTCCTTTCAGCCCAACTTACTAGAATACTAAACACTTACTTCCTTTCATGGCCAGTGATGTTAAGATAATCAGCGCACAATCACAGAGAGGAACAATTTCCGTACGGGAATTACCGAAGTTTACTGCAGGATTCAGCAGAGCAGGACAGAGCCTGAGAGCAGCGGATGAGACATTTCTGGTTCTGAGTATCTGGTCCTGTTTTGTTAGTTTGAATTAAAAAAAAAAAAAAACAACTAAAAAAACCCCGCAGTTGACGAATGACTCCACTCCAAGTGGCCATGTGTGTTTATCTGTCATATCCAAATGTCATATTCAAGGAGCGATGGTTTGTTAGCCGAGGAGTCTGGTGTTAATCACCATCGTGAAGAAAACATTTCAGGCTTTACTGGGTAAAAACATCTCCGCTAAGGCATGTACTGTTCTTTTTAGTGAACAGTTTTAACTATTCAGTATGTTGTGTGTGTGTGTGTGTGTGTGTGTGTGTGTGTGTGTGTGTATATATATATATATATATATATATATACACACACACACACACACACACACACACACACACAAGGATGTCAAGGATCTCAGTATGTACAGTTATTTATAAGGAACAATGATTTGCTTTCTGTAGCTTTGCTTCATACCTGATTCTGTTGCTGTATAAAAGACTCACATACTGACACCTGGCAACTTCCTTTATGCTCTAGTAAAGACACTTGTTAGTCATTCTAGGATGGTTATTGCTCTACGCTGAAAGCCGCATATTCACTGATATTTCAGTTAATATATTTTTCAGTGAACTTCAGATTTTTTTTTATGTCAGGCCTGTAGAAAACAAGGAGAATAAATCTTCTTTAAAAGCAAGCAGTGGACTTAAAAGCAAACTCTACATGCATTACTGAAATCCCATCACAAATGAAGATCACAGTATGAGAATAAAGCTTGTTTCAGGTCTAATAATGAAGCCTGTTAAATGAAAGATGATAAAATCTGTTCAAGGTATGAGGATAAAACCTGTTTGAGGTATGAGGATAAAACCTGTCTGAGGTATGATGATGAATCCTGATTGAGGTATGAGGATAAAATCTGTTTGAGGTATGACGATGATAAAATCTGTTTGAGGTATGAGGATAAAACCTGTTTGAGGTATGACGATGATAAAATCTGTTTGAGGTATGACGATGATAAAACCTGTTTGAGGTATGAGGATAAAACCTGTTTGAGGTATGACGATGATAAAATCTGTTTGAGGTATGAGGATAAAACCTGTTTGAGGTATGAGGATAAAACCTGTTTGAGGTATGACGATGATAAAATCTGTTTGAGGTATGAGGATAAAACCTGTTTGAGGTATGACGATGATAAAACCTGTTTGAGGTATGACGATGATAAAACCTGTTTGAGGTATGAGGATAAAACCTGTTTGAGGTATGAGGATAAAACCTGTTTGAGGTATGACGATGATAAAATCTGTTTGAGGTATGAGGATAAAACCTGTTTGAGGTATGAGGATAAAACCTGTTTGAGGTATGAAGATAAAACCTGTTTGAGGTATGAGGGTAAAACCTGTTTGAGGTATGACGATGATAAAACCTGTTTGAGGTATGACGATGATAAAACCTGTTTGAGGTATGACGATGATAAAACCTGTTTGAGGTATGAGGATAAAACCTGTTTGAGGTATGAGGATAAAACCTGTTTGAGGTATGACGATGATAAAATCTGTTTGAGGTATGAGGATGAAAACCTGTTTGAGGTATGAGGATAAAACCTGTTTGAGATATGACGATGATAAAACCTGTTTGAGGTATGACGATGATAAAATCTGTTTGAGGTATGAGGATAAAACCTGTTTGAGGTATGAGGATAAAACCTGTTTGAGGTATGACGATGATAAAATCTGTTTGAGATATGAGGATAAAACCTGTTTGAGGTATGAGCATAAAACCTGTTTGAGGTATGAGGATAAAACCTGTTTGAGATATGACGATGATAAAACCTGTTTGAGGTATGACGATGATAAAATCTGTTTGAGGTATGAGGATGAAAACCTGTTTGAGGTATGAGGATAAAACCTGTTTGAGGTATGAGGATAAAACCTGTTTGAGGTATGAGGATAAAACCTGTTTGAGGTATGAGGGTAAAACCTGTTTGAGATATGACGATGATAAAACCTGTTTGAGGTATGAGGATAAAGCCTGTTTGAGGTATGAGGATAAAACCTGTTTGAGGTATGACGATGATAAAATCTGTTTGAGGTATGAGGATAAAACCTGTTTGAGGTATGAGGATAAAATCTGTTTGAGGTATGACGATGATAAAACCTGTTTGAGGTATGACGATGATAAAACCTGTTTGAGGTATGACGATGATAAAATCTGTTTGAGGTATGAGGATAAAATCTGTTTGAGGTATGAGGATAAAACCTGTTTGAGGTATGAGGATAAAACCTGTTTGAGGTATGACGATGATAAAATCTGTTTGAGGTATGAGGATAAAACCTGTTTGAGGTATGAGGATAAAACCTGTTTGAGGTATGAGGATAAAACCTGTTTGAGGTATGAGGATAAAACCTGTTTGAGGTATGAGGATAAAACCTGTTTGAGGTATGACGATGATAAAATCTGTTTGAGGTATGAGGATAAAACCTGTTTGAGGTATGAGGATAAAACCTGTTTGAGGTATGACGATGATAAAACCCGTTTGAGGTATGAGGATAAAATCTGTTTGAGGTATGAGGATAAAACCTGTTTGAGGTATGACGATGATAAAACCCGTTTGAGGTATGAGGATAAAACCTGTTTGAGGTATGAGGATAAAACCTGTTTGAGGTATGACGATGATAAAACCTGTTTGAGGTATGACGATAAAACCTGTTTGAGGTATGAGGATAAAACCTGTTTGAGGTATGAGGATAAAACCTGTTTGAGGTATGACGATGATAAAATCTGTTTGATGTATGAGGATAAAACCTGTTTGAGGTATGAGGATAAAACCTGTTTGAGGTATGACGATGATAAAACCTGTTTGAGGTATGGCGATAAAATCTGTTTGAGATATGAGGATAAAACCTGTTTGAGGTATGAGGATAAAACCTGTTTGAGGTATGACGATGATAAAACCTGTTTGAGGTATGACGATAAAATCTGTTTGAGGTATGAGGGTAAAACCTGTTTGAGGTATGAGGATAAAACCTGTTTGAGGTATGACGATGATAAAACCTGTTTGAGGTATGACGATAAAATCTGTTTGAGATATGAGGATAAAACCCGTTTGAGGTATGACGATGATAAAACCCGTTTGAGGTATGACGATGATAAAACCCGTTTGAGGTATGAGGATAAAATCTGTTTGAGGTATGAGGATAAAACCTGTTTGAGGTATGAGGATAAAACCTGTTTGAGGTATGAGGATAAAACCTGTTTGAGGTATGAGAAGAAACACTGTTTAATAAAACTTCTTTGAAGCTGAAGGATAAAACATGTATGAGCATTAATGTTTGAGCAGAAAACCTGTTTAAGGACTAAGTATGTGACTAAGAGGTATAAGGCTAAAGGGTGTTTGAGGATATAATCTGTTTCCTGTTTGAGCCTACAGTCTGTTTGGATTATATTGGGATAAAACAGGTTTCAGGTTTGGGTTTGGTTGACGTATGAGAAATCCTGCTTCTCCCGAGCCGGCAGTGTTTTCTGGTTAAATACTGACTCAAATCTTTTTAGAGTGTATGAGTCAATTATTTCCTAATTCTATCCTTCCTAGGTAAGTTGGTAATTTCCTTCTCCTTGGTAAAATCATGTGTGAATGTTGTACTGTTTTCTACACCTCTGCTTACTGAGCAGAATCCATCAGAGAATCCTGATGCACTAAACCCCACTCAGCATTTTTTTCCCCCAGTGAGTAATTAGATTTGCTGATTTTGAAAACAAGTGAAAACAAGACTAAAATCCTTTAGACTCAACCTACACGTACACTTAATTGGACTTGCCGCCTCTTTTATAATCCAGATACAAGAGAAAACTGCAGTACAAGTTGCTCCAATGATGTGACAGACTTTCTTTATAGTCTTATTAACCACTGACCTTGTAGTTTTAAGTCTAAAATGTATTTATCCTGTATTTCTACACTGCTGCTGGTTGTAAATTTTCCTGTTTTCCTCATTTCCCTAATTTCCTAATAATTGTCATGGTTTCTAGCTCAATGTTGCTAGTCCTACTTTTTCACAGGCTTAAAATGTGTAAAATTATCTATAGACACTCTGAATAATCTTATATTTTATTATAATAATCTCATAATAAGAAATAATAGGTAAATTCACCAATATTAAGGTTTTCACTTGCTAAAATATCATTTTTTGCAGTGTGCAACACTGATTTGCTCTGGATGTCTGCTGGAAGCTGCCTACCTGTTCATGATCAGAGTGAGAAGGTGAAAAATGACAAGATGCAGAGTCATTTTTATCTGTGTTTTTTTTTTTTTTACTGGCACAAGAGATGTGTGGATGCAGGGAGAGGAGCCAGAAGTGAGATGTGATTGTGGCATAAAGTGCTGTGTGTGGAAAAAAAAAAAAAAAAAAAAAAAAAAAAGTCATTAGTCTCATGGACACATATTGGAGCTGTATCAGAAATGTGACTACAGCTTATATCTGAGTTGTGTACACAGCCTTCCAAGTGCACTAAGAACTCAAAGTATGCTAATTTGTCCTAAGATTCCCCAGATGTTTTCTTAAAGACGTAAATCAGCATCATGGTGTCATGTTAGATAAATCAGAAAAGACCCTAGTTACCAAACCAAACTAACAACAAAAACCCCACAGCAGCACGGTGTTCCAAGCGTCCTTGAATCCAAATCGATACGCTTTAAGAGCCTCTGTGAGAGCGGGAAGCAGAATAAGGACTTGGATGAAGGTCACAGGTTCAACGTTTCTTAAACACTCAGTGCTGATGCTCTACTTTTGTGCCAGTTGTATGATGTCTGTTCTATGCTCAAGCACAAAAGTGCTCGAGTGGACAGTTGCTCTTGTGTTTATGTTGTGGGTCTGCAGTGGTTTTTTTTCCCTCTTCTACTTCTTCTTCTTCTTCTTCTTCTTCTTCTTCTTCTTCTAAGAAACGCTGTGCAGCAACAGGCTAAATGTTTCAGTGCTCCCATCTGGAGGAGTGCGTGGTGGTGTAAGGACTTCCAGGACTGGGTGTGCCCGTTTGGCAGCAAAATCTGTGACGCCAACGCACATCGATCACGGCGTGATCGCAGCCTGTGGGGAGAGTATTAGGGATCTAATGAAAGGCAGTGACAGTACATTTTGGCATATTTGAACAGCTGTACATGCAGGAGGACTTTAACGTTGATGAAACATTGTGGCCTGTATGTGCATTTGGCCAACAAAACAGCAAGAACATTTTTCAAGTCTGTAGTGTGCTATAGATGTATTATGTAGGGGTTTGGGGTGTGTTTTTTAACACAGGGCTTATAACTGAACTCAATTCTGGATTCGTTTATCACTTAGATACCGTGTTTAGTCTAGATACGTTATATGTTACCACAATACAGTCTATAAGTGGCTTAGTGGTTAGACTCGCACCTCCGGGGTTGGGGGTTCGAATCCCACCTCTTCTCCCAGTGCTTTGGGGGCTTCCTCTGGGTATTCCAGTTTAACCTCCCCCAGTCCAAAGACATGTGTTGCAGGCTGATTGGCATTTCCAAATTGTCCATAGTGTGTGAATGGGTGTGCAATTGTGCCCTGTGATAGGTTGGAACCCCATCAAGGGTGTCCCCCCGCCTTGTGCCCCGGGTTCCCTAGGATAGGCTCCAGGCTCCCCGCAACCCTGTGTAGTATAAGTGGTATGGAAAATGGATGGACGGATGTCTATAAGTGTACTCTGTTCTACACATTTATGATGCCAGGATGATCCTGTGTTTAGTTTATGGTCGTCACAATACCAATATTTTGACTTCAGTAGCAATACCAGGCGGTGGCACAGTGAGTGGTGCAGTAGGTGGTGTTGCCACCTCATGGTTCCAGGGACCCCAGTTCAATACAGAGCTCAGGATACTGTCTGTGTGGAGTTTCTGTTTATGTTCTCCTTGTGTCCATGTGGGTTTCCTCCAGGTTCTCCGGTTTAATCTCACCTCCCAAAAACATGCCAGTAGGTGGATTGGTGATGCTAAATTACCCCTAGGTATGAACAAGGGCTTGAATGCGTGTGTGCGTGGTGCCCTGTGATCGACTGGCGGCCCATCTCGAGACAGGCTCCGGATCTATTATGACCCTGGCCAGGATAAAGCATTTACTGAAAGGGAGGGAGTGAGCGAGTGAGTGAGTGAGTGAGCAATACCAGGTCTAATATCACGATTATTGGTAGCAAAACTATTTTGGCCAACAATAAGTAAATAAAAATTAGAAAAACGCACAGTCTGTAACATGCAGTGAAGGGCAAAACGCAAGTATGTAAACACAAAAATGGATACAGATATGAACAGCAGGTGCACCAATCGTTTTTTTGTTTGTTTATTTAAAAAAGCTTGCCAGAAAGGTTCACATTCATCCTCAGTAACTGCCTGGTCAGGGTCGTGTTGATTAAATTAGGCTACTACTTTGTTTATATATTAGGAAATAGCACCTACTAAAATTGTTAGACAATAACTGCGGGTAAATGTGTGGGGATGTGATGTAGCTGAGGTTGAGGAACTGTCAGAGCCAGAATTCTCACACCATGCTGACGGCGATAACATTTCTACATCTGTGGTTTTTTTACCCCCAGTGTTTCTGGGGCATAGTGGTAGGGTTTAGAATTAGGCCACACCCACTCTGAATTTAAATCCAAGTACAGATATGGATATTTGGAGTACTAAAGAGATACAGATAGTGTTTATTATATGTTGCAGGCCTACCAAGAATCATAGTCCATATGGGGGTCAAAACATCAAGTCAACCAAGGATAATCTATAGTCTATGACAAAACAGGTAAAAGTATTGGTAAAAGTCCCAGATGAATCATTGTGTTATGTTCATAAAATAAATCCTGGTTGCAAAAAAGTTAAAAAAAAAAAAGAACCCTCCATTTTTGGCAAACAAACTAATGTCAGTTGTCAGCGTTACAGCTTCATACTTCTCTGTCAATTTTCCCCAAGTGTGAGCGGGAAACGGCTCTTATAGCAGTAGTGAAATTTCCCTGTTCTTCTCATTGCAGTCAGAATGTACGTTTTGCGGAACAGAAGTCCTCACTTCTCCATAGAGACCTCCGAGTTTGTAGTTTTTATTATCTCATCAGTATAGGGAGCACACAGGATTACACGCTGTTCTACTCCGAAACCTTCATCCAGACTTTCATAGTTTCCCGTCTAGACTGTCGTAACGCCTTATTCGTCGATCTTCCTGCTTAAAACACTTCAACACATTCAAAAGAGTTTAATTCCAACAATTCAGACGATATATTAAATAGAACCCAACTGCTATGAAAGGTCCGATAGAGTTCAGGTTGGGGTTAGGGGTGGGTTTAGTAGTTTTAGTAGTTCTTGGAGTCGATGGTTTAATAATGTTATCTAATGCAGACAATTGTGCAGGTTAGAGGAACCTTCATTCGTTGAATTACCCAAAGAACATATTAATTAAGGAATTAGTTTATGTTGCTAATTTTAGACTTTTGTTTCAGTCTTGGTTGGAATTAATATTACTTAATATTAACCAGGGGTTCACGGGATAATTAACATTTAAATCTTGTTCTTTTTTTATACAGGACACTGAGGACCTGAATTATATTTTTGGGACTGTTAAGGCTATGTACACATTAATCCAGATACATTTGAAGACACATCTTTTACTATGTTTTGGCCTTCTGTCCACAATAAGACGGCATTTTTGTCCAGCAAAAACTGAGCTTTTTGAAAACTCTCCCAAGTGGATAAAATTTGAAAACGTCATTTTTCGCATTGTAGTGTGGACTGAGAAAATGAAGATATTCAAAAACAATGACGTATTTTTAGTCATGTGATGCAGTCATGTGACCCATTCAACTCAAAACAAACAAAACAGTGGATGATGTTCTGCAGTTGCTGTGCCTGCTGTCCAGTTTGTTAGCTTTGTTAAAGATCAATGTCATTTTGTACAACCTTCAGATTGCATTTTTTCAAAGTGGGCTGAACGTTCACTCGCAATTCAAAGGAATTCAGGAGGAAAGCAAATATATGGCTGGCGGAAATGACGCAGGTCGAAGCTTCTTACGTTTTTACGCATGCACAGTAAAGGGATGTAAGCGTTTTCAGATGTTTCAGTGTGGACTAGCAATTTTTGGAAAGCGCAATTTTCAAAAATGCAATTGACCTTGCTGTGTTCTTGACCCTCTGTGGATCAGTTCCAAAAGTGTTCGTCTGCTGGTTACAGTGATAATTCCATATAAATTCTACAAACATATCGCGAATATCATATCTTGCATGGACGCACCGACATATAGCCTCCACAGTCTACTGGATGAGGCATTAAAATAAAATAAAACAAAAACTAAGAAAGGGCAGAGGGTGGCATGGTGATGCACATTGCCACTTCACAGCTCCAGGGTCTTCGGTTTGATCCTGAGCTCGGGTTACTGTCTGTGTGGAGCTTCACATGTTCTCCCTTGTCCATGTGGGTTTCCTCTGGGTTCTCCGGTTTCCTCCCTCCTGCCAAAAACATGTCAGGAGGTTGTGGATTGGCTATGCTAAATTGCCTCTTTGTGTGTGTGTGTGTGTGTGTGTGTGTGTGTGTGTGTGTGTGTGTGTGTGTGTGGCGTCCCATTCCGGGTTTGTTCCCACCTCACGCCCAGTGTTGCTGGGATAGGCTCAGAATGTACCACAGAACAAAAGGCTAGTAAGGAACGAATGTTGGTAAGGAACGAATAGCTGCAATAATAAAGTACAGCTATAACTGATTGGCTCCCAGATGTTCCACATCATTAAATGTAACTAAAAAGCATGGCATTCATTATCAGGACCTGATTTGAAGAAGGCAGTGTGCAACATCTGGAAATTGACAGCACATACCAGTCCATAAGCATGAAAGGAATGTGACGGATGTAAATGTCTAGCTCATTAAAGAAAGTTCTTTGTATACTTTGTTTTGTCTAAAGGGTGTATAAACTTTCACACTCTATATTAAGCGGTTGCATGCTGCTATTGTTTAAAAAAGCTTTTTTTTAACACAAAATTCAAGATAAACACTCACTGTCCTAAATATAAAACCTATTTTTGTATTTAGAATCTGTCCAAAAGAATGTCAGATTAGGACTGAGATGGAGACCAGGTTTACTGACCCTGTGTGTGTGTGTGTGTGTGTGTGTGTGTGTGTGTGTGTGTGTGCGTGTGCATGCTCCAAATCAGATGCAACCCGTGCTCATTTCCAGCATTAATGAAGCAGCGCTGTGTGACTCTGACACACTCTGACAGGGACTGTCTGCACCTGTCTGTCCTCAGCAGTGTGAACACACACACACACACACACACACACACACACACACACACACACACACACACAAACACACACACACACTAACACATATGCATCTAGGCATCATATCATATCACATCACGGTGACACGGACCCACGGTTTGCCTCAGAATCTGAATTCCACTCACACACACACACAGACAGGAGCGAGATGATGACATCCAGAAAGACGCAGGAGTAAATGTGTAATAAATAATAAACAAGTAAATATACACTTTTTTTTTTTTTTTTTTTTAACACAAATACAGCTGTTGAGGTTTCAAGTTTCGTCTTTAGTTTTGCGCTGGAGCTGAGGAAACTGCATGTCGAAATCATGATCGGAAAATTGTGCAAGTGTTATTTAATGCTTTAACGTCTAAGTTTATTATTATTATTATTATTATTATTATTATTATTATTATTATTATTATTATTATTTTACTTGATAGAGCTTGGTGTAAAAAGTTTGCACACCCTGCTTTGATATGATGAAATCAACAAGAGATTTCATTTTTTAATTTTTGTAAAAAAATCATAACAATAATAAATATAATAATAATAATAATAATAATAATAATAATAATAATAATAATAAAATATTGTGATTTTTGATATGTTAAATGATAAATGCAGAGTTTTATGTCACCTGGTTTTAAGGATTTTTCCAAATCTCTTGGGTATAGTTTTGGATTTTTCCGAATCCCTCTCTCTTTAATAAAAGTGATTTTTATTGCATCATTATTTGGTCATGTCTTTGTTTTTGTGTTTCTTCTATTTCTAAATAACGGTTTTTCACCATGAAATCGTTTTTCTCCCCTTCTACGGTTCAAGATTGTTTGTTCAGAAGTGTTTTCCTGATATCGAGTGACTCTTAAAATGGAATCTGCTTCAGTTTCAGGCTGTATGTACTCTAATTCATTAAGCACCTTAAAGGAAAACTCGACCCTGCGACACATGAAATGTGTTTATATTGAAATATTTATGATGTGTTTAGTGATTCTGGTGCTAATTTGTTGGTTGGTGCTGTATTTTCGTTATTCCTGTGAGAAGTTAGTGGTTGTTTGTCATGCGGATGTCACAAGTGGAGTTGAATAAAGGACGATGGTCAGGTTTCTGTGTTAGCTTCTTTTCTCACTCATTGTTTTTCAGACAGTTCGAACAAAATGTCAATGAGAACTCATAAAACATAAAAGTAGTGGAGATGTTGATGCAAAAACTGGATTCAAAGCCCCAGAACGCATAGCTATCCGACGCAGTTATAGCTATCTGGTTACCGATCTACCAGACGACGAGCGCGATGGTGTTGCCTGCAGTATTTGCTTGAAAGTTGATCTACTTGAGTACAGATGAGGAGGTGAAAGAGCTGGAGAGACTAAAGGACTAAAGTGGAGCTGCATCGTTTTCTTCAGGTAGAGATGAAGTGATCTCACCGGCACCGCTGTCAGCACGGAATTATGGGTAATTCAGGAAACAGTTAACCAACATGAAAATGAAGCAGGAAAGACAGTGTAAGTCAGAATTTTATTAAAAATACAGTTTGGATGCTGTTGAAGATCACGTTAATTATAAAGATTGTTCAGAGTGGATTTTTCCTATAAGCTAATTATTCAAATAATTAGACAGTATACATGAGTTTGTTTGGTTTTTGGTGTGTGTGTGTGTGTGTGTGTGTGTGTGTGTGTGTGTGTGTGTGTGTGTGTGTTTTTTTTACTATTTAATGAACGTGGAATTCTGGTTTGTGGATAAAACTGACAAACATTTTTTATTTTTAAACCCATTAACCTTTTGCACAAACTTTAACTCTCACCTGCAAGCCCTCGCTTCCTATTGTATCAGCAAGTTTTAGTTTGCGTTTATGTCTCCGTTTCGAAATGAATCAGCGCACCACTGCAAGCTAACAACACTTTAACGACATTACCACAAGGCCCAGTAATCATATCACTTAGCCAATAAGATTACAGCTGATCGCTCAGGCGTGCGCTAACGAGACGAGCCGTCCGGACACACGGAAGCCATCACAGCTAATCAGGTTTTCAAAAATCACGCCACCTGCTTCCTTAATTCACTTTGACGTGAGTCCGGGGTCGACCCGCATCACGCTCGCGCATCTGAATTACTCACGTTACGTCCTGACGTGTTTAATGAACCTGAGACTATCTGAGTAATGACTAGAGTCGCTAAACAAGCTGTAGTGCTAACAGCCTTGTATTGTTTATATTAGTTTTAGATCATTATAAATGATATACTATATTATTATGGTATATTTAATTTAATGAAGAAATCCCACACTGGATGTCTTCATTAAATTGTAAACGGTCCATGAATTACAGGCCGGAATTATTGGCACCCTCCCTTTAAACCTGGCTTTATAGACATTTTGACAATGGATTTTGACAAAAGATACATAAAATAAACATTGAACACAATTTGTTTTACATTTAAGCAACTGAGGAAACTATGTACCTGTCCACTTAAAATCAAATTTCCCCTCAGAAATATATGTTGGCACACCCAAAGGAAATTTCAAATAAATTGTCCCATAAAATTATATTTATTTATTAATTTGTTTTCAGTAACCACTTTGGTCAGGGGTGTGATGGAGGTTTTTTTAAACTTTTAAATAGATACATACTGTGTGTGTGTGTGTGTGTGTGTGTGTGTGTGTGTGTGTGTGTGTGTGTGTGTGTGTGTGTGTGTGTGTGTATATATATATATATATATATATATATATATATATATATATATATATATATATATATATATATATATATGCAGTAAATGTTACAGAAAAATGTTTGTATGTCAGTAAAGAAAGCAGCGTATTATGTAAGAGACACTTTCCAGACAAAAAAACACAATGAAGGCTGCTGGGTTTTGCTGCAAAAATCAGAAGCGAGTGCGAAAGTCAAAGTCTCCAGAAGAACTGTGTCTGGTTCTGCAAGATGCTCAATAAAACTTACCAGCTCATTTCCTTATAAAACTGCACACATTGTACCGGAGACTACTATTTTTATTTTTATTTTTTTGTCACACCAAATATTCACTTCGTTTCATTTACTAATGTTTACTGCTCTTTACGGTATTTTTTTAAAATGTAGAAACATTTAATTTCATTATTCTGAAGGCATCTTTGCTCTACAGCATTTCTTTGCATGTGCAAGACTTTTGCACAGTACTGTACATTTTTTTAAACGGTACATTGCTTCTTTTTTTTATGTGTTTCAAAATATATATGTTTTTAAACAGTATTTCTAAATATACCCCCCTGAGCTTTGAAGAGGATGAAGAGAGGAAAGGCAGTTGGTCCTGATGACATACCAGTGGAGGTATGGAAGTGTCTAGGAGAGATGGCAGTAGAGTTTTTAACTAGGTTGTTCAACGAGGTCTTAGAGAGTGAGAGGATGCCTGAGGAATGGAGGAGAAGTGTTTTGGTGCCGATTTTTAAGAACAAGGGAGATGTGCAGAGTTGTGGAAACTACAGAGGTATTAAGCTGATGAGACATACAATGAAGTTGTGGGAAAGAGTAGTGGAAGCAAGGCTAAGGGGAGAAGTGAGCATTTGTGAGCAGCAGTATGGTTTCATGCCAAGAAAGAGCACTACAGATGCAATATTTGCTTTGAGAATGTTGATGGAGAAGTACAGAGAGGGTCAGAAAGAGCTGCATTGTGTCTTTGTAGATTTAGAGAAAGCGTATGACAGGGTGCCAAGAGAGGAGCTGTGGTATTGTATGAGGAGGTCTGGAGTGGCAGAGAAGTATGTTAGAGTGGTGCAGGATATGTATGAGAGCAGTAGGACAGTGGTAAGGTGTGCGGTAGGTGTGACAGAGGAGTTCACGGTGAAGGTGGGACTGCATCAAGGATCGGCTCTGAGCCCCTTCTTGTTTGCGGTGGTGATGGACAGGCTGACAGATGAGGTCAGACAGGAATCTCCATGGACTATGATGTTTGCGGATGACATTATGATCTGTAGTGAGAGCAGGGAGCAGGTGGAGGAAACTCTAGAGAGGTGGAGGTTTGCTCTGGAGAGAAGAGGAATGAAGGTTAGTCTCAGCAAGACAGAATACATGTGTGTGAATGAGAGGGATCCAAGTGGAACAGTGAGGTTACAGGGAGAAGAGGTAAAGAAGGTGCAGGATTTTAAGTACTTAGGGTCAACAGTCCAGAGCAACGGGGAGTGTGGAAAAGAGGTGAAGAAGCGTGTGCAGGCAGGTTGGAATGGGTGGAGAAAAGTGTCAGGTCTGTTGTGTGATAAAAGAGTACCAGCAAGAATGAAAGGAAAGGTGTACAGGACAGTAGTGAGACCAGCGATGTTGTATGGTTTGGAGACAGTTGCACTGAGGAAAAGACAGGAGGAAGAGTTAGAGGTAGCACAGCTGAAGATGTTGAGGTTCTCTTTGGGAGTGACGAGGATGGATAGGATCAGGAATGAGTACATCAGGGGGACAGCACATGTGAGATGTTTTGGAGACAAAGTTAGAGAGGCCAGGTTGAGATGGTTTGGACATGTTCAGAGGAGGGAGAGTGAATATATCGGTAAAAGGATGCTGAGGTTAGAGCTGCCAGGCAGGAGGCCGAGAGGAAGACCAAAGAGGACGTTTATGGATGTACTGAAGGAGGACATGAAGGTAGTCGGTCTGAGAGAAGAGGATGCAGGGGATAGGGCTAGATGGAGGCAGATGATTCGCTGTGGCGACCCCTGAAGGGAACAGCCGAAAGGAAAAGAAGATTTCTAAATATACCCTCTCTGAAAAAAAGGGTACTAAACTGTACTTTATCTTTTCCTTGTTGCTGGTAACCTCAAAGTAACCACTTTTTGTACCTTTAGTATGGATCTTTTACCTAAAAAGGTGCATATAGTGCAACTTACGGTCCTAGTATGTACCTTAAATCTTTAAAGGTACACTGGAGCCAGGTTAGAAGGTGAAATATTAAAGTTAAAGAAGATAAATGACCCCAACAACAAGGAAAGGTACAGTTTAGTACCCTTTTATAGTGAGAGTGTTTTCTATCACAAAGCTCATCGCCTCAGCTTGTGTTTATTTGCGCTTGGAGAAGTCCGACAGCTAGAACCCTCGATCAGCTCTGTATCCCCGTCTTCCTCTTTCATCCTCCCCTTCCCCTTCCATCCTCGGTGATGTTGGCGCAGTGCCTGCAGGACGCCGGGAACCAAAATCAACCATGACAAAAAAAAAATGGCCATGTCACTCACACCTCGGCATGAGACGCTAGTTATCCAAGCTGTGGGTCATCAGGTAATGAGGAGAATGAGAGGCCGCGTGGATTAGACCTCATACGAGGGTTCTGTGTGACATTTTTACTGAAATTTTTATTGCATTTTTGCAGTAAACAAGTGTTACGACTGTTTTCTCCTCAGACTTTTTATTCATGTCTCGCTTAATGCTTGACATTTACAAAGTGTCAGAAAATGCATCTCTTAAATGAATTGTGTTTACACCAGGTCAGACATTAAACACATTAATTGTGAAACAGTTATAAAAAAAAGTGGTTCCTCTGGTGGATTCACTTAGTTAAAGAACGGTTTGAAAGTTATCACAGTTTCTTTTCTGCATTAAATGGTTCTTTCCAGCAGGAAATAGTTGTTACAGAGCTCCTGTTTTAAAAGCCACATGTTAAAGACGACCTTTGACAACTTTTTTAGTACGACCTTGAAAAAAAAAGCTACAGTCGAGGTCATACGGTTACATACGCCTTGCAGAATCTGCAAAATGTTAATAATTAAAAATAATAATAATAAGAGGGATCATAAAAATTGCATTTTGTTTATTTAGTCCTGCCATGAATAAGCTATTTCACATAACAGATGTTTACATATAGTCCACAAGACACAATAATAACTGAATTTACACAAATGAACCAGTTCAAAAGTTTACACACGCTCGATTAATACTGTGTGTCGTCACCTGGATGATCAACGACTGTTTTTATGTTTTGTGATAGTTGTTCACGTGTCCCTTGTTTGTCCTGAGCAGTTAAACTGCCCACTGTTCTTCACAAAAATCCTCCAGGTCCGGAACATTCTTTGCTTTTCCAGCATCTTCTGCATATTTGACCCCTTTCCAACAGTGACTATATAATACACAATGATTACAAAAGGTGCAAACATTCACTGATGCTCAAGAAGGCAACACGATACGTTAACAGCCATGGGGGATGTAAACTTTTGAACAGGATGATCGGTGTAAATTATTATTTTGTTTAAAGATCTTTTTTTTTTTTTTCATTTAGCACTGCCCTTCAGAAGCTACATAAGATACGTACATGTTTCCCAGAAGACAAAATAATAATTTACACTAATCGTCTTCAGCTTGTCCTTCTGTTGAAACCTTAAAAAGTTTTATGTAGAACCCTATATGGAGAGTCTATGAGAAATTGGATCCTGCAGGTTTCATTGACTAGTTGAAGGTTCTTAGTGTCCTAAGTCTTAAAAGGGTCTTTAGCTGGTCTCTCTGGAGGAACCTAATGTGTGGTATGTAGAACCCCACAACAAAGTGCCACATTTTGAAAAATCCCACATCTTTCAGAGAGAATACCAAGTTGAACTGCTTTAGGATAATAAGGATGTTAGAGTCTCTCTCTCGCTACGCAGCTAGCGGAGGCTAGCGAGTAGCGCACTTCCGCATTCCACGCTCCGCGCTACCAAGAAGTTTAGCGCGAGCTTTATTCTCAACAACCTGCTGGACTTTTCCTTCTTAGATTCTCTCTTTTCTTTGGATTGCCATGTGCTTGTGTTTTGGTTTTCGTCATGTCTCCGCCTCCTGTATATTGCCATGTGCTTGTGTTTTGGTTTACATCATGTCTCCGCCTCCTTTGTGTTTATTGGTTCCCGGTTTATATCATGTCTCTGCCCCCGTTCGCTCATTAGTTTTCTGTTTATTGTTTTATCATTAATCTCAGGTGTTCTGTGTTTCACTTCGTTTGCCCCTAATGTGTCTGTGTATAAAAACCCCGTTCCATTTCCGATTCCTTGCGGAGTATTAGATTAGAGTTAGATTTAGTTTGACTCAGCATGTGCTGTATGCCGGCTTCGTTCTCGTTTTCTCTCGCCTCTAGTTCCTGGTTCTCAGACCATAGTTCGGTATTCCTAGTTCCTAGTCCTTAGCTAATTGTTCGTGGTTCCCATACCACATCCTAGCGTCGTGTGTTTGCTCCTTTTTGTTTTTGTTCATTCATGTGTTTTTCTCCCTTTTTGCATTTCCAACATATGGATTACTTCTCTGTGGATTACTGCCTCTTTTCCGTTTGATGGATTATCTTGTTTTGCATTATTGCATTACGTTTGATGGATTTTTGGTTTATTTTATGTTCCATTACTTTTGGAAATAAATGTTCCTAATAAACTGACGTTTCCCCCTGCGCATGCATCCTGACTCCCCTCCTTCAGATTATGTAACAAAGGACCCCTTTAGGGAAAATAAGTTTCACTCTAGAACTCATATAGGGTACGAAGTAGGGGTTTCTTCAGAGGTTCTTTGGATCGATAACGTTTTTTAGCTTCCTGAAATGGTTCTACTTGGGGCTCTCTTTGAAAGGGAAACCTTCTGAAGGTTTCTAAATAAAACCTTCAAGAGTTCCTTAAAAGGGACAAACTGAAGTAACCTTTTAGGTTATACAGTGCTGTGCAAAAGGCACATGCAAAGAAATGCTGTAGAGCAAAGATGCCTTCAAAATAATAAAATGAAATGTTTCTACATTAAAAAAATAAAAAATACAGTAAAGAGCAGTAAACAGTAGTAAATAAACAGTAAAGTCAATATTTGGTGTGACAAAAAAATAAAAATAAAAATAGTAGTCTCCGGTACAATGTGTGCAGTTTTATAAGGAAATGAGCTGGTAAGTTTTATTGAGCATCTTGCAGAACCAGCCACAGTTCTTCTGGAGACTTTGACTTTCGCACTCGCTTCTTATTTTTGTAGCAAAACCCAGCAGCCTTCATTGTGTTTTTTGTCTGAAAAGTGTCTCTTACGTAATACGCTGCTTTCTTTAATGACATACAAACATTTTTCTGTAACATTTCTGTAACATCTGTAACAAAAATAGGGTGCCTAAAACTTTTGCACAGTACTGTATATTTAACCCATGTCTCTAATAGTGCATCAAGGAACCCCTGAAGAACCCTTTTATTCTAAGAGTTTAGCCTTTGAATTATTAACCTTATTACTCTAGGGTTGCATCA
Organism: Cranoglanis bouderius; assembly: GCA_023630585.1. Lineage (NCBI taxonomy): Eukaryota > Metazoa > Chordata > Actinopteri > Siluriformes > Cranoglanididae > Cranoglanis > Cranoglanis bouderius. The sequence continues at coordinate 13,895,464 of CM042565.1, read as the reverse complement.
ACAAGGTTTTAAGTGGATCACAGTATAAAGGGGAACCTTCTCTAAAATACTTTTTCCTAGAACATTTTGGTTGGGTTCCACATTGGACAATTACGGGTTCCCACAAGAGTGACAAACCAAAGAAAGCTTTAAGGTGCTAGATGGAGCACTGCACTGGAGAGAACAATGTTGAGAATGTAGTTCTCTCAGATGTTGTACAATAAAATTCTTGGCTGCATTGCGCCATCGGCCTGCTGTATCCCCCAGTGTGTTCCCCGCCCGAGCATTTCTATAAACGGTGGACAGCGGCGGTGTTTGTGCCGTCCCGGTTCTCCCAAAACAACGTCGCCTCTGTGTGCGTGCGCTGCTCGGCAGATGTTGCCTTGTTTGTGAAAGCGCTATGGCAACATCACAACAAACAGCCTATGCAGATGAGCCAATAAGGCCTGCGCCATTCTTCCACTCAAATCACCTTTTTTTTTTTTTTTAAACTACACAGCACCATGTTCACACAGCTCCATCTCACACCAGCTGTAGGACTAATGCTAAAGATTTAATTCATACAGTGTAAGATTTACACGTGCAGGTACAATTTGTTTGGTGGGTTTGTTGTTTGTTTTTTTTTTATTCAAAAGTGGAGAGTGCATGAACTGGTCCTATCAGGGTCCTCAAAATACAGCAAAATATCAGCAAAATAAAATGGCACTCCAGAGCAATTTGCTAACTTGGCTAACACTTTTATCTTAAGTGATTAAAGAGAGAGGATACAACTGAGGAGGGTCTTGCTCAACTCCCCACAGCATGGTGTTGATGGGATTTGAATTCATGACCTTCTGACCACTTAAAAACATAACCAATGAGCCACCACTTCTCGCCATTTGCCTTTGTGAGAATTTTATGGTTAAAGTTTACATCTGCTCAGTCTCAGTCAATCCTACTACGACCTTGACCTCTATATTGATTGCTTATCCTCAGCCTATACCACAGCCCTATTCACCTCTCAATTCTGATTGGTCAGAAGATGTTGGTTCATTTTTCATAGCAGCAGCTCTGACAGCTTTGCTGGCTTTAATTCAAATCACAGATTTTTATACGAATCGTTTCTATAGAAGCAACTCATTCATATGGACATGGAAGGAGTCTCCAGTGTCAGTGCTTTGTAACAGTGAGAAATAAAGCTGTAAATGTTGCCAACATGGGATGGGAAAGTTTGCAGAACAGCCTTCAAAGGAATGACTATTTATAGCTGCTATAATATAAGTGATAACAGAATTAGCTTGTTTCGCAGATGTTCCGCAAGATTAAATGTAGCTATAAATGAATAAAAAATTATGATGCATTCCGTAATTAGTAAAAAATTGTTTATTGGCAGATTGCTATGGTATAAGAGGGGGAAGAAAAACACTTAAAGTACGTTTACACATAGTCTTCATAGTCACTGTACTTGTAGGCGTCCCTACAAGGGTTGTCACGATACCATAAACATATCTTATGATACTATGTCAGCTGAAGCATCACGACACCAAGTACGAATCGAATTTTCCTCTGAATACTTTATTAATGAGAATGAATAACTGGCTATTGGAAAAACTCAAGAACAATCGTACAATCGGCAAGCAACTGATTCAATGTGCCACATATTTCATCTAATGTTCCCTAGAGCAATGAAATCATGCAAATAGAAATTGTCCTCAGAGTGCTTTGTCATGTCGCTGGACACGCCCACATCTAGTCGCCAATGGTCGCTGTCGCTCATGTCGCCGGAAGTTGCCAGCTCTCATTGAAAATGAATGGTCTCCGGTCGCTTTGTCACTGTATGTGTGAACGTACCTTTAGGGATGTGCTGCTACTGGAAAATAAATGAGCTACCTGGTGGTAACAGTAATTCCACTACTCACTTTTTCTCTCTGTCTCTCTCTCTCTGTCTCTCTCTCTGTCAGAAGTCAAATTAGACTGGATTTGCCTGAGCAGCTTATTCGGATTTTTCAACAGCAAAAATCTGAAAATAAAGCTTGGCATAAAAGCGAGGAAGGAGAGGATGATACCCGTCTCCTCTCACACAGGTTTGGGCCATACATTTGATACATTTCCCATATTTTCCACACGTCCATTGCAGATACACGCAAATTTACCATGCACGTGTGGGAGGCTCCCTAGAAAATTTTGTATTCAAGTCAGTGTAGAGGCAATTTAAGCTTCGATTTCATCCTCCCAGTGCTCAGTTTCTTAAATGAACTCCAAACATTAGAGACTAACACACCTATTTTGAGAGTTAAACTAAAGCTAATGGTGAATCTGGATGTAAATCTGAACCAAGAAAGGTGAATTTAGTTATCCTTCCAATCTGTATATCGCTCTCTTAATTACATTCCAGCCTGCAGGATGTGGCTCTGTTCCCATAAATCTGGTTTATATGACTAAAAACTGAAATGTAAAAAATAAATATATACAACTACACCACAAAGAAACCATGTCCTCAGTAAGGGACAAGAAATAGCACATGGTTTCATGTTAAATCAATTTTTTATTTTTTTTCTTTCTCGAAATCCTCTAACGCAGCTTCTTCCGTGTGTAATTTCTTTTGGCGAGAGATTACAAAGGTGATTATGGTAATCACGTTAGCACACAGGGTGTGTGGAGATTTGGTGGAGGTTTGGTGCTGTCAATGCTGTACAACCCTCTCCCATATTTTTCTTAATCTGCTTAATTAGTATCTGGATTGCTGAAGAGTTTGCTGGGAAAACTGGAGCACAATCAGCACGTCGTGAATGGAGGGACTTGGAAAGCATTAAATACAAAATGCTACACATTTGGGGTTCTGCTGGTTAGGTGTGTAACGATACACAAAATTCATATTCAGTGTAGGGGTGGCGTCTCGATATGATAGATTTTCAATACAGCAAAAATAAGATTTGCCTGAATATGTGCCTTAGGGTCCCATTCCATAGGGTTCAAATGATTTAAACATTCAACATTATAAATGTACAATAATTAAACATGGCCAAGCTTTCATTGGTGTGACTCACAAGTGGGCGTGTCTGAAAAACAGGGATTTTCTTATTCTGCTGTTAGCTTGTTGTGCTGTCAGTCACGCAGCTCTCTGTAGCCCTGGATGTGTTTTTGAATCCTGTGGCCTCCACATATGGTATGTGAACTTCCCAATCGGCACAGTGTTTTCTAATTTCTTTCATTTGTCTTTATTACTAACAGCACATGCATGGAATACGTGAAATACTATTTCTACTGAAATAATGAACAATCTAAACAATTCAAATGTCCACGTATAAAAATTAGATACAATGAAACACACCTCTTGAAAGGTGTACACTTCAACTGGACATTTTATGAAATTTGTTGTTGTTGTTGTTATTTATCTTATCTTTTTGAAGTTATTGATTTTTCTTAATCACTAATAACACACATGGAATATTGAGAAATTCTATAAACTTTCTACCTGTAACATGAACACTTTTTGGGAGGTGTATTTTACTGTAATTTCTTTTTAAATACAGTAAAAATAGCGTGGAATTGAAGACTCTTTAACTAGAATTCAATAATTCATTTATTTATGAAACCCCTATGTCAGCCAAATGAATTATTTTAATGCCCTTAAACTAAATTAGTACTCAATATTAGTCTGTACAGGATTTCAGAGAGGTTTTTTTTTTTTTTTTGTTACTGTATCGGCCAAAATGCTTGATATTGTGGTGTCTTTTTTTCAAAGTTCAAAGAGTTTTTGTGCTTTTTTTTGCAGAAAACTATTTGAATTTGTGAAATTTCAATTGCACAAAATTGATAAAATTGTTTTGCACGGTCTTTTCCTTGATTTTGCATTAATGTCTGTGATCTCAAAATCCTGGAGGGACTGAAACTTGTATCTATAACAGTGTTATAAAGTATTATTTATATGTACTACAACTACAACCGCAATGTAATTTGTACGATAAAAAACAAAAAAACAAACAAAAAAACACTCTTGATCAGTCAAATTGTCCAATGCATTAATACAGATTTATGCAATGCTCATGAATGTGTTATAAAGGTCTTATGTACTTATGTACTGTTAAAACACTGTGTTCTGTAAAATATGTGTCATCATGTCAATTGAAAAACTTTAACTACGCTGCTTCTAAACTTATCCTTATTTACTGTGTGTTCAGTTTGGGAAAGAATTAGACTATTTTTAGCCTGAACACACAATTATCTCCAGTCATTTCTCCCCTACTTGTGGCTTTTTCCAAAATTAGACACCAGTGATATTTAAAGGCATCAGTCAGAAAGCTCAAATCACCATCACTCGGATATAAAGAATGACGCTGTATTTATAGATCTGCACTCATCTGGAAATGGTGTCATTTTGTCCAGGCAGGCTAAACAGCTCATGTACGATGGTGTAGTAAAGGTTAGTCATCCGAGGGCGATGCCTGACGTCAACTTTATAGTCCTGGTCTGGTGAATAAACAGGAGTCGGGGTGTGTGAGGAGTCGGGACAGATGGATTTATTCCCACCAGCCACACGCACACTTCTGAAATAAGGAGTAAGAGATTCGGGACATGTGATGCCGAGGTGAATATTTGATAACAGTGAAGAAAAAAAAAAAAACACCAATTATAGACACACGGGCATGAGAACTCCATAGAACATACTGACCAAAATCTTGTAGTTGGTTTTGGCGTTTTGTCTCAGTGTTTCTGTGTGAGTTTTTGTTGATATTTCCATTATCAAGTGGCTTTTACCCTAAATAAGCAACCAAATTTGGTTCCCCTTTAGATGCTAAACAGGGACATGTGGGTGGAGCAAGAGACCATGCTAGCCCAGACCTGCCTTCAAGCATTTTGCGCAATATCAGCGTACACTGCTATGAGTCTTCAGTTTTCTTTTTAGCAAACTGAAAATAGCAGATGAGCCAATCGACATATGGTATTAACCGACCCCCTGGAAGCCCCGCCCCCTTCACCCCATATGACATTAGTAATATTTTATCCAGTGCTCTCAGCTCGTCTTGGTTTTCCCACTTGAAAGATGCAGCCTTGCTTTCTGTCATGGTAAATTTAGAATGTTTTGAGTTCATTAATGTGATGTAAAAGCAATATCAAGCTAACATCAGCTAATGTTCAGGTCAAAAAGGTGCTGTTTATGACCAAGAGGGGGAAAAAAAAAAACAAAATAAAAAAGACTAAAAAGGACTATAATGAAGTGTTAAATCTGACACTTTATATTTAATGCTCATGATAATTAGAAAGTGATTAAAAATGCTGCTACACCAGTCAGTGTTCAAACAGTACAGTAGAAGCAGAAGTGTGTGTGTGTGTGTGTGTGTGTGTGTGTGTGTGTGTGTGTGTGTGTGTGTGTGTGTGTGTGTAGCATTTTACTGTAACCACCAGGCTCTTTCAGGGAAAAAAGCTGCAGCTCATCAATTTATGTTAAGATGTAAAAACAAAAATCTCATCAGTCCGTACAGGATTTCATGGAGTTTTTGTGATTGTTGCGGCCAAAAATACTTGATTTCGCTGTGGCTTTTTTCAAACTTTGCGATGCGACTTGCAGATTTTTTTGTGCTTTTTTTTTTTGCGAAAAACTACTTGAATTGGCAAAATTGCAATTGCAGGAAATTGTCTTTCGCAGTGAAGTCTGTTGGTAAATGAGACCTTTTAGCTGTACTCATGTTTGACACGTGACCCGAAGATTGTTTTGACTGAATGCGCGTTGTGATGACATCTAATGACACGTCTTGGCCCAGATCTGCAGACAATCTGCGGAAAAATTGCAAGCTCCTCCGAATATTGCGGAGTTTGTTTGGTTTTGCGTTAATTTCTGCGATCCCAAAATCGCAGCATCCTGGAGGGATTGAAATGCTGTTACACCAGTCCAGATGTGGCAGATGTGTTCAAACAGCCTCAGTGGAAATAGGAGTGTGTGTGTGTGTGTGTGTGTGTGTATATACGGGATTTTACTGTAACCACCAGGCACTTTCAGGGAAAAAAGCTGTCACTCATCGATTTATGTGAAGATGTAAAAACAAAAATCTTATTAATTGCTGTACATAACATCTTTTTTTCTAAAAAAAACCTGTATATACGCATACTACACACTGAAAAAAATGATGTGTTGGATTTACTTAAAATATATGTGCACCATTTTTGCTTCACACTTTTTAAGTAAATTCAACTTGAAGTAATTTTAAGTTCAATTAACAAGAAAACCTTTGTTATGCACAGAAAATGGCTCCTTCACGTCTTTCACCGGATATTTGCATGTCACGTGGCTCACAGTCATACTTCAAATTTTAAGTTGGGTTTACTTAACCTTAACCTAACTGTAATTGTTTGTTCACTTTATGCATACTCTTAATTTCACCTTGTAATTGACATTTTTGTGTTGAAAACACTAACGTATGTTAAGTGAGCTAAAACGTTTTAAAAAATGAACGTTTTTGAGTTTAATCTATTTATATTTATACGTAATGGTTGTTGAGCCAACGAATCGTTTTTTTCAGTGCAGTAGTACCTCAGACTCAGTGATTCAGGGTTGGCAGGTCCCATTTGCAAGTAATCATAAAGGATGTCCTTTGCTTATCCCAGACCTTCCTCTTGTACACCAGTATAGTGTAATGATTTATAATCTACTGTCACCAAGAGGAAAATGGTTTCCCTTGAGAGGTTGGTTCTTCTCCAGGTTTTCTTCCTCGTGTCGTCTGAGAGTTTTTCCTCATTTCCGTTACCTCTGGCTTGATCCTTTGCGTATTAAATCTACATTTGAAATTTCTGCAAAGCTGCTTTGTTACAAGGTCTATTGTCTAAAGTGATATACGGATCAAATCTAACTGAATTAACGCATCAGCTGAATGAATGATGTAAATATTTAATGTAAAATGTGTTTGTGATGTGTGTAGCTCTTCTGTTTATTTCTCAGTACGTTTTGGAATTTTCTGAAATTCAGTTTAGAATTTGAAGAGGATTTGCTGCAACTGAGGTAGAGAGTGTGTGTGTGTGTGTGTGTGTGTGTGTGTGTGTGTGTGTGTGTGTGTGTGTGTGTGTTCACATACACTAAGCACCCTCCCTACCACCCCCTTTTTCCCCACAGGCGAAAACTTACTTGCTTGCTTTGATTCTAAAAGAAGACAGAGAGAGAGAGAGAGAGAGAGAGAGAGAGAGAGAGAGAGAGAGAGAGAGAGAGAGAGAGAGAGAGACAGAGAGAGAGAGAGGGGCTTTAAATCTGTTCTCACAATCTCTTTTTTTCCCCCCATGGGTAAAGCAGTGAGGAGAGATTTGTTCTCCCTGTTTCCTACTGTACACCAACGTTATACACAGCATATCATATTGGAAGACCGAACTGTGACCCAGACCACAGCATAAAACATAAAAGAAAACAATAAAGCAATTTCAGTGTTTTCTGGTTTTCTCCATGAACTGACCTGGATTTCTAATTAAAATTCTATATTTACTGTATATTCATAGAGGTCTGTGTTCAGTGCTAGTTATTTCTCTGTGTGATCTTTATAGGCAAGGACGTGATTTAATTTAAAAATCACTCTCCATTTTCTAAAAACATGTTGAGAAGGCAAACAGGTCAGTTCAAGTTAATCTGACAAGTGAATGTTACCGCATCCTAAAACATAAGGGCCAAACATGTTCCAGTATGCAAATATAAACCAGGTGTTTTATACGCTGTCGTGTAAAAATTCTCAATCCTGAAGGTGCAAATCACAGGTTTATATTAATGTCCTCATTTCTATAGTAACGGCTTACACAGGGACTTGTATGGTAGATGATAGACGTAGATGTTTTTAAGCGACACATAATTGTTGATATGGTGTTAGTGTTCTGTAAGGAGATGTTTGTTTAACGTTTTTGCAAGGAGTCTCCGGTGTTTGTGCCTTGTAACAGTAAGAGGGAAAGCTGTAAGTTTTCCGACGCGGAAGAGTCTTCAGGACAGAGTACTTTACCAACCGGGGAGGGTGAAGGGTGAGAACCGAGTGAACTGTTTGCTCGGGGCTAAGCAAAAGTGCGAAAAGTTTAACGTTCCCAAGGTCAAACCTTTCATGGAAACAGAGTAGAAACGTGAACGAAAAGCTCCAAAAAGATTGGCTTACCGGATCAATACTCAAACGAACAATTCTTTATCCGTCTTCTCACGCGGCGCCGTCCGTTTATCCTCATCACAGGCACAAAGGTTAGATTATTCCGATGAAAAATTATTTCTCTGTCTACTCAAGCAAGCGCCGAGTGCCGTTTATCCTGAGTCACAGGCAAACTAACGCTTGAAAAGCGAACCGAAGCTCACAAAAGCTTAAAAACCACACACCACTAGCTTATCTTATTAAAACAAATAGTTATTTCTGATTAAAGTCTCACTGACGAATCAAGTTTGGCTTCAGTACAGGCACAAACTACTGTTCCCATTGTCACATTAAACCCTGAGGAGTAGACATAAAACACTTAAAACGTGTTGGGAGAGAAGTTAAAATGTATTTGCCAGACCTGGAAACTTCTAGAACTTGAAATGGGTGCAGAAAATAAATCAATCCCAGAATGCAATGTCTGTACAGTATGATATTGTATTACAGATGAAGCAGGCTGAAAACAGAGAACTGCTGTATATGTACAGCCATTCTGTAAATATACAGCATGTTACTGTTTTATGGAAATACAGTAAAAATTCTGTTATAAATTCCCTGTAAATTTATAGTAAAGGGTTACAGTGCAGTGTTGCTCCCTTCGCTGTCCTTGGTATCACTGGTATTCAAACTTGCGATCTCCTGACAATAGGGTGATCACTTTTCTGTTTCACGTGGGTGAGGGAATGACTGTTTGTAGCTGCTATAATGTAAGTGACAACCGGAACCAATTTTTTTTGTTTGGGTTTTTTTTGTTGTGAATGTTAAACAACATTAAATGTAACTATAAACAGATGAAGAGTGACTGTCAATGATTTTTTTTTTTTTTTTTTTTTTACGTAATTGCCGGAAAATTGTTGTCGTATAAGAATGATAAAAGACTTTATAAAAGCACAGGAAGTGCTGTTATTGGAAAACAAACTTCCACATGGTAACTGTTTTATTCCTAACAGCTGAACTGGGCCTCACTGCATGTTTACTCTTCTAGAATCTGTCTCTCGTCCATATTTACCCAGCTTCGCCAAGAAACTATCTTTTATGATGTTTAGCATCAACACAATTACTGCAGTTGTTTGTGATATTTAAAGGCTTCCTGACGCATCATTTATAAGAACAAAACCACCGTCGGTGTGATTAGGACACGAAGTATGAGGCTGGATGATGAATAAGATCAACCAGCATTATTTTTAGATCTGCACCCATCTGTAAATAGTGTAAGGTGTGATGCTGTAGTGATGGTTAATCATCTGAGGGCGATAGTTGTTATTTAGTGACGTTCACCCTGAATTCGTCCCCAGCGAGCCACACACACACTCTCTCTACAACCCATCTGTCCGTTCTTGCTGTTCTCATTAACCCTCACCATGTCTGGTTGTAGGTTTCAATTGCTGATTGATTCTCTCTGTTCATTGTGTATTATTTACACTCTTGGCTCCCGGGTCTTCCTCCTATATGTTTCCTTGCATTACTAATCCATTTCTTTTTCTTAGTTTCTTGTGTTTAGATTTCTCCGGTTCTCACCCAGACGTCCTGTCGTTTCTTTACTTTTTTTCTTTTCCTGTTTGTTTTTGTTCCTGGCAGTCTGTGTTTCGTCTCTTGCCTGGCGTATTGACTATGATTTTTAGAAGAAAAAATAAAACATGCTTTTGTGATTTCGTCAGCATGCTTTTATGATTTCTTTTAAGTTAATTTGTTGATACTTTTTGTCTATGTCATATTAGGAATAATTCAGAGCATCAACAAATATTTGACTGATATTTTTAAACGCGTGACATAATTCAAGGTGAAACAAGACAAGAAATGCATACATAAGTGCACACACACACACACACACACACACACACACACACACACACACATGAACTGAGCTGTCATGTCTGATTATGTAAATGCCATGTTGGATGTGGTCAGACTGCCTCCATAAATCGGAGGTAAAACAATGAAGGTAAATATTCTGAACTCATTATAATGTTTACATTATGAAAGATTTAGGAAAAGTGGAGATAGTCCACACAGCCACTGTCAAGCCCTCAACTTCTCAGGTGTGTGTGTGTGTGTGTGTGTGTGTGGATTGGACTATGCCTCTACTGCCCTAATTGTACATTTATACCACGTGTTACAGTCATACCTCAGGTATCAACCATGCTCAACTCTGAAAACAGTTAGTGTAGAGATGCGTGTACACAGATGCACAGATTCCAGTTTTTAAACAGAACTCGTATTAGAGAAATATTCCCGGTTCCATTTTTTTACTGGCACAAAATGTTTCGTTTTACGTCTGTCTCCGAAGAGAGCTTTTAAAGCTCTTAACAACAAATCACTGGTCAGAAAATTAGCAAGAATTAAACAAATGCACTCCTGAGACCTCCTGTGCCTCCATTTGCTTGTTTACTTTTGCTGCAGTGAACTGTCTGGGGGAAAAGCTAGAAACAGGGAAATTCACTTATATGCAGGTAAGGTAAAACTCAATTCAATTCAATTTTATTTGTATAGCGCTTTTAACAGTAGACATCGTCACAAAGCAGCTTTACAGAGATACATCATTTCTGGATCTAAATTTTTAATCGATAAATTTATCCCCAGTGAGCAAGCCAGTGTTGAGGGTGGCAAGGAAAAACTCCCTGAGACGACATGAGGAAGAAACCTTGAGAGGAACCAGACTCAAAAGGGAACCCATCCTCATCTGGGTGACACCGGATAGTGTAATTAGAAGTAAATCCCTTCTATAACTGTATGATACATGATATAAAGTGCAACTGTGTAGTCAGGAGATTCACATGATAAAACATGGAAAATCATGATAATGATGTACAATTCAAACTAAATGTCTGGGTGTACAAAATTAAGATAAAACAAAATAAAACAAATTCTTTTTAAAAAAAAAAGAAAGATCTTTTTTTAAAGCAAGTTTACCCACAAGGCTTAAACATTTTAAAGAAATCGAAGGGAAAAGCTATCCCATAACAAGTTACTTTATCTCTTTGTTTAATTCTTGCTAATTTCCTGACCAGTGATTTGTTGTTGAGACCATCCATCCGTCTTCTGTACTGCTTATCCTACACAGGGTCGCAGGGAGCCTGGAGCCTGGAGCCTATCCCAGGGGACATGCATGTTTCTTTACAAAAAAAAAAAAAATGTAGAAAATACCTTGAAACAAAATGCCATTTTCAATTAAATCTATGCAGCGTCCCTACATGGTCAAATCAAAATAGCACTTGTTTATTTCATATATTCCTTGTAAAAGTCCTTATATATTTCACGATGCAGCGCTGCATGCTTGTCATGTGTTCGATCCTAACTCAGATTTTCCAATAAGTTTATTGCCTCATTTCTTAAAACAATGCCAATGACAATTTTGACACTTTCATCCATTTGTGCACTAAAAATTAATTCCCCTGAAAGGACGTACTCATAAAACACGTTTTATACTGCTATAAATGTTTAGGGTGACTTTAAAAAATATGAAAGTGTGCCATTAGGATTGTCTGCTTTCAAATTATGTGGAAAATTGAATATTTTGTAAGAGTAGAGAACTGACATAGATACTTATGTATTAAGACTTTTATCACACACACACACACACACATACACACACACACACACACACACGATAGCACTTCAAAGGGGTCAACTGCATGAATTTTAGACGATTTGGATTTTCACTCTATCAAGTGCGCACACACACACACACACACACACACACACACACACACACACACACAGAAATAAGTACAAACAGTCACACTTTGCATAGGACTCAATATGAAATTACAAATTCTAATCTGGACTGTTCTCCATTGTAGATAGCGTGTGTGTGTGTGTGTGTGTGTGTGTGTGTCAGGCACGACACACACCGATGCTCAACATTTGCGATGGTATGTGCATCATGCTGCTGCCCCCTTGGAACAGGAGGGGTGACAAAACACACTTCTTACATAACCTTTTCCATATGTGTTAGAATTGGCTCGGCTCTAACTGCGCTGCTGCATATGTGAGACATTAGCTGTTGGCCACAAGTTGAACCATCTGATCCAAACAGTTGGGAAATAATGGCTTTTAAAACACCTCGAAAGAAACTAAGGCTCGTTAAGAGTTTAAAAATGGTGAAAGTCACCAATGAGGCATAACCACAAGTCTGAATAAATCACTCTGATTAAACAAAACAACAAAAAAATGAATTTACCTCCAGAAATCAAAGGAAACCTTTTCACTGGAGAGTTGTCAGTGCACTTCTCGGTCTTGGGCGGCCATTTTAGGTCAGGGTTTTGTTTTGTTTTTTTGTTTTGTTTTGTTTTGTTTTGTTTTTTTTTGCTTTTTGCAGGACATCAATTTATAACTTGTATAAATATATTCCCAATGTTTGAAGATTAGGCACATTTATTATCCCCTATAGCCATTAGAACGTTTTGTTCCAGTCGTGGAACCCAAACTGGACATCTTGTACCATATTACACTACAGTGCTGTTAAATTCTCAAATCTGATTGGTCAGAAGGTGTTGATTCATTTTCTGCAGCAGCAGCTCTGACAGCTGTAATACAAATCGCAGGTTTATAATAATGTGCATGTTTTAATATGTTATTGTTTCTATAGTAACAGCTAACACAGGGACTTGTACAGTGTCGCTTCATATAAACAGATTTTTAAAAAACGTGTATTTTCTCATTTTTTCTCTGCGATGTTTTGTTTAGTATTTTTGGAAGGAGTCTCCAATGTCAGCGCTTCATAACATTCAGGGGTAACGCTGTATCTTTGTTTTCTGACACAGGACTTTCTCGGTAACATGACAAGCCAATTATTTTTTCTTATAATCTTCAAAAGAGAGGGGGAAAAAAGAGAGGCTGGTGAGGGAATGGTGGTTTATTCCTGACTTGTTTCGTGGACGTTCCACAACATTAACCGTAATGATAAACGGATAAAGGTATGGCGTGTTGTTCTCTAATTGATAAAAGTTGTAATCATTTACAAATTGCTGTGGTATAAGGAGAATAAAACACTTCCGTGCTGTTATAGGAACTTAACCCACATTGGGGTAGTAACAGTGACTCCACTTCACATCAGGCTACACCGCACAACCCATGTAGTTGATTATTTTCTCATAACGGCACACCCCCGAGTGTTTGATTCCTTACTTATTAGTCAACTATTAAACTCCTCATCATAACTTCACACTTAAATCAGTAACAGCCAATGCTGTATTCCACCTCACTCCACTCCGTAAGCTCGCTCCAGACTAATGAATACGTCTGCCACTGAATAAATGCAAATCGTCATAATTTCCTGAAATAAATATGCTCTTTCCTCTAAAACCTTAATTCTCCTCAGCTCCCTGAGGACTAATTAGTTCTAAGCAAATCCAAGCTTGAAATGCCATTAAACATTTATGCTTAAAGGTCAAGATTCCAAATTAACATATTCACCAGTAAAAAGAGGGTTTCAATGAAGTACCGCTCTCACAAATGAGGCATTTATCACCAGGGTGTATCACAGTCTGGTGTATGTTCAATCTAAAGCCTTGGCTACAATATGCAAGTTTGAAAAACAGATTATGGGGGGAAAAAACATTGGGCACCGCACACATTCTCGTTTAATTTTGTACAACGTTTTTGACGATTTCCACACACTAACTTGTTGCTGACCAAAATCGAACACACGAAATATGTACATGTGCGTTCCCGTTACTAGGAGGTGGTGATAGCAAAACAAACCTGGAGGTGTCACCCAGATGGGTCAAGGACTCGGCTGTTTTTCTTCGAATTTACATTGTACAGATACTCGTGCTCCTGACACATCTCGGTTCGCTCTCCACTGAGAGATCATGAATGTCTGTCCTCTATTTTTTTTCATCTATTGTATTTTCTGTATTTCTCATTGCACAGTACACTCAAAAGTTCATCCGATTGTAACAAGTTCTTAGATCCTTAAAGGTGCTCTGTTCTGAACCTTCTCTGATTATACATATAACCGGCAATAGTCCTTAAGATTCACTAATTTCAATTTATTCACTTTTCTAGACGTTGCGCAATCATAAGACAACGTCCTCACTGCCCCATTTAGCTTCTATAGAATTATCATTACACTCAGTGGTCAAAAATATTAACTGCAAGCAACAAGCACTAATAGAGGCTCATTGGGGTAGGAATCATGCTGCCGCTTGCTCAGTCCAAGGGAGGAGATGCAGACAGACAGTTCGTTTATTTATTTATTAATGAAAGTAAAACAAAAGCGCTCATCCTTTACAGTCATGGGGAATGTGGGCAGACATGCCAGTCTGTTATAATTAACAAGCAAGTTGTTGAAAAGGTTGGACAGTTTAAATGCCTTGGATTGCTTCTTGATAACAACTTGAGCTTGTACTCTAAATACAGATTGTATATATAAGAAGTCTATGCAGAGATAGTAAAAATTAAATAGTTTTTGCGTGAGTAAAGATCTGCTTGAAATGGTATATAATGTCCTGAGTTATAACATTATGTGCTGGTACGGAAATATAGGAGCAAGAAATAAAAACAAACTTAACAGGGTGGTGAATATGGCGAGCAAAATTATAGGAAGACAACGAAGACAGATAAATGAGATGTTTTTTTTTTTTTTACAACACATCCTACAAAGAAAGCATCAGTGATATAAAATGGTCCTTCACATCCACTTTTTAACGGATTTGAAGAATTGCCATCGGGAAGACGCTATAGGGTCCCCAGAGCAACTAAAAATATTTCAAAAGAGATCATTTATTTCTTTGTCAATCGCTTTTTGAACAATCGCTGAATTTGTGAATTGAATTTATATGCATATATGTTATGTGTTTATATGTATAAGCTGTATGTATAAGTTATTTCCACCTGCGGGGCAGCCAAAGACAAATTTCCATGCAAATGGACGATAAAGGTTTAAAGTTAAAGTTAATGACAGGGTTGCCAAATTGGGCTAGTAATCAATATAGGAAATAAATCGAACAGATTTGTGCAAACAAAGGCAAAGTGTAAGTGCAGACAGTGTGTCTATGATGTACAGAACCATTTCCGTTATTAAATATATTGCAAAGACTCGGAAAGGGGGATTATGGAGTGGATGGTATCCCTTGTTTCCCATGCAAAAACTGAGAGAAAGATGCCTCAGTGCCTGAATTTTTGGGGCTAGTTTTCGAGAAGGGAAACGCCTGCTGTATCAAACACCGTTGAACAAAGGTACTGTACGTCTAAAACAGATGACTGTGTGTTGTTGTCTCTCAACTCCCTATATTATAGGGTTACTCTAAAAATTGACTAGCCTACAGCATAAGTCAAATGTGATAGTCTCTCAACTCATTAATGTCATCCTGCACTAACAAAATGTATGCTCACAAGCCACTGCTGCCCTAAAGACAACCTGAAACCCAGACTGACTTCATAAATTCTTTTTCTTCTTCTTAATATTCTTGATCAAAATCCAGTTTTCCTACATTTTTCTAGAGTTTTCCTACATTTAAACATTTTCAGATTTTATTTTATTTTTTTTAACTATTTCACTGTACATGCTCAGGTGGGGAAAATGATATTAACCAATAACACCGTGTCATGTTTGATCAGTGAGATTACTGAGGACGGTACAATTTAAAAACCATGAAGATAGCTTTGCCATGAACAGTTTTACACTCAAAACTCCATCAGTGAACGGTTGATAATTTCGACAAAACGTGAAAACTATCATGAATTTCCTGGTTACGCAATTGTACTTTTTTGACCGTGTAGTACACAGTTATAGAAGGGAATTATTTGGTGTCATCCAGATGAGGATGGGTTCCCTTTTGAGTCTGATCCCTCTCGCCTCTGGCTTGCTCATTATGGATAAATTTATATATCCCTATATAAATTTATATCCTGAATTCTTATATTACTGTAAAGCTGCTTTGTGGCAATGTGTCCACTGTTAAAAGTGCTATACAATTAAAATGGAATTGAATTGAATGTTTCTGTTCCAAATACTTCCAACACATCCCCAGGAGATATCAATCAAAAACAACACCAAGTTATTTCCAGCTTTCACGATCCCATGGATACGCTCTTGAAAAAGAAACTCAATCCGGAAGCTGGAAATTGGAAACCATGGCCCTCACACGCTTCTTCTGGATTTTTTTTTTTTTTTTTTTGCGCCAGCCATTAATTGAAAAATCTACAGATCAGGGCTAAAAAAGTTACTCATAGTGAAATACCACACAGCTGGAGATTCTGGCTACCACTGTGTCATTTAGGATTTCAATCTGGTGTCCTACAGTTCATTTTAGCCAGTGTACTCTAAAACACAAGCCATGAGACCTATTAGTCCTGCGCAACACAAAGCATTGGATTCCACGATTATCAAGTATTTTCCATCAACCAGCTTTCGAAAGAGGTTTTATTTTTTCTGAACGAAAATCTATTGTTGGGCTCTACATAGATAGAACCATTAATGATTCCCACCTAAATATCCTGTTTCACTAAAAAATATCACATTACAGAACAAATATGTAATATAATTTCCATTTAATGGTTCCTTAAACTAAGTTTTTAAAATTTTGTCACAGTTTTAGGAGAAAAAAAAAAAAAAGGTCACATCTAGAACCTTAAATGGGTCTTCAGTTGTTCCTCTGTGATAACACTAAAAATTTTCATGTGGAACCCTACAACCGTGTGCTAAGAACCCCTAATTATCCAAAGAACCCGTCAGGAACCTTTTTAGAATGGGCTTTCACTTTCCCAGGTAAATAAAGTCATACTCTTAGGGAAAAGAGAAAAAAAAAAAACATTTTATGCTGCTGCCTAAAGGGATTGATCTTTTGCAGGAACCCTTAAAGGTTCTACAGTATGTAGAACCTCCAGCAGAGGATTCAATCACATTACAGAACAAACCTGTATTAAGATTTCCATTTCATGTTTCCTTAAACTAACTTTTAAAGACTCTGTCAGCTTTACGGGTCTTCATTTGTTCCCACTGCCGGAACCCTTGAAGGGTCTATGTAGACCTTCCAACAGGATTGTCAAATATATTAAAAAACAAAACTATATTAAGATTTTCATTTCATGGTTCTTTAAACCAAGTTATAAAGATTCTGTTACAGTTTTAAGGGGGAAAAAGTTTCAATCTAGGACCCTTAATGAGACTTCAGCCGTTCCATTGGGAGAACACTGAAAAATTATGTAGAACATTACAATAGTGTGTTTTAAAGTAGAGAGGGATTAAATTGTGACATGAAAGTACAAGCAATTCAAAGAAATCTTTAAAACATCTGGATTTGTTTTGAATAATTTGTTCGTGAAGGAGTTATTCCACAGTCTAGTGTTCCGGATACGGCTGTACTAGGTACAGCACCGGTGGTGTTTAAAAAGTTTCAAACTTTACTTCCTCAGTTGTGTGTGTGTGTGTGTGTGTGTGTGTGTGTGTGTGTGTGTGTGTGTGTGTGTGTGTGTGTGTGACTTCACACCTCAGAAGGAGTTCTGGCCATTCTTGTGTGCTCTTTCTCAGGTTCAGACACACACACACACACACACACACACACACACACACACACACACACACACACACACACCGAATGCACTCTGACGAGCAAAAATCTCACCATCATGATCCGCTGTGATGACTCACTAAACTATGGGGGAGGAATACCTGACTCATCAGAAAGCTCCACCAGTGCCAACACTCCGTCCTGCAGCCTCTCTAACCAGTCCCACACACACACACACACACACACACATGCACACACACTGCGTATATATGCTGTACATGCACACGTGCACGCTCCACCACCGCCAACACCAACACCAACCATCCCACCAACACACACATGGAACATACAGATGGATACCAAGTTTTTCTGCTCAGATCATCCTTGGTGGGATGAAGGTGAGGAACCAGGGGACACCAGAACCGTGCAGGACCGTGCAGAACCGTGCAGATGTGTCTTCTCTTATGCATTTAAGAGTAGCATTCTCGGGCCTTGCCCTTGTCAGAAGGCTGTTGCCATGGCAGTGGATCGCCAAAACAAAAACACAGCTGAGAACTCTTACTATACAAAACCCCATGCTGTAATAAGTGTGTGTGTGTGTGTGTGTGTGTGTGTGTGTGTGTGTGTGTGTGTGTGTGTGTGTAAGAGAGAGGCCATGTACATGCTTAAGAGATGCTCATCTCTGTGTAAAGCTACAAGGTACAAAACAAGATCCCATAACTAAAGTACCATTTTTAAAGTGTGCCTTATGTTACCCAGATAAGGACTAACAAGGTAAGAAAAAATATTTTTCATTAAAAAAGGTACTTGACTACTTCAAGTAGCACTGTGGTATATGTGAGTGCACATTTTAGGTACTTGAAGTACCCTGTTGTACCTTACAACATCTGAGAAAGCAAATCTATAGCGAACCTTTAAGACTCCGTTGATCCATGTTGTAACTTTGACGGTACATTCAAGGTGTTTGTACAACCTCAATTCCAAAAATGTTGGGACGCTGTGTGAAATGTAAATAAAAACAGAACGCAATGATTTGCAAATCTCATAAACCCATATGTAATTCACAATAGAACATAGAAAACATATCAAATGTTTAAACTGAGGAAATGTACCATTTTAAGAAAAAAAAAAGGTCATTTTGAATATGATGGCCACAACACGTCTCAAAAAAGTTGGGACGGGCCCATGTTTACCACTGTGTAGCATCCCCTCTTCTTTTAACAACAGTCCGTATACGTCTGGGAACTGAGGAGACCAGATGCTGGAGTTTTGGGAGAGGAATGATATGTTTTCTATGTTCTATTGTGAATAACATATGGGTTTATGAGACTTGCAAATCACTGCATTCTGTTTTTATTTACACTTTACACAGTGTCCCAAATTTTTGGGGGTCAATTAGGGTTGTTAGGGGAACAAAAAGTACCTGTACAGTACCATTTAAAATTACAGAATATACTGTACTGGGACATTTTTGTTACCTAAGGTACCGACTACGCCAAATTACCCTCAAACACACAACAGTTAAGGACCTCATAAACAATCTTGACTGTTTTCACCTTGCTAGTTCTTTGTTAGTCCTTGTCCAGGTTACCTAAGGTACAGTTACAAAAAAAAAAAATCCTTGATGGTACTTTGGATAGTTAAGGGTTATAGGCTTCTTTAAGGTGTTGTGCTTGGAACTATGATAGTAGTCCTGTATATACTGTACGTAGAACCTTCAAGGGTTCCCCCAGACTGACAAATCAAAGATTTAACTTTTTTTTTTTTTTTTTTCCTAAGAAAGCTATATTAAGATTTTTCTTTCATGGTGCCTTAAACTAAGTTTTAAAGATACTGTCACAGTTTTAAATCTAGAACCATTAACAATTCTTTGCTTGTTCCTCTGGAAGAACCCTTAACAGTATTACATGTAACTTCACAATATAGTGTTCTCTTATCAGCGGGACCCATTTAGGAAGCGAAGAACCCTTGATTATGAGGAACAATACAAAAGTATAACCCCTTTAATCTACCCTTTAAAGATACTGTTACAGTTTTAGGGGGGAAAAGACAAGTCTAAATATAGAATCTTCCTCTCGGAGAACCCTTAAAGGTTTCATGTAGAACTTTACAACAGATTGTTTCCTTGTCAAATGGGGTTTAAAGTAGAACCCCTTTTTCGGAAACTAAGGTTATTTAATTAGTCTTAGGAAAGTATTTTATTCCAAGAAGGTGCATTGACTTTTCAAAGGTAAATGAGTGTACACTGCTAGAAAAAAAAAAAAAGACGTTTCATCTAACCACCTGAGAGTTTTATCCTTCATGGGGAACTCTTAAGGGTTCTATGCAGAACTTTACAATGGAGTGTTTCCTTATCAAACAAGTTTCAGAGAAGAAGAAAAAAACAACAGACCCTTAAGGAAACATTTTATTCCAAGAACTTCCAATGGTAAACAAAAGTACACTATTAGAAACAAGCAAAAACAAAACCTTTCATCTAGCTGCCTGGAGGGTTAATCTCTCTGGGGGGAACCCTAAAAGGTTCTATGTAGAACATCCGACTGGTGTTTCAAAGTAGAACCAAGCTAGAACTTATAAAACCACTTGAGAAACCATTTTCTCAATCGGACAAGGGACATCCCCAGTGACAAGCAGTCACTGAACCCTGATAGATGCAGTTTATTTTAGTACTTTTGTAAGAATAAATCAATTATAAATCATATCCTTAATCTGTGATTGAGATTACAGTGCGTGTGTGTGTGTGTGTGTGTGTGTGTGTGTGTGTGTGTGTGTGTGTGTGTGTGTGTGTGTGTGTGTGTGTGTGTGTGTGTGTTTTGAGCCACTCTTTATGCAACATGTATTCTACAGACTACTAAATCCTCTTTTCAAACCTTCGAGGCTGAGAGAAAGAAAAGAAAACTCCCACACACTAAAAACTCCTACAAACAACTCACAAGATGGACAATAACAGAAGAAGAATGTACAAGAAGGTAAATCTATACAGTATAGTTTCCATAGAAGCCACACACACACATACTCACATATGCGCACACACACACACACACACACACACACACACATACTCACATATGCGCACACACACACACACACACACACACTGTACACACACTGGTAGCTTACGAGCTTTTTTACTTTAAGGGTTCTGCCAGGGCATTGACTTAACATTAAATGCCTAAATGGATTTTGTCACATAAACAACCTGCAGGGGTTTCCTTAAAAATTTCCTGGTTCTTCAGTTGAAATTACACGCGGTATTAGACATCAGGGTTCTCTCTCGGCCTGGAGACATGGCTCTGCTCTCCATCTGCCCCTCTGCAGGCCTGAACGTTAGCGCTGGGTCATTAATTCACCTGCAGCACTGTCGTGTCTCCCGAGCCATTGCATATTTTTTCCCCTTGTTTTGTAAGCCTGAATAGACGGAGCGCTTTAGACACTGCTTTACGTTTTACGCATGATGGTCGATTTCACGTGTGATTATGTGAGTAATGTTTCCGTGTGTGAAGGTGCATATCACCATGTTATGTAGTAAATCTTTGTGACATTATGTAAACAATGTGGGATCACATGCAGCACATTTACATGAAAAAAAAAAATTAAAAATTGTTAAAAATAAAAACACAAAATGAATTAATGAATCATGAAAAAAATGTCAGGTCAGAAAAACATGAAGCATGTGGGAAAAAAATCATATGAAATATAAAAATATGCACTACATGTGAAATAATAATATGAAAATTAAATGAAAATAAAATCTCATTAAAAATCTTGAAAAATGAATGAATCATGGGGGGGGGATCACGTGAAACAAACATATGCACTGTGGAAATACATTAATCATATGTAAAAATAAAAATCAAGGAAACATATGAAAAAATGTGAAAAAAATTAACATGAAAATGAATGAATCATCACAATAGAAACCCTCATAGACTTTGAAATGGTTTTAATGGAAACTGTAATGGTCCCTGTGGGTCTCTACTGGTAATATGTTGCCTTCTGTTGGTGGCATGTTATGTCTAGTGGATACCATTAAGGACCTACATCCTTAATACTTCCTACTATGTACCATTTGGTAATGGTTTTAACGGTTAACAGCTGATAGTTTGTAATGGTATTTGTAGTGGAAACCATTAGAATTTCTGTGATGGTTTCTATTGGGGTATTTTTTATTTTTATTTTTTTTGAGCAGGGAAATAAAACATTACATTACATGTGAAAACTCCACATGTGGAAAATGCATGAAACATAACATGTCCAACTGAGGAGTGAAAATCTCCTGTGTGATTATTCACATGTCAGATTTGTGTGACTTTTCTGTACTGGTTCTCAAAACCTCAAAATTGGCATCAGATCTTGAGCAAAGTTGATCATAAATAAGAGACGCAATAAATCAAATCAAATCAAATACAATACAGAAAGCTTACACACTGTATAATCCGAGGGGGGGGGGGACATGAAGAAAAGATAGAACTAATAACAAATCAAAACACAACATAGTTTCTGGAAAGCAAATCCTCTCTTGGTCCAAAACAGAACAGCGTGTTTTAATGAATAATTAATGATGTTACAGCACACCGAACCATGCCAGTGTCAATATAACACCGGCCGTGATGGGAAAAGCTCAGGCTGAACCGATCGACCGAGCCGAGGCAGAGCCAAACTCAGCCAATCCATCACACGCAGCCATCTCACATGAAGTGCAGCAAACTTGCATCATATGCTTTATTTACCAAGCAATACTTACGTCTATTTTTGGTGGCCATCATTGACACAAACACTCTCCTGCCTCGAACAATAAATTTACTTTACTTCTTGAGCTAACATACAGAGCTAGTTAGCAAAATCAACAAGTCAAGACACTGCTATGATTTAAACAGGCAAAAGGAGATAAGTGCCATGATAAATATTACTTCTCTGCTGTGAAATCTCCTCACATCTACTCAAACAGTTACACACTGAGAGAAACCTACCCCCCCCACCCCCCACCCCTCTCTCCTCTCTTCCCCACCCCACCAACATTAGCGAGTGAAGCATAACAAAAAAAAAAAACATGCTCTCTTACCTGGCTGTTAGATGCATCACCCAAGAAGCATGTTTACACCACATATGAAAGGCTGGAACCTTTTTTTAAAAAAAATAGTTTACACACAATCCTAGACCTTGAAAGTCAAACAGTAATCGAAAACAACCAAAGTAAAAAGTTGCTGCTGTTTCTTCAGAGCTTCTTTGCTAACTTCTTTGCTAACTTTCCTCCACTCAGGATTCCAGTACTAGTTAACTTTGCTAGTCCTGTTTTAGATACTACAAAAACCCTGACTTTTGTTGTTTTTCTCTCTCTCATAATTTTGTAAGAAATGCATATCTTAAAGCTGAAAGGATTTGTAAGAGAAGTCTATATTATGTGAAAGAGCCGTCTTAGGAGAGCGTTAGCACGAACTGCTACTGTGTGCCGCCTGATGGCTTTATTTATCGCAGTAAATGACTAAGGTGAGTCTCACTTGGTGAATCAGCAGGTGTCAGATCTCGGCAGCAAAGAAACAGCAAAGTTGAGTGGGCACACACACACACACACACACACACACACACACACACACTTTAGTAGTCTCTGAGGAGCACTCCACCTTTGCTAGCGCTATGTGGGCTGATTCCAGAGGCACCCACTGAAGAGGCATGATTCACCCAACCCTCTGTTCATGTTCACGTGTGTGTGTGTGTGTGTGTGTGTGTGTGTGTGTGTGTGTGTGTGTGTGTGTGTGTGTGTGTGTGTGGTAAATAAATGTAAAACAGTGATTAGCAAGTTGCTGTCTCTAACTCTCCCTGCCCAAGCCACAGCTCCTCTTAATATCCAGCAGAACGCCCTGATCCACCCTGTCCAACCTGTCTAGCTGAGGTTAGAAGTCTCTATGAAATGTATCATGGGTAATCCTTTAATACGCACTGTCTGCTTCTACACTTAGCACGTCACACATCAACCACAGGAGGTTTGAAGCATCTGTGAGAAAGCCTCACAGCCTGGTAATCAAAATCATTATTTGTCACAGGTGGACAAATCATAATAAGTTCATTAGCTGGACCACTGGATAAGTCGAAGCTCCGAAAACGAAGTGACAAGGCTAAAAGGTTGTTGCTGACGTAACATAATAACATATGGTGAGAGTTAGGTAGTTACGCGTATTAATACTGACACAAACAAGTATATAAATTCCTGTGAAGGAGATGACTGGGCTTTTTCTAAGAAAGTTTTTTTTTTTTTTAATTAGCACATTGTGTTTGTTTGAAAAAATGTCAGCAAGTCACTGGCTAACATTTGGCTTTGAGCTGTGGTGTTTTCTCACATGAGATATTATTCAATCTAACGAGCGTGTTTATTTTTTCCTCCAAGAGGTTTCACTTTCTTGCCAGATGATAAAGGCT
This sequence comes from Cranoglanis bouderius, assembly GCA_023630585.1. Classification (NCBI taxonomy): domain Eukaryota; kingdom Metazoa; phylum Chordata; class Actinopteri; order Siluriformes; family Cranoglanididae; genus Cranoglanis; species Cranoglanis bouderius. Next base: position 13,871,496 of record CM042565.1, on the reverse strand, counting down.
GAAAAAAGGCACTAAAATAGCTTATATTTGGAAAATCTCTAATGGTTTCTATCGTGTTAGTGACCTTAATGGGAATTTGGAATGGGCTTAATGGTTTCCATTAAATTCCTGAAGGTTTCCATTTGGAATTTTATGGTTACTATGAAATACAGCCAGAACCCACCCTGCTGGGAAAAAAAAAAAAAAAATCAATAGAAATCATTACAGAAATTATGATGGTTTCCACTACAAACACCATTACAAACCATCAGCTAACTATTAAAACCATTACTATTACCATTATTGGTCCTTAATGGTATCCATTAGACATAACATGCCACCAATAGAAGGCAACAAATTACCAATAGAGACCCACAGGGACATTACAGTTTCCATTAAAACCAATAGGCGATAGGGCCTTCTTTCATGGGTTGATGATTACTATCCAAACAAAATAAGATAATCCATCAGGAACCATTAGGAACATCACATTCCATTACACTACAAAAACCCACTAGAAATGGTTTGTAATTTTTTTTTTTTCCAGCAAGATAGTACCTTAAAAAGACCTGTGAACAGGCAGACATATACTTCAGACTCATAAACAACCAAAAAGCAATTAAATAAACATTTAATAAAGTTCAGTGCTTTTTTTTTTACTCAATGTTGCGAGCTTTTTTCCATTCTGTAATCCTGGCTAATTTGGCTAATTTAAATTTTTTGGTTTGTCCTTTTGGGGGAAGTCTATGTTACAGAGGGATTTTCCTTATACAGTGAAGCTGCACTGAAATGTATGAGGAGCATTTGAATGTATCAAGAACCCTTCAATAATAATGATTTACAAAAAAGAGTAAATTAAAAAAAGAGAGTATAACCCCGCTTTAGACGGGACTCTACAGGGCTTACTTTTTTCTCAGACTGAGAAGTTGGTTGAATATCCCAAACTCTAATACATGGCCAAGCAACAGAAACACTTTGTGTAAATGAGACACTGATGCTGCTCCTGCTCCTGTGGATGCTTATACCTGGAATGCACATGCGGCTGGAGCAAAAGTCATGAAGCCAAACAGACGCTGTCCAGAGGATACAAGAAGGAGCACAATGAGTCACAAACAAGCATCCGGGGGGGGGAGAAACCCCAGCCTGCATATTCATTCTGCATCATGCAATAGTAAATGTGAACTACATCTGCAGCTGAATCATAAGCAGTGGTCCATGTGTCTCATGGCAACAGCAATTATTTATTCTATTAATAACGGCGCTCATACATACACCACCATGCACTTTTATTTTGGATTGTTTGTAATGCTAAGGCACTCCATTCTACCAAATGCAGACACATTCAGGCACCAAATTGACCAAGTGAAAGGTTAATTATGAAACACAAACATCTTTCCTATTTAATTTTATGTTGCGTCATGTACTGTATTAATGCTGCATTTGCTCATGATTGAAAGACCTGAGGTCTACTTAGACTATTTATGTTAAATGTCGAGTTCTGTTCACCACCACTGAAAGTTCCTGCGTGATATTTCTTTCCCCCATATTCTCCCTAATTTAGTCTAGCCAATTCCCAGCCTCCAGCCAGCTCTTCCCTATCAATCAACAGCTACAAACCGCGAAGGGTGAAGTCCGAGATACATGAGCTCATACACGTCCACGATTGGCTAGTGTTGCTGTGACTGACAGGTGAGAGAATTCCATTTGGGGTTCGAATCCCGCCTTCGCCCTGTGTGTGCAGAGTTTGCATGCTCTCCCCATGCTTCAGGGGTTTCCTCTGCATACTCTGTTTTCTTCCTCCAGTCCAAAGACATGCCTTGTAGGCTGGCTGGCATTTCCAAATTGTCTGTAGTGTGTGAATGTGTGTGTAATGGTGCCCTGCACTGGGTTGGCATCCCGTCGAAGGTGTCCCTACTTTCCCTGGGATAGGCTCCAAGCTCCCCTGTGACCCTGTGTAGGAAAAGCGGTACAGAAAATGGAAGGATGGATAGCAGATGCCCTTATCCAGAATGACTTACAGAAGTCTATCATACCTCATACTGGTTGATTAGGTCAGGAACTATGAGTACTATCAGTCTAAAAACGCTGTGGGTGGGTCGGTATAATATGAAAAAACATACAAGACATGGATTGTTATAAAAAAAAACAAAAAAAAAACATGTTCGGACATCCAGGGGAAGTTCATTCCACCATTGAGGTGCCAGAACAGAGAAGAGCCTTGATGCATGTCTGCCTTGTACCTTGAGAGATGGTGGGACCAATCGAGCAGTGCTAGAGGATTGGAGGGAACGTGGTACAGAGCGATACAAGGTTATACAGGCTTTAATGTAGATGGGTGCTGTTCCATTTTTGGCTTTGTAGGCAAGCATCAGTGCTTTAAATCTGATTCGGGCAGCTACAGGAAGCCAGTGTAGCAATGGGGTGGTGTGGGAGAACTTGGGAAGGTTGAAAACAAGTCATGCAGCTGCAATCTAGATCAGTTACAGTGGTCAAATGGTGCTCAGAAACAGACCTGCCAGGAGCAAGTTGCAGTAGTCCAGTCTCGAAATGACATAGGAAAGAACAAGCACCTTATGGGGCAAGTGGTTAAGACGTTGGACTACTGATCTGTCGTGAGTTCAAATACCAGCACTGCCAAGCTGTCACTGGGTCCTTAAGCAAGGCCCTTAACCCTGTATAAGGGCCTTGTATAAATGAGATAAATATAAGTGGATAAGGGCATCTGCCAAATGTTCTAAATGTAAATTACTGTGTAGATAGAGATGGACGAATCCTTCTGATGTGGAAAAGGAAAAGCCGGCATGAGCGTGTCAGTTTAGCAATAATCTCTGTTTTTATTAAGGTCACTCTCTTGTAATCAAGACTTAAGCTCCTGGCAAAAGAAACCAGATTGGCTAAAACATCCTGGTACTTAGCAGAATGTATCATTTTATCAGTCTTCATAAGAGCCCATGGAACACTAATCATAAACAGCCCCAGATCATCAATGATTCACATCCAGTGGGTCGGGAAGCTTTTCCAGGCATGCAGCCATTTTCATGCAGCAGGTTAGATATTTATAAGCGCATTTCTATTAGCACAGGTCTCATGTTGACATTCTGTTTTAACATTATAATAAGAATTTACAAAAGGTCGTTTCAAGATAGAATATTTAAACCAAATTCAGGCCAATCCAGTGATCTAATCTGTATTCATACTGTTGTGTGCTGTGTCCAGACCTTCACCTCCTCTCCTGTCAAATGCACGGATCAGATCAGCATCTACTATCACACAGTTGTCAGTGAGTCGGATATTCATGATGCATGCTGACACACGACCTCGTTAAATTGGTGTCTGGCGGCACGCCTCTGTGTGAACGCTCAATTAACTGGACGTGTCTGCATCGGCAATGAGGACGTGGGATGGGAACGATTTGCATACTTTCTTCTATAAAAAGCAGACAGAAGGGTAGGGTTATATTGTGTTAAATCATTTGATACCACGGCGCTGCTGAATTCTTGAACCTGGCTGGTCACAAGGTAGGAACAGGAATTCTGGATGTAATTCAAATCCCAGGTTTATATTAATGCGCTCATTCTAATATGTTAGCGTTTCTATAGTAACAGCTCACTCACAGGGACTTGTATAGTGGATGCACCATGTAATCTAATACTAATAATAAATTGATATATATATATATATATATATATATATATATATATATATATATATATATATATATATATATATATATATATATATATATATATATATATATATATATATATATAAAATGTATGGTTATACTGTGGAATATCTGTTAGGAGAAGTTTATTTAACATTTATGGAATAGTCTCCATTGTCATTGCTTTGTGACAGTTTTCCACCACATGAAAGTCTTCAGGACAAGAGGAATTTACCTTTTCGATTTCTCTGTAGCATGACAAGCTGCATTTTTTCTTCTCAATCTTCAACACAAAGCAAAAAAGAGAGGCTAGTGATGGAACGGCTGTTTATAGGTGCTCTCGAACTTGTCTCACCGATCTTCCACAACATTAAATGTAGCTATAAATGGTTAAAAAGCACAATGTGCCATAACGCACCACGTTGTGGATCATTTTCCTATGACAACTTGGCCCAAAATGTTTTATTCCTTACCTACGTATGTTACGCTTTTGTAAGAATGTCACAGCTATCATCAACACTTTTATAATATAATTGCTAACTTGTTACTCATAGTGAAGTGCTGTTGTTTTTTTTTTCTCACTAATTGTTTCATTATTTTTTCTTTTTCTCATTTCAGTTTCAACCGTTTAGTTACGTGCGTGGATTTAATCAATACTTTAACATTTTATAGTGCAATTAAATAGTTTTAAAACCCATATATTACAAGAAGCGCTTTATTGTTACATCTGTACAGAGAGAAAGGGTGGAATATGAACAACACACACATGCGCACACACACACACACACACACACACACACGCACACAAAGTGTTGCTAAGCGATGAAAACAAAAATGAATGCTACTGCAATTACGGCATGACAACTTCGTAATGGCTTCAATCCTCTTTCTTTCTCTCTCTCTCTTTCTCTTTCTCTTTACTTTCAGTTTTCCATACGCCCTGCTGTGCAATAAGGCGTCAGTTAGAAGGAGAGGGGGGGGAAAAAACACAAAACAGGCTCTTCCCTGGTGATTTCAGTCTTTGTGGCTGCATACAGTATTTATTAACCACGAGAGAAAATTTGCAGCAAATGAAACTGTGCAAGCCATAAATTTCCATTTAATATATTTATTGTATTATTTAACATAGTTACAGTATATGTTTTCAGTGTGTTAAAGTGTGTTCAGAAATAAATTCATTTATGTTTAACAAAGAATATAATCATTCATATGGTGACATTTTATGTAAGAATTTTTTTTTTTTTTTTGGACGGAGTAGCCAGTGTCAGAGCCGTAACATTTTTTTAACGTAGTAAAGTATAACATTAGTGACGATTGGAACTAACTTGTTTCGCAAATGTTCCACAACATTATATGTAACTACAGATGGACAAAAAGTATGCCGTGCTGTTATTTAATTTTTTTTTTTTAATTTTTTTTTTTTAGTGTTGACAGATTGCTGAATAAAACACTTTGGGACACGGTGTAATTGAAAAATGATCAACTTCAGGGTGGTAACAGTAACTCGCCTTCGTGCCAGGCAGCATCACATCACCCCACCGTTGATCGTTGATTATTTTCCATGACAACAGCACACCCCCAAGGATTTTAAACCTTACTAGTTGTCTAGTTGTGCCATTACTGTACCACAATGAACGCTAACACTGTTCTTGGGTGCCTTAACGCTTTTCTACACTACATCGTTGCACCATTCTTGGCTTTAACCATTAAAAGTGAACACATTTTCAGTTACAGAGGATGTGAAAATCAGGTAATTGCATTAACAGTTGAACTGGACTGACAGGTCACATGACTGTAGTATACCAAATAATAATTCTTGTATACTGCATACTACAGTGGAAGCAGTAGGTAAACAGTATGTACATACAGTATATCGAGCATATACTGGTGCAAGTATGCCATTTTGAACAGAGACTTATTTACTTCCTGACTTCCAACAGGTCCTACTTCCTGTTTTCCTTCTTCTCCATCATACACCGGACCACTATAATTAATCTCAATTCATCCCACTAGTCAGTGTATATATATCCCTGTGTTTATCTGTGTTTCTCACTAGTGCTAAATCATATAAGGTTCATCTTATGTCGCTTAATGGGTGGCTCAATGGTTAAGGCTTTGGGTTACTGATCAGAAGGTCTGGGGTTCAGTCTCCAGCACTGCCAAGGCCAAGCTGCCACTGTTGGGCCCTTGAACAAGGCCCTTAACCCTTTCTGCTCCAGGGGTGCCATATCATGGCTGACCCTGCGCTCTGACCTATACTTCCTAACAAGCTGGGTTATGTGAAGAAAATAATTTCACTTTGACAAATAAAGGCTTCTTCTTCATGGATGATGTTTTGAACCCCATATGGACCTCAACCACGGTGCAGAGGTAACACGTTAATGAACGGCTCACAAAAATATCAACTTCAAGCGTAAAATCCGTCTCTGCTTAACGCTCCTGAAATCAGCACCACATCCCAAGACAAATCTTTAGGGATGTGAGACAGAATCACCTGTAAAACAGACTCACGACATTAATGTTACTCCAGTGCTAATCCCCCCGGGTCTGATATCTAAATTACATCGAGCTAAATTAAATGGACCGAGCGTTAAGCGGCGCAGTGGGGCTGAAGAATGTCGGGCCTCCTGAGAGGTTTTCCCGAACGAGATCTGACTTCTTAATTGAGCATGAAATCGCAGTGTGGATGTTTTGATTAGACTTTTAATGACAGCAGAGAAAAAGTTATTACAGGAAATAAATTCAGAGCACTGTACTGTATGTCACGAGCTAATAATGATGAAGTGCAGAGCGTCGACAGGAACTTGACTGGTAATTTGATTAGTCATGAGTGTACGGCTGTGTAGTTTAATGTTTAATGATGTCTCGGCTTTAGATGTGTAACAAAGCATGAAAATATATTGTGTGTGTGTGTGTGTGTTATGTCTGGATAAGGTTGTTTTTACTGTGTCTACTCAGAACTTCATGCAATGAGACAGTGACTTCAGTTCAAGACATATGTCAATATTTACGCAGGGAAAGTTCCCCGTATTCAGAGTTGGGTTACACACGTACTTTAGTTGATTTTCTAAGTCTCCCTATCAGATTATTAAAGATATCAACATGGAATCCGTGCCACCAAGGTTTTTCTTGAGCTAATTCATAATTTCAACAATTAAAATATGGTCCTTGAGACTAGCAATGTCTTTAAAGGGATATGCTACTATTATTCATTGAATTAAAAGTTGTATGCAATATTGGACTTCCATAATTTTTAAATTTATGAATGTGAACTTCTCTCGTTTAAAAATTCAATTATATACTGTACTTCAGTGTCATCTGAATTAAGTATAATGATTTGAACATGTTATTTAATTACATTGTAGGACCTACATTGGGGGACCTTGGCTTGATAGATGTTTACATTAGCCTCATGGCCTCACTTAATTTGTGCCAGAAAATGCTAGAACAGGATTCGGCACCTCTCGGCTTTGAACTGTTCGTATGAATGAACGATTTATCATTCCCGTAATGACCATAATGAGTGGTGCAATCACGCTATCAGTCATGTGCTCATATGTCACGGATTTGGGGGGGTTTGGGGGGCAGCCGGCTTTGTAAGTAAGCAAACATTGTGGGGGGAGTAACAAGATGCTAAAAAAGCAAGGGAGGTTTTGTTTCTGTTTCTGCGACTAGCCGATCACGTACTCATTCGTACGAATGGGCAGATAAGAGGGCAGATAAGCAGTGCCCATAGTTCCAGTGTAAAACTTAAGAGGCGTTAACGTCCTCCAGGATATTTGTGTAAATTTGATCCTTCATTCTTTGAAGTTTAATTTTGAGTGAGGTATTCTGAAGGCATTCACTGCCTCGTTCTACTTTATTATCCCATAGAGAATTGCAGCCAAGCCAGGCTGTGCACTGTGAGGTCATTTGGACTCTTTGCAAGCGGTTACACCCGCCTGAAACTAACCATGACACTCGCGCACACACACACACACACACACACACACACACACACACACACACACACACACACACACACCACGCAGCAGCAACATGCTTGGCTCTAATGGAGCTCTGATGTGGGTTTTGGTGCATCAAATGACGCACAAATAAACCACACACAATCACAGCTAACACACACACGCACAAACACACATCTGTTTACATTACTGTTTAGATTTAGCAATGTATCGTTTTCATCATGTATACTGCCTGTGTGTTTTTAAAAAAATAATCACAACATGTATTTAAAATACAAAAGACCATTTTGTAATTTGTCATTTTATGGCCACATATATATATATATATATATATATATATATATATATATATATATATATATATATATATATATATATATATATATATATATATATATATATATATACACACATATATATATACATACATATATATATATATACACATATATATATATATATATATATATATATATATATATATATATATATATATATATATATATATATCAGTATGCATTTTGAATCAAAAACGCTTTACTTAAATCCAGTATCCGTAAAGCCGTATGATACCTGATATAAACCTACATAAATATTTTCTAAAAATGTACTCCAGAAAACGTCACCTGTCACAAAGACAGCTTTTGTCAACTCTGACGTGGAGTTAATATAAGACCTGAGGCAAATGAGTCAACACTGTTGTTGCAGTGTAATGATCACCGTCACTGGTGTTATAACGTCTCATAACATAACCTTATGTCAACAATTTGTCTCAAAAAGTTCTCTACTCAGGTTTAATGTCATCAATGTTTAAATAAGCTTTAATAAATGTTTATGTAGGTTGATTGTCATTATCATGAAAAGTCTATGTAGGTGCAATGTAGCCCTATAAACACTGGCCTTAAATAAATAAAGTTTTACCTTGTCAAAGACAGTACATTTCTCCGTTCTAGTGTTAGCTATGGTTGCTACACTGATGTGCATGACTTCTGCATCTACAGTGGCTTAGTGGTTAGCATGTTAGCCTCGCACCTCTGGTGTTGGGGGTTCAATTCTCGCCCCCGCTCTGTGGACACAGAGTTTGTGTGTTCTCCCCCGTGCTTTGGGGGTTTCCTCTGGGTACTCTGGTTTCCTCCCACAGTCCAAAGACATGCACTGTAGGCTCTCTAAAATGTGTGTGATTGTGCCTTATGATGAGTTAGAACCCCATCCAGGGTGCCCCAAGCAGTAAGAGGAACAGAACAAGGATGGATGGTTGTAGTATTTTAATATATGCATGTTATATACAGTATATCATATATAAAATACATTTCAATGTACTTTTGGGGTGTGCTGTCATTGGAAAATAATCAATGACGAGTCAACTACCCTGAAATTTATTATTTTCCAATAACAGCATTTCCCAAAGTGTTTTATTCCTCTTATTCCACAGCAATTTTTCAACAATAATTTATTTATTTATTAAAGAACGACACATCATTGAAGTGTGTTATTTCTTACTTATCACTTACATTATAGCAGCTATAAACAGCAGTTCCCTCATCAGCCTCTCATTTTTTTTTCCCCCTCTCTGGAACTTACTAAGACTGAAAATGTACATCATCACATTACCGGGAAACAAGGAAGTAAAAACCTGTAAATTTCCACTGTCAGAAAAAGTTACAGCATTACCTCCAACTGTTCCAAAGTGCTGACACAAGCTCTGACAATGTAAATAAACGTCTACTCACAGAAAATGTGGTGCGGATGTGATTGTTTTTCTTCGTTAACCCTCTACTGCATGAATTATTACATTTACATCAAAAGAATGTTTTTTTTATGGATTTGTATTACTTGAATCAGTTCAAGCAATATTTTATTTATTTATTTTTTGATGAAAAGATGTTTTTAGGGGGAGTAGATGGTAAATTGTTGCCGTATGGCAACAGTGTGCAATGGTGGAAAGTATCGTAGTCAAAACTAACACAAGTAGTTAGTTAATCTCATACAAAACGTATGAGATTACAATTCCAATTACTGCATTTTCCAGAATAGAGTTTAAATAGAGTTTGAGTTGTTTTTTTCCCTCCACCTAGTAAGCACGTAAAAGTTATATCCTAAAAAGTATTTCGATGGATTTACTCTCTCAAAATTCATACAAAAATTAGATCCAAACATGTTTTGGGTGAAGTATCTTTTTAACTCTTTCTCTTGAATTCTTCATTCTTTCTTCTGAAACATAAAATTTAGAAAATAAGGTGCAATTGCAAAATGTCTGAAATTAGTAATATAGTAAAATTAATGTAGAGTATTAATTTAAATAAAAATTAATGTAAATAAGTAAAATAGTAATTTTGTATTATTGCCTATCAAAAAATTGGACGTAAATTAATTGTTGCCATATGGCAACACCATGCGGTAAAGGGTTAAATAACAACATTTGGTAAAATATTTTTATTATTAGTTTTAGATTATGTGGAGCGTTCACCCATACACTACATGTCCCTGTGAATGAGCAGCGAGTACAGAAAACGATAGCATATTAGAACGAGTGTGTTTATAGAAAATTATTCAACACCGTCTGACCAATCAGATTCGAGAATTAGACAGCGCTGTGGTATAAATTATTGCCTATTAAAAGCCCAAAGAGTTCAAGGGAAAAGTGTACATTCCAGTAAACAGTGGTTGAGTTTCAACAGAAATGATTCACCAGCAGGAATGTGAATGACATCATCACCCCGACTGGCCTACACACTAAAAGAACAGCTCGCTGTAAACGTCCACGTCCAGTCAGGAAACGTGTGAAAATAACCACAGCTCGCAGTGTACGTTTTCAAGGTGCTTTTTTTCCGACCCGCAAATGATTCAGACGTCTGAAGGCGCTTTGAGGACCGCTTTTCATTAGGCTCAAGTGTACCGTAAGGCCTACTCTTACAGGAAGTGTGTAAGTGTGTGTAAGTGTGTGTGTGTGTAAATCATCCCCCTTTGTTACGGGGGGAAATATCAGAGGGACACATTTACATCATAATAGTATGTGTGTTTTCATAAAGTGATTGTGTACGCTCAGATTTGGACTTGTGTCTCCCCCCACACACAAATGCACACACATACACAGCCATACACAAAATATACACACACATACCCCCCCCCCAAGATGAGGTCATTGTAATTACCCACAGCCTGGCCTGAAAACACCCTCAGCAGTTCACACAGGGGGAAATCACACTTGTGTGTGTGTGTGTGTGTGTGTGTGTGTGTGTGTTGACAGGGGTTTGTGCATGTGTATATAAGTGTGTGTGTGTTAACGGGTTTGTGCATGTGTATATATGTGCATGTGTATATATGTGCATATATATATATATATATATATATATATATATATATATATATATATATATATATATATATATATATATATATATATATATATATATTTATATATATATATATATATATATATATATATATATATATATGTGTGTGTGTGTGTGTGTGTGTGTGTGTGTGTGTGTGTGTGTGTGTGTTAACAGGGGTTTTGTGTGTCATTGTGAATCTTTTGTGTGTCAGTGTGTATCTATGCATGTATCTGTATGTGTGTCTATATATGTAAAATGTAAAGTGTGTCTGTATGTGTAAACACAGATCTGTGTGTGTGTGTGTGTGTGTGTGTGTGTGTGTGTGTGTGTGTGTGTGTGTGTGTAAATGTATGTGTCTATATGTGTCAACAGGGGGTTTTGTGTATGTGTGTGTCAGTGTGATGTGAAACAGTAAGTGAGTGAATGAGTGTTACAAGGGGTTTTATAGTGTGTGTGTGTGTGTGTGTGTGTGTGTGTGTCGGGTGGAGCTGTATGAGCTCATCTGATTGAGCAGCAGTGGCTTGGCGCGATCATTCACGCCGTGGCTCACGGGGTGCGGAGCAGAGGGAGCGTTGCCACGGTGATCCGACCCTGGCACGGTCCGTGCGCCCCGAGGTTTTACACATCCCAGAATCCTCTGCAGGAGAGACCTTTCCATTCAGTCAAAGGGATTAACCTGTTAATGCTCAGCCTGGAAAATTACACACACACACACACACACACACACACACACACACACACACCGTTCCCCCTCCAGCCTTCTCCTGTCTGTCTGTAATGCTGCAGCAGTGCTTTGTCATGGATTTTTAATTGTGTTTGTTTATTGACATAGTTCTGGTTACTCAGGAGAAGCGAGTGATGAAAATGAAAGTGAAAAGATGAAAAGCATAACATTTTGACTCAGCGTTCTCTCTGATCTGCGCAGGTTCTCGTAATGTCATGGGAAAAGGTGTGAAGGTGCAGTGAGGTCAGCTTTGTGAAATACATGGCTGATATTGCTCTGCATATTAACCTCAGAGACAAAACAGCAACCATATACACAGCATAACACACATTTATACCAGAGCGCTGCTGAATCCTGAAAGCTGACTGGTCACCGGTTTATATTAATTCACTTACTGTTTCTATGGTAACAACTAACACAGGGACTTGTATGGTTGGGGGACGCCCCATCAGCAAACTCTTAAAAACGTCTGTAGTTACATCGTGATACGTTGTCAAGTTCTCTTTGAACGAATCCATATAAAAAGTTGACATTTTTCCAGCTGTACAGCAAAACATGATCAGCCTGCAAACAACCTCAAAAGAATATGAAAAAGTCCAGAGGATCTGAGCGTATGAGAAAGTTGCAGTGTTTCAGACAAAAACGCCCGAAGCAGACTGGGAAGAAAAACAGCTTTTCGCACACTGCTCTACTGTACACCCAGGCCTTCACCATGAGGCATCAGCGCTACATTACACGCCGTACGTGTGCAACCTGTAATTGCAGTCAACTAATGGGCTCGGAATAACACGAGGGCTGATCGTTACACCCACAGGTTCGAGTTCAACAAAATGATTCGGTCTGACTGCGCATAACATTATGGCACGCCTGACATGCTAACGCATGCAGCAAACAGCTATTTTCCCCAAATGAACAGGAAAAGAGGGCGTGGAGTTCAACCTGTGTGGAATTTTTTATTTATTTAATTTTTTTTTTTTGAAGATATGTTGGTGGTAGGGTATGGAAAGAGTAAGTAATGAACCTGAATAAACACACAATACAGTTTTTATTTTTTATAAATAAAGAAGAAATCAGGATGGGGGCAAATACTTTTTCACAGCACTGTAGGTAAAGTTCGTCATGACATACTTTGATGTTGGCTTGGCAAAGCCAGTCTGAAAGTTTAAAATAGTTATCAGTTTGAAATCTGAAGGTAATGTGCAGTTTTAATAAAGACAGACAGACAGACAGACAGACAGACAGACAGACAGACAGACAGACAGACAGATAGATAGATAGATAGATAGATAGATAGATAGATAGATAGACAGATCTATGCAATACGTCCAAACCCCCCCAACCCATAAGACATGGCTGAAAAACCAAAAATGTGTTGGAAAACTGCAGATCTGGCAACCCCAGTGGATACAGCCTATATGGCAAGTACATGTTTGATATTTTAATTAACTAGAAAACAGCTGTAATAAGCTTCGGGTTGTGATCGAGACACGTCCATGAAGTGTTTATGTGAACACAGTGGCTCCGCTCAAGAAAACACTCAGTGTGTGTGTGTGTGTGTGTGTTTGAGAGTGTGTTCACTGAGGCTTTGCTAATTACTATTACAGTGTGTCTCTGCATTAACTCGACTCCCTGACATGTCTAAGAGGATTTGGAAAATTGGTGGTTCGTTTTCAGACTGCGGAGTGATACCGGTGAGTGGAGAGTGTTACGTCGGGCTGAGCTTAGCGCACAAACACACACACACACACACACACACACACACACACACACACACACACACACACACACACATTCACTTCACACACTGACCAGCACTTGTCTGGGCACTGAGATAAATCCCGGCCCTGTCTGGCCCCATTAGCAGATATGACATCAGTCCTCGCTCATAAAGCAGACATGATCCCATCGCATCTTTCCACCACTCCCTCCATCCATCTCTTCTCTTTCACTCACTCATTCTCTCACACTCTCAGTCTCTCGCCTTTGCCCATTTCATTTCTCGCTCATCCCATGTGAGACTGATCTCATGCTCTCTGGTTTATCTTTTCCTCACTCTGACTCTTCCGTTACAGAAAAAGTCACACAACCTTCGATTCACATGATTCGCACAAGACATTTACACATGTGGTTTTTAGACACTTCGAGTTTCACATTTTTCACATGTAGTGCATGACATTCTTTTATTTTCACATGATTCATTTATTTTTGCATAATTTTCCATGTTTAGATGTCATAAGCTTATGAGGTCACACACACTTTCAGGGCATAACATGATGAACTGGACCTTCATGTGGTTTTATTTTCACATGTGAACACATGCTTTTACTCACTTAGAATTGCCTGGCTTGACTCTTCTTAGATGTCAGTTCTTATTATGTTAATTTGTACCCTCATCAAAAAATGATTTAGCAGCAGTACATATGAGCTGAGTTAATGTTGCTACTAGTGTTGGTACTTGGTCTGCAACAATGTTTGGTAGGTGATACGTGTCAAAGTAACATCTACATGAATGCCAGTTTCCCAGCAGGACATTGCCCAGAGCATCACACTGCCTCCGTCGGCTTACCGTCTTCCCATAGTGCATCCTGGTGCCATCTCTTCCCCAGGTAAGCGACACACGCGCACCCGGCCGTCCACATTATGTAAAAGGAAACATGATTCATCAGACCAGGCCACCTTCTTCCATTGCTCCATGGTCCAGTTCTGATGCTCAGGTGCACATTGTAGGCGCTTCTTTCTGTGGTCGGTTCACCAATTGTCCTTACTTGAACCATTTTTGGTAGGTACTAACCACCGCATACCAGAAACACCCCACAAGACCTGCCGTTTTGGAGATGCTCCGACCCAGTCGTCTAGCCATCACAATCTCGGTCAATCAGAGTCGCTCAGATCCTTACGCTTGCCCATTTTTCTTGCTTCCAACACATCAACTTTGAGAACTGACTGTTCACTTGCTGCCTAATATATCCCACCCCTTGACAGGTGCCACTGTAACGAGATGATCGGTGTTATGCCTGATCCAGATGTGCTTTTTTTTTCTCTCAAAGCAAACAGTAAATGCAAATATGTAGCACTCTGCTGTTTATTAGTAGATGTATAGATTTTACAACAAACACAACGCAAAGTGTAATGCAGTCAAGTCGATTTCAACAAACAGTTTAAATGATCGATAGGCAAAGACCAACAACTTTGGCTGTTTTTTTTTTGGGTTTTTTTGTAAAAGGAAAGGAGATAAAATTCCCATCACTAGTACAGTATGTGCACAGATGTGAGTATACTGTATGAAACAAGTACAACTAAAATCTTTTCAGCATGTTTTATTTATTTATTATTTTTAAGTAAATCTGAAACGGTTCGAGCCATTGACACTATATTGTGACATCACTACCTCAAAAAAATATATAAATGAAATGAATCGAAAAAAAGTTTTAAAATTTTCATTAACAATTACATTAAAAAAAATGCAAACACATCTTTTTTTCGCCATAAGATTGGAGAATAATTAAAAGGAAAAAAAAAGAACAACACACACTATAAAAAAATGTCTGCGAGTACTGTAAATGTGCATGACATTCTTTTATTTTCACATGATTCATTTATTTTCGCATAATTTTCCACATTCAGATGTCATAAGCTTATGAGGTCACACACACTTTCAGGGCATAACATGATGAACTGGACCTTCATGTGGTTTTATTTTCACATGTGAACACATGCTTTTACTCATGTTTACTCATCTTTTTTTACGCCATAAGATTGGAGAATAATTAAAAGGGGAAAAAAAGAACAATACACACTATAAAAAATGTCTGCGAGTACTGTAAATGTGCAGTAAATAATTGTAAAACATATTTACTGTAAATATACAGAACATCGCGGTATGTTTCGAGTAAATTTACAGCAGTTTACTGGTGCATTTAGTGTAAATACTTGTACATATAATAAAGTATATATTAGTTCATGCTATAATGATTTGGCTGATGTTTTTCAAGTGTCAAGACAATTGAAGCAGGAAACAAGTGAACAGTTGAAGGCTAAGGGCTTCCTGATGTGTAGCTCAAAGGCTTAACCACTGAGAAACCACTTTCCTCAGCTAGCTTTCAGTGATTTATCTACCTCCAACTACCGCTGAATTAATTCACGCTACAAGACGATTTTCTGTGTTTTACGAAACCAGATTTTGTACTAGCATAAAAACGTAAAAGTTTTACTCGTTCTTAATCACTCAGTACGTAATTTTCAGACCAAGAGACTCAGAGACTCACCCAATCATTTACAGTACAATCCTGTGAAATAATAAAAGTGTTTTGCTGCCATCAAATAAATAAATAAATAAATAAACCTGATTGCATAACACTAATAAAGGGAGAGCCTAATCTGGATGAGATCAAATTAGGGAAATCCGGAGTGTTAAATTAGGGAAAACTGGTGCGATAAACATCATGTAAGCAATACAGCAGCGAAGGGAAAATCGTACGAGTTCACCGCTGCTCTATTTACATCTCTACAAACGGTTAAAGTCATTCTGAAATGCTCCCATTTAGTGTGACCTTAACATCGCTGCAAACAGTGAAATCATTTTGACAACCACCAACCGTTCGAGTACAAAAGTATGACTGTGCATCGAATCGAGAAGACAATCACAAGAGAGGATTGACTCACTGAATGACGGTGAGACACGCCATTATCAGGCCCTTCTTCTCCCTACATTCGATAAATGCTTTTATCTAAACGAGGCAGTCCAACCATGAAGCTGAGCATTGTAAGGGTTATTGGGTTTGCTCGACGTGTGGGATTTGATCTCACAAGCTTTGGGTCAGGAGAGCAGAACGTTAACTGCTGTCTCGCTGTCTCCTCCACATCGCTCACAGACTGGATGTAATTACTCCAGTCCGTCAGACAGCTCCATCCTTCATCCAGCGCTCGGCCCGATGACATGTTTATGGCAAGTCTGTTATTCTCAAAACGACGTTTTTAACGTTGACCAAGCATCGGGATCGCGACTGTGCCCTTCGAGCAGTGTGCGCTCTTCTCTCTCTCTCTCTCTCTCTCGCTTTCTCTCTCTCTCTCTCAGCATGAGCATCAAGCATATGAAACTGCAGTTCATCAGCTGTAATGGTTCATATTTAAATTTATTAGACATCATGCGACACATTTTAAGCAGATTGAGGACTATCACACTTGACCTAGGTACAGATATACAGTTCTCATAACTCTCATAACTACACACCTTTTTGCTGTAGTTACTGAATAAATTACAGAAATGATCGAATAACATGCCTTAATATGAATAACTAAGTAATAACCAGAGACTATATCTATACGGAAATAACAAACCATGAAATGCACAAAATGTTCTCCTTTAATTTAAATACTCGACGGTAGCCATAACATCAATAAAAAATCATTTTAAAAAATCATTCAGTAAAATCAACCCCTAAATACATTATCACACATCACACACTGCAGTAAGCACTGCTTGTGTTTGGACAGTAAAATTGTTCAAGGGTGATGGTGAGTTCAAGCCCACAGTTTTAGGACATTAGGGAATTGGCTTAGTTAGCAATCCTGAATCAGAAAACGCAGCTGGTGTTTTTATAATATGTTTCTCGTTTGGAATTGACATATTAGGTTTTCCCCCTATTTGTCATTGGATTTCTTTGGTGGGGGGGGAGCCTACAATGTATTACACAAGGACCAGAAAGCTGAAAAGCTCAACTCCTGAAGAGGAAAACCCTGTAGAAAAGTTAGCTAGCCAGCTAGTTTAACAGACATGCTAAGATCGAAGAGGAACAATGTGTAGTCTGGCTGAATAGCAGTGAAAACAGTAAACTGTTATAAAAAAACAAACAAAAAAAAAAACGCTTGTCTAATGTCCCTTGTGAAATGGCCGACATTTTTTATCGTTAATCTGCTGCTGCTCAAACTGTTTTAACACATCTGTGCTGAATATGATTAGCTTTTTTTATTATTATTTTTTTTTTATCTCTTTCTCATTATCACTGGATGACCATTAAAATGATTTGTAAATTGTTATATGCGACTTCGCTGTAGTGGTCTTTTTTTTTTTTTTTTTTTTTTTAATCTTTTGGCCAAAAACCAAAAGTGTAGTTTTTGACCTCCATAACAAATTATAGTTAACAGTTAGCTACACCGATCAGCCATATAAAACCGCCTGCCTAATATTGTGTAGGTCCCCCTTGTGCCGCCAAAACAGCTCTGACCCGTCGAGGCGTGGACTCCACAAGACCTCTGAAGGTGTGCTGTGGTATCTGGCACCAAGACGTTAGCAGCAGATCCTTTAAGTCCTGTAAGTTTCGAGGTGGATCGGACTTGTTTGTCCAGCACGTCCCACAGATGCTCGGTCGGATTGAGATTTGTTGAATTTGGAGCCCGAGTCAACACCTTGAACTCTTTGTCGTGTTCCTCAAACCATTCCTGAACAATTTTTGCAGTGTGGCAGGGCGCATTGTCCTGGTGAAAGAGGCCACTGCCACTGGCAGCTACGCAGCCCCATACACAACAAGCTGCGATGCACTGTGTGTTCTGACACCTTTCTATCAGAGCCAGCATGAACTTTTTTCAGCAATTTGTGCTACAGTAGCTCTTCTGTGGGACCGGACCAGACGGGCTAGCCTTCGCTCCCCACGCACATCAATGAGCCTTGAGCGCCCGTGACCCTGTCGCCGGTTCACCGGTTGTCCTTCCATGGACCATTTTTGGTAGGTACTAACCACTGAACACAACGTTATGGCTAATCAGAGTCTGCATGGGAGTCTGCACTCAATCTACACTATATATTTTGCTCCAGGTGTTCTTCTTCGTATATTTGTATATTCATCCTCGAATATTCATCACACCTATGGAACATTATGAGCGATCTACTGTTATACAAATGTCATTCAACACAGCTATTCTTCAGGCTCAACTGCCTCAGTGGCCGCCGCAACCTTTAAATCCATCACACACACACAGCTACAGAGCTATTTATATCCGATCCAACACTTCACAATACAATTAAAATACAAATGCATGAACTGCTTAATGCCTGTCTAACAGCACGCATACACACACACACACACACACACACACACACACACATATATATACAGATTGCAAGTGACTAACCTCACTATCTGCTACAGATCACAACCCATCAAATCACAGTCAGTTCCTTCGAGTGTAGACAGAAAAGACAGTCTCCACTGTAAATAAAGTTAGAGACTGAAAACAGGGCAGTGTACGTATCTCCAGCACGTTACAGCTGGCGAAAATTAATTCAGCCCAAGATGATGCAAAAATTCACGTTCTAACACCAGACAAAATTTCAGATTTCTCAGGCTCTCAATAACACCAGAACACAGGATAGCCTGTTTGCTATAATGCTAGTTAGTAGATTAGTCTGTTTATTATAATGCTAGCTTTTGGGTTAGCCTGTTCACTTTAAAAGCTTATTTAAATTTAGCGTCTTTACTACAACTACGAGATACAGCGTTTACCATAAAGTTCATTTATGTTTTAGCCTGTTGTACTGTAATGCTAGTTCTAGAGTTATCCAGGGGTGCGTCTTAATCAGCTCCCTCCTAGCTTGTTTAAAATAATACTAGTTTATATTTTAGTCAGTTTACTGTAATTGTAAGACAGGCTCTTTATTATGAAGCTAGTTCTTGGTTTTGCTGGTTTACTATGATGGTAGTTTATATTTTAGTCTTTATACTATCATTATAGTTTACTTTAAGCCTTATTTATGATTTAGGATGTTTATTATAATGCCATTTCTAGAATTAGCCTGGTCACTAGAATGATAGTTACTATAATGCTAGTTAATATTTTAGCCTATTTATTATAATTATAGGGTAGACTATTTTCTATAATGCTAGTTTATGTGTTATTTTGTTTACTAGAATGCTAGTTTATATTCTGGTCGGTTTACTATAATGCTAGTTAATATTTTAGCTTCTTTATTATGATTGTACAATAGACTGTTTACTATAATGCTGGTCTGTAGATTATCCTCTTTACTATAATGCTAGTTTATGTTTTAGTCTGTTTAATATAATGCTAGTTAATACTTTAGCATCTTATATATATATATATATATATATATATATATATATATATATATATATATATATATATATATATATATATATATATATATATATATATATATATATATATATGTATAATTGAAGGACAGACTATTCTATAATGCTTGCTAGTTTGTGGGTTAGTCTGTATTATAAAATGCCAGTTTATATTTTAATTTACTATATAATGCTAGTCCATAGGTTAGCTTCTTTACTATAATGCTAGTTTCTATTTGAGCTTTTTTACTATAATGCTATTTTGTAGGTTAGCTTCTTTACTATAATGCTATAATCAATTTGGCATAACAAACTGATTAATCCAAATAATCAATCCAAATGCATCTCTGCAGCTTTCTTTAAAATTGCCTGATATGTTTGATGTAAGGTCAGGATGCTTTGCCGGAGTCCATCAAACACTCAATTTCACTGCCTCACGTTACAGTTTTTGCAGATATTCTAATAAATTGTTGGTTTACATGGTTCAGAAATAGAACGGCCGGTATTTTTATGCCAGCATGCAGAAGGCTGAAATTGATCCCAGGAGCTTCTGTTCTATTTAACCTACTTAAACATGAGCGTGTGCAGAAGCCTCAGGGATTTAACATTTCCAAGTGTCAAAATGAATTAAGCATCACAAATACTACTTAAATCTCTCTCTCTCTCTCTCTCTCTCTCTCTCTCTCTCTCTCTCTCTCACACACACACACACACACACACACACACACACACAATAATAAAAGTTTGTATTTGATATTTAGGGGCTCGGTTTACAGGAAGAAAACAGAAATGAAGAAGCAACCTTGGGAATCCCTTTATATATTGAATTAATGGGTTTTGTTGTTGTTGTTGTTGTTGTTGTTGTTGTTGTTGATTATCATGCATACCGAATGAGAGGGAAAGGCAGAGAGGAAATGTACTTATTTTCATTTTTACAATACGTGACACCATGACACTTCACTTGTCCCTATGTGTCTTTAGTTCACTCCTAAGTCTCACCTGTCAGATTAACTGACCACCGAGCGGTGAGCGCGAAGAGGTGCCGTTCGGTCAGACAGCAGACTGAGGTCAGATTAATTCTCCTGCTTGGTCAATAAACTCTAACGTGTCGAGCCATCACCTTCGACTCCACTGTTCATTTCACAAACTCATTTAGAGCGTATCAGTCTAAACGGTGCTACAGTCACTTCATTAATCCCTGATTCACTCTTCTCAAACTCCTGAAGGCCTGGAATTTTCAGAACAGTAGTACAATCTGCACTATTTATCAGGCTATCCAATCAACAGGAAGTAGTGAGGATGCTGCAGTTTTCGGTGATGATACGGAGTCACGCCATCTCGGCAGGTTGTGAGTTGAGATCAGCGGTCTTAAAGGTAAAACACGACACGCTCATCACCAAGGAAAGTCGATTCCAAAGTTCTGGCAGTTTCAGAAATGTTTTATTCAAATCTCAGCTGCTATGATGCTCGTCCAAAAAGGCACCAATAAGAGGACAGCATTAGCAGGATTTAACAAAACTCACACAACAGCTACAAAAATGGTGAAACGTAAACGAAGTATGGGACAACTCTTTGCCTTTTTAAAATGTTTTTCTCTAGACATAACATCGTCCGGTTTGGTGAAATAAATTTATAGTTCTTCAAGCTGATGTGTCAGAGTTATAGAAAGTCCACTACACATACAGTATACAAGACAATAAATACAAAACGTACGAGACATTGTGTACAGACAGTAATCAGAGATAGTAAAAATGTGCAGTTAGCCTTGTATTGTTCTTGCCTTGAGCTAGGAGCAGTGCAGAGATATGAAATAGAGCAGCATGATATTACACAGTTCACAGAGGTAGTCTATGGACCTAACAGACCTCTGTGACGTTCATATCTGTATATCTTTGCACTTCGGTCTGTCTGCAGGGAAACAGGAAAGCACCTTACTACAATACAAGTAAGCTGATAAAACACCTTATGGCATTTAAGCAGGATCTTTAATAGACAGTGTGAAGACAGCCGACCTGAGTACAGACCAGAGCAGTATCAACGAGCGTAGTCATTAAAAAATTAGATCAAGGTATCAGCGATTACCAAGAAACATCCATCCATCCGTCCGGGCCACAAGGCAGGGGATACCCTGGACGGGGTGCCAACCCATCACAGGGCACAATCGCACACACTACAGGCAATTTGGACATGCCAATCAGTCTACAACGCATGTCTTTGGACTGTGAGAGGAAACCAGAGTACCCGGAGGAAACCCCCAATCTGCGGGGAGAACTTGCAAACTCCACTCACACAGTGTGGAGGTGGGATTTGAACCCCCAACCCTGGAAGTGCGAGGTATTGGTGTATCCCTAATTGAAAACATTAGACCAATTCCCATTACAAGTGGGTGTTTCTTGTAAGGATTTTGAAAGTGCAAATTCAAAAAGCTGATGGAGACCCCATTCATGCTTGGCTTTGGTTAAGTCTGTGGGTAGACTTTGAGCATGCATGGCTGGAGAGTCGTCGTCATCATCGGTATGACATCAGTAAATGGTGAGTCAAACAGCTAACTACTGCGCTTGAATGAGCAACAAAACACTTTTAGACTAATGGCGAGCCAAAAAAGCAATGCCTAATGCAGGATCAAGCGTGGACCAAACAGGAAAAGCGGGCACTTATACCCAGTCACTCAAACCTTTCACAGTCCAGCCAATCGTCTGTAATGTATTTGTGTCAGTATCCACGCTCGGCCATGTTCTGATGATGGTTTTGCAGTTCTGTCCTCTGACACACTGGCCACTTTGTATTCAGCATGGGAGCTGCTGCCGTTAATTAGCCTCTGTCTGTCACTGAGCAGAACCAGCATAAATCAAGCCTGCTCTTGCCAGGCCTCATTAGGCCGCTTTGAGTGATGCTGAGACGGCACAAGGCCAGACGTTTAAGTCGGAGCACACCCAGAGCTGTTTTTACAGCTCACTTCAGAGCAATGGAGGGATGGAGCGGAACGGAGGGGAGGGGAGTCTAAATGGACTTTTTGGCAAATGGTTTTGGCAAAAAATTTTTAAAAAATAAAATTGGAGCACTCAATTCAAATCTTGCTTCCAAATCTAGCCAGATAGCAGATGGAATATGACTGGGGTTAGACACAATTTTAAGATCAGTTACAGCAATGGCAAGTGTACTGTGCGCTAATAATGGTCCAAATTAGTGACGGCTGGTATTGATATTAGATGTGAAGGCTAAAATCTAATCAATAGCTCGAGAATAGAACTAGGTCTCATCGATGGCATAATAAGAATGATGTGGTGCAAACGATCACACACACACGCACACATACACACACACACACAAACACATACACATACACAAACTTAACAGCAAATAGTCATGATTTCAAATGCTTTAAAAAGTGTTTCAGGTCTGTAATGCCCTACTGGGTTCATGCCATGTTTCCTTTGAAGAACAAACATGAAAAAAGTTGTAACCACGAGCCACCAGAACACCTTCATTGCACCTTGGCATCAAATCTACAAGTCTCTGGAACTGTACTGGAGCAATGAAGACTGTTCTTCCAGAAGATATTCCTCAATTCGGTATTTTCATAATAGTAGTGGAGAGCACTGCCTAAAGCATCGATCCAAAATCTCCCAAACTGGGTTGAGATCCAGTGACTGTGATTTTCATCCTCATCAAACCAATCAGTGAGCCCTTGTGTCATATGGATTGGGGGAGGAGGCATCCTGGAAGAGGCCACTCCCATCAGGATAGAAATGGAAATGTAGGATAAACATTAAATAAATAATTACCCTCCAGAGCACAACAGAGCCACTGGGCTTTTTTTCCCCTTTAATTTGTCACTCATCTATATTTTCTAATTATAAATGTGCAAAGAATGCAACATCTTCACTAACTTATAACAAGAAGACAGAATTACCTCTTGATTGTCCAGTGATTGTATTTATTCATTTATTTATTTATTTTACTTTTCTTTGTTTCTCAACTCATTCAGTCATGCCATTTGATGTCTCCAAACCGTATCCAAACTTGACATTCAACCAAACCAATGTTTCTGTGGCAACCAGAAAGGAGCATGAGTCATGTGGGGAATGAGGTGGCCCACTAAACTGGAGCTCCACATCTCATGAGCTGGATATTACCTCAGATATCCAATAACACTCATCAAAAGCTATCACGAAATGTCACAACTCACTACTCAAGTTGCGAGAAGTGTCCATTACAGTACACTGAGCATTTAAGCGATATGTTCTGTCAGGGACAAATGACTATTAATATATTAATATATTTTTTCCCAACATGAAACTAGTAACTCTTCAGATCAAATACTCTAATCAATAAAAAAATTAAAATAAAAAATACAGCTTACATTACAGAGATTATCATTCTGACCGGACACTAACAAGAAAAAGTGTTAAAATGACTAGTATTTGTAAATCTCAAACAAAAAAATTGTGATTTTTATTTAGATTCTAACCTGTGCACTAGTGATGTGTCGTTTGAGAACGAGTCGACGCTTTGAGTCGGCTCTTTGATTCGCCTCTTTTATGAATGTTCGGAGCCAGTTCACGTTTGTGAGCCATTTTTTCCCCCATAGATTTATGTGATGTCAACCACTTAAATGCGTCCATGTGAATTTTTTCAGCATCTGAGCCCGTTGCTTTTTATGAGTGATGAGTCGTGCGTTTAACTCAGCTTGTGTGGCGATCAATTATCAGAATAAATGGACATAAATCTCTTAAACGAAGCACAGGCGCGGCAGCACGATAGCATTAATACGGCGATGCTTACTGTTTTAGTCAGTGCACATCTGTAGACCCTTGCTGATTGAAATAGACCTACATTTTTATAAAATGCTAGTCAAAGTAATGTTATTTTATAAAATAGAATGTAGAGTAAGAGTTGTACCATATAGTTAGCCAACGACAAAAGTCAGCGAAAACGTCAGTGAGTCGTCTGGGAGCCAAAAGGATCGACTCTTATTTTTGAGCTGAGTCAAATGATATGACTCACTAAAAAGAGCTGTAATTCCCATCGCTACCATGCACGCACACCTGCTATCGAGGTCTCTGTGCGGGAGCCATTTTGGACTCCATAAATACGGCTAATAAGAGAAACACAGACACTGTACTGTCGATAGATTTAATTGTATTGTTAATTGTATTAATAGTGTATCTATTGTATGTACTGTAGTAGATGGTGTAACATTTGGAGCGCTTAAAAATGGATTTTTGCTAAGTAGTGAACATAAAATAAGGGGTAACGAAGTAGAAAACAAGATATCAACTTGGTCCAGGTTTTTATAAAAGTCTCCACTGATTTATTAAGACGTTATTCTGGCAGCTCAAGTTTTTCAGGCTCTTGTTCAGGAATCTCAAATACGACCCATTTTTAATTCCATACTCCAGCTCCTACTTGCACTGTAGTTTTGCCCAGAAGCGAGTGTCAGGCAAAGAGAGCGACCACTAACCTATAATCTGTCTCACACACACACACACACACACGCACACACAAACTGGCGACTGACCAGCCACTCCTCAAAGCTAGACGCAAATGCGTGTTTATTCTACACACTCAGACGCTACCTCACTGGCTGTTTGTTCAAAAGCCTCTCGTCCTGAACACGGTCATTTATTCCACTAATATCTGTGGCAGTCCAGCGGGTAAATAAACACCGACTGGGCCTAAGGAGAGTCGTGCTTTGTTTTCCCTTTCCTTTTCTTTTCTCTCTCTCTCTTTTTTTTTTATTTTTATTTTTTTACGGTGATGTCTCGTGAACGCCGCACAGGAATAACAGCCGAGAGCTTCTCTCTATTTGTCTCTAAGTCAAAGCTTATCCATGTGCGTCTGAAGCAGAACCAAAAGGCAATGACTCGTTCTGAAGGTCGCTTTAGGA
The DNA here is from genome assembly GCA_023630585.1 of Cranoglanis bouderius. Classification (NCBI taxonomy): domain Eukaryota; kingdom Metazoa; phylum Chordata; class Actinopteri; order Siluriformes; family Cranoglanididae; genus Cranoglanis; species Cranoglanis bouderius. The sequence goes on along the minus strand of CM042565.1, from coordinate 13,845,852 downwards.
GTAAGCGTGTGAAAATGTAAGCACTGCATTTAACAAACAGACACACAAACAGAATAACTACATGCTCACAGTTTTTTGTTCAATACACAAATGAAATGAGTCACTTGAAAAAGTTAAGTACCGATTTTAAAGTTATACAGTGTTTTATGGGCGGAGTTAGTGTTTCTATATTTTCTTACGACTCGTTTCATTTGTATGAAACTGAACCAAATCTAACCATGAAATATAACTAAAAAAAAATAGCATAAAAATCTTAGCCGATCAGAAAATCGTACTAAAATTCGTATGAGCGAGGCGAGAATTTTGTTCAATATCGTACGAATGAAATGAGTCTTTCGAAAAAAGTTTACAAAGGTTAAGGTTATATATAATGGGTGGAGTTAGTGTTGCGACGTTTTCTTACAACTCATTTGATTGGTATGACCTTGAACAGAATTTGTACGAAAATCATAAGCATTTGTACGAGCAAGGCAGATACGGTTGGTTTTTGTTCCATATCATATTAATGAAATGAGACTTTTGACAAAAAGTTTAAGGTTAAGGTTATATATTGTGGGCGGAGTGAGTGTTTCTATGAATTGAACAAAATCCAATCGCATCTGCCTCGTTTGTTCGATTTCATACAGTTTTCTCGTGAGGTCTGATTGGCTACGATTTTTATAATGTGGCTACTCACTTCATAAATGTTTACTATTTTATTTAGAATTGGTCTCATACTTGCAAATTTGCAACAGTTCAAACAACTGAAGTTTTATGAAGAGTTATGATAGCTGGTTATGTTTACGAAGGTTACGGAGGTTTAGGTTACGGTTATGCAGTGAAATGAAACAGCTCCGTCCATCGTCCATACACATTTGCAAGAATGTCTCGAGTTCATGAGACTTTATATGGAGCGGAAACCGAGAAATTATTTTGATTATATAGTACCAATAAACAATGGGAACCAGTAAATACGTTCATCCAGGTATCATATAACGATTTTCCACTCTCAGCAATGTATATAACTCTTAAATATCAGCTATAAATTATGACTTGACCATGTGATCAACTCAATCTTTGCAAAAGAACTCCAAGGAGCTCAGAAAACACAAGACGGGCTAAAACGTATCCGCTGAATTAAATGAATAGAGTGAAAGTAGCTAATGGACTCTTGATACAATAGCCCTCCATCCAACACTGACTATCTGCCATTGCCTGCTGCTTGGCAATATGATTACATAGAATATTCCTATTGATAATAAATAGCAGACCAGCCATGGTGTTAAAAGCCAGAATGCTTTTCATGAAGGTAAGAGGTTTCGCTTTTTTCTTCCTACCGCTCCAAGGTGGCCGTCATTAAGGCATTCAATTCCGAGCTAAATGGACAGCATGAATGGAGAGCGCAGAAACAAGCTGCAGCTGTTTCTTACATTATACATTACAAATTTAGCAAAACTCTGCCATCAGAGACTAAATAGGCTGAAAGATTATTTCTTCCAAACGCTCCCCGGCATTTTGGAAATGGAAAATAAGTCCGCGCCCGCCTTTGAAATGATAAACTTGCGTTACAAATTTTTAATCCAAAAGTTTGGTTCATCGACTTCTCTCTTTCATCTGGTGTAACTGGATTTTATTTTACACTTATTTTTGCAACACAAGTCATCACCATCGCAGAACAAAGTTGGTGAAATGGGGTTGTGAAATAGTTTCTTGTTCTTGCATGACAAAACAGGAAGACACACGGATTATAATCTTGAGGTGTGTTCACATATGCAGCGTTTAGTCCTTTTGAATGGAACTCTGGTGTGTTTCCCGCCTCAGTGTGGTTCTTTAGGCAGGTGAGAACATAGTGTTCACACTCGGGTGTGGACCAAAACAACCGGTCTGAGGGCATCCGAGCGAGGCGGTGTCAGTCCACTTCCAAGAGTACTCCGTGATAAAGCGATTTGACTCTGAATCGACTCGACTGCATGAAGTGAACAAGGCATCCCGTGTGTTTTGGGTTGCGGATATTTTCTTTTTTTTTTCTTTGGTAGCTGCGGAGCTGATGCGTTACAGAAATGTAATAATGGTGCGTTCGAGTCATGTCGTAAAGATCGTATTTACGAGTTGAACGCACATGGACACCACCACAAAGTGGTAATTTTGAGTGGGGAAACTGGATTTTCTCAGAGTTTCCGAATTGGGGGCGTGTCAGTAAGAAAACGTGGTGGAATCAATGGATGCTACGTCTGTAGTTGACGGTAAATTTGTTGAAATTGATTGTTCACGCGTCTCAGAAGCTGATTTCGGTTATTATGTGTTTGGTATACGCAGCAAGTTATTGTCAGGCTTTTTTTATTTACAATAAGACCATCTAATTGCCTGCACAGAACACAATAGCATTGTAAGTGGCTTCATAAACTGATTAAAAACCTAAAACACACCTGATGTGCATTCCTTGTTCTTCATGTTGTAGTAGTAGAGTTAAAAAAATAAATAAAAAACCTTGCTGTATTGTTTGTAGTTAATTAAGAGGAGGTACACCGCCGTCTTGCTCCGAGCAAAGTGACTTGAACACACCTGACGTCGTTATTGATCCTTGCATGGACTCCTAACTTCAAGACTCCTAAATACGAACTTCCCAGGAGGACTTGAATGCACAATAAGTTCTGGATATTTGGAGCAGATTTAGGAGATTTTGCTTATTTTCAAAGAGGAATTAAATGCCGAATATTTTAAAACTGGTGAATTACATTTGAATCATTCTGCTCCAGCTCTGAGTTTGTGTGATTTCCGTCACCGTATTTCTGACCAATGAACTAATATTTTCAGTGCCATTCATACATTTGAATGCTTTTTTCTTTGTGTGCACTATGAAACCAAACCAAATCAAATAGCGAACGAACCATGAGTATCGATTTCACTCTGATTCAGACTCGGCAAATGGACTAACAGGTGTGAAATCATTTTTAAAATGCGACTTACAAGATGCTTTTAATTTTCACCTTGTTTCCTCTACAGCTCAGTCTGGGTGTATCACATCACTCATTTTGGCTTGAAATGACTCCTGCTGGTGTGTTAAAGCCTGAGGTGGCTGTATGAGCTCTAAAACGACTCCTGACCTTGAAGGAAACACTTTGATGGAGGATAAATCTAACAATCATTAATAATGTGTATGAAAGTATGAGTATGTACGCGTGTGTGTGTGCGTGTGTGTGTGTGTGTGTGTGTTTTCGGGTTGGATAGAGGAATAATATCCCGCAGCGAATCACCTTTCGAGAGGTTAACTCGTGCAGACGGGTGAGATCTAGCCTCCGTGTTGTGCAGTGTTATTGCTTTGGGCATTGACACTGTCCTCAACCCTGTCAGCACAGAACGCACTCTCCGTAATACTGAAACCTTCACCGTACCAAAGCAACGTCTCTGAACACCTTCACCTCTTCAACTGCCGATAATATCAGTGGAAACTGTTCCCTTAGAAAACATCACCAGTAAAGCAGAAGAACTGAACTTCAGTAGTTCAGGTAAAAGACCTGAAACTAGCATAAAACTAGCATTTAACCCTTTTACGTGCTTATAATTGTAGACTTTTTTAAAATTTGTTTTTCTGTAATTCACTTTTTTTTTTTCTTTTTTTTTTACTTGTTTAATGATAGAAAACATTTTTGTTTACCCCAAATGCATGGCAGATTTTTTTCCCAGGACAAACAACAAATGAAAATAGCTTTTTTGTCAAATATATGAATGCACCGCTGCAAGTAATAGTAATAATAACAAGAAGAAGAAGAAGAAGAGGAAGACAGCGACAAAGAAGAAGAAGAAGAAGATGACAAAGAAGAAGAATAACAATAATCTTTTTTTTATCATTAGAAGCTGTTTACTCCTTTCATATGTATTAACATTTTACAGAAAGCCTCTGTATTCATATAAATTAACAAACCATTGAACAAACAGAGAAATAAATAAATGGCTGCCAGTAATGACACTAATTTTTTCCATCATTGGAAGCTAATTGTTGATTTGTTTGTTTGTTTGTTCGTTTGTTTATATGAATACAGACAGGAGACAGGAGACATTTCATTAATATTTATGGAAGGAGTCTCCAGTGTCAGAGCTTTGGAAGTAAGTTTTCCACCGTTGTAAAGTGTTTATCTTGGTAGCATGAAAGGCTGCATTCTTTTTTTTTTTCTTTTTAACTTAAAGAGAGAGAAAAAATTAAGTTGTTCAGAGAACGACTGTTTTATAGCTGCTATAACGTAAGTGAACTTAACAGGATCTAACTTTGCTTGCACACGTTCCACAACATGAAATGTAACTATAAACCGATAAAAAGTATGATTTGTCGTTAACAGAAAAATAAAAATAAATCAGTGGCAAATTGTTGTGGTTTAAGAGGAATAAAACACTTCAGGACATGCTGACTTTTGGAAAATAATAAACTTTGAGGTGGTAATACTATCTCCGCTTCGCATCAGGCCACATCCGTGATTATGTTCCTGTTTGCTAATTAAATCTACCATCCTCCCCTCTACATATCCTCATCAAAAGTTATATCCACCTTTAAAATGTTTCATCAGAAATGGGGTTTCCCAGAACTCAAACAGGGAAATCTTATCTAGAGACCACTGTATCACAGTAAGACATGAGTAAGCAGATTTGTAACAGATGTGTAGATGGTTTTTATTTTTTCTAATTGCTTAAAATGATGCCACTTGCTGCAGTTCTACCACACGAAGCACTGTAATTTTGACATTTTTAGGATGTATTACAGCTGAAATGTACTTAATTGCATTCATATACAGTACTGTGCAAAAGTTTTAAATGCTGTAGAGCAAAGATGCCTTCAAAATAATGAAATTAAATGTTTCTACATTAAAAAAAAACCCATAAAGAGCAGTAAACAGTAGTAAATGAAACAAAGTCAATATTTGGTGTGACAAAAAATAAATAAATAAATAAAAATAGTATTCTCCGGCACAGTTAGTGCAGTTTTATAAGGAAATGAGCTGGTAAGTTTTATTGAGCATCTTGCAGAACCAGCCACAGTTCTTCTGGAGACTTTGACTTTTGCACTCGCTTCTTATTTTTGCAGCAAAACCCAGCAGCCTTCATTGTGTTTACTGTCTGAAAAGTGTCTCTTACGTAATACGCTGCTTTCTTTAATGACATACAAACATTTTTCTGTAACATTTAATTTTGTGCTATTTGTGGTATACAAATATGTATGTTTGGGAATCTAAAATGTTTTTTTGTACTGACTTAATAATGTAGAAGTCATAAAATAAAAAAAAAATAAAACAAATCTATAACAAAGTTTGTACTTAAAAAAAAATAGGGTGCCTAATACTTTTGCACAGTAATATATATGTAAACTGCATATAATTGGGGTTATAGAGTATGTTGTAAAGTAATATGTCGTAACAGTGTTTTTACCTTGAAGAGATAAGCTTTGGATTTTTTTCCCCCACATTCTTGATGCATTCAAGAGGCGTTCGATTTGTAAAAAAAAACAGATTTTGAGGCTGACTGATCAGTCATATAACTGATCTGAGATCTGACTAAGGAAAAGCCCGCTTTTGATCATTTTCTTTGAGGCAGACCTTAAAACCTGATTTCACTCTGATCAGAATATCATCACTGCACGTCAAACATCTGGATGTTCAGTTGAAGATATACATAACATTTCATAATATACAGAATAGAAACGTACTGCACAAAAAAATGTAGTACATGCCATCAGCAGAAAATAAGTACAAATTATCACTTAAATCTCCTTGTGGTAATGACAGATAAGTGACAGTACAATCATTTTCCCAGAACTACACACTTTGGTATTAGAATGATGTGTTGAAGACAACAAAATCCCCCCAGTGATGAATTAACACCTGCAGCTGGACACAAATGTAGATTCAACAACAAAAGAGTTAATTTGACATTGTGGGTGTTTTAAAAAACACACTTAGTGTGTGTTAACTAACACGTTATTATGAGTCGGTAGAGCTTTTCTTCAGTCTGTATAAAGCTTTAGATTAGAAGGCATTCCTGTTTGATTTCACATTTGCTCTGCAGTAATAAAACTGGAAAGATTAACGTGTGCTTAGATTAGATTAAAGTGTTTACGAGAGAGTTGATAGCAATAAACGTATAAAGTGTAATTGCCACGGTGATTCACAAAGGAATCGGTTCGATTCGGACCTTTATTGTAAGTTACAATAAGAGTTGTTCATATTGAACCGACTCACAAACGAATCCAAATTGAACGACTCTTGATGAACATTAGGTTTAATTGTTTGTAGTTCAGCTGTGTCTTTCTCTTGGCTTATGTAGATCAGATTAAAGTCTATATGAGAGGCTTGCTGGCAATATAGTTAAAAGACGATAAAGCCACGGTGATTCACAAATGAATCAGTTCAATTCGAACCTTTTATAATAAGTTATAATGAGAGTTGTTCAAATTGAACCGACTCACACACGAATCCAAATTCCAACTTGAACGACTCTTTATGAACGTTAGGTTTAATTATTTGAGTACTAAGAAGAGTCGTTCGAATTGAATCGGCTCACAAACTGATCAAATATCAACAACTGTTTATTAACCTTTTATAAAGGTCTGCGGAAACGAAGGGTTTCCCTTGCTTTGTAGTTGGTTTGGGGTTTAATAATAACTTTTTTTTTTTTTTTTTTTTTTAGTTCAGTCGTGTCTTTGTCAAGTACTTGGCTTAGTAGCAATGCTAATAACATTCATGCTATAATGATAACATAATAAGCATCACACGACGGATGTTATTTATTAGCCGTCAAATAAGTTCCTATGTAGACAAACTGTTAGCATAAACCGCTAATACGAGCTCGAAACCGTAGCACGATACACAACATTCAGGAATCAAATGAAATTAGAACGAGTCGATTCGTTTAAACTGCTTTGCTCGAAAGAATCGAGTCACTCGAATGAGCCGAAACGCCCTCCTATTAACCATAGTAACGGTTAAGCTTTTTTTTTTAATATATATATATTTATATATACCCCTTACGCCACCAGCCACAGCCAATCAAAAACGAGTTTAACGAAAGGGGCGGAGCCAGGGGCGCGCGGGACAGCCATCAGGAAGTGGAGGGAAGCAGAGAAGGGCGTGTAGTTTCACCGAGCAGTCGAGCAGAAAAGTCCCGCAGTCGCGCTGAGACGGAGTGAGAGGCGCACGCGCTCGGACCAAACGAAGGTGTGACGACGCGAGATAGATATATATATATATATTTATACATATATATTATCAACCATCATATAAACTTATCGAGGCAGCGTTACGATTAGAGATTTGTCGTCCTGTGATCATTGCGTTGCGCGTTTTGGATTATATGGCCGCGGCGCTGTTGGACGCGGAGCCGGCGGATCTCGCGCTCGGAGTGGAGTGAACTGAACTGCGTTGACGCTCGCGCGGGTGACGGTTCGCCGCCTGCACGGTATTTCATGTCTGATTACTGACTAATCGCGCGCACACACACACACACACAATCACGTACACACTCACTTTTGAGTCATTGGGATGCGTTTTATGGGAAGGTGATTTCTGTGACTCGTTCTTTCGGGTTTTTCTGTCACCTACACAGACAGTAAGAGACGCGCGCGAGTTACTGTAATCATTATTCATCGCCTGACTCGGATCGGTTGCTTATTAAGATAAAACGTAATGATTTTTTTTTTTTTTTTTTTTTTTGTACAACCTACGCGAGTCAGTATGCGTATAGGAATGAGCCTTAGTCAGAAAAGAAAAATCAGTAGATGTTGTTTATAATCCCTGTGTTTAGATACACATGTACTCGTGTAGCAGTGTTTAAACTGGAGATCTGTGTGTCCTAGTATTGCTGAGTGCTATGTTCTAATGTCTCGCCTCAAATCTGTCTTTTTGAGAAGTTCCTCTGTGTCTTTCTGTCGTATTTACACGCCTGTCTCTCTTACAGGTTGTCCTACAGAGACTTCCCCCACCACCACCACCACCACCACCACCACCACAAGGGCCACTTTCCAGTGTGGACTATGTTTAATGCGAAAACCTTCCAGCTCTGATACCCCCTAATCAGATTATGAAGATTTCCAACTCCTGCGTCAATGACAGGTAAGATGGAAACACCCTTCTACCACGATGATGCGCCGAGCGTTCCGAACTTCGGGCAACTTCCAGACTACGATCGCTATCAAAGCCACAAGATGATGAGTAAGAAGAACATGGCCGTGCACAATTTCCCCGGAGCGGTGGGAGGCACGCCAGGCCTGAAGCTGTTGCAGAGCCAGGCCGGGAGCAGCGTCAACCCGAGCCTGGGAATGAACAGCAACCCGAACAGCTCTCTGATGTCGTCGTCCGACATGAACCTCTTGAAACTCTCCAATCCCGAGCTGGAGCACTTGATCATCCAGTCTAACCAGGGGCTGGTCACGACAAGCCCGGCGCCTAGCTCTTCCACTAACGCCTTCATGTACAGGAACCAGGCCACAAACGAGCAGGAAGGCTTCGCAGACGGTTTCGTCAAAGCTTTGGCAGATCTGCACAAACAGAACCAGTTGGTCGGGGCTCCCATATCTCCGTCATCCTCCATTCCTGGTCCGTATCAAAGGAACCTCATGTCGAGTGCAGACATGCCAATCTACACCAACTTGAGCAGTTATAACCCCAACCAACTCCATACGTCCTACCCTGGGAGTCAGATCCCCTACGCCTCAGCTCACGCTACAGCCCACTCCAGCCAGGGGCAGGGTCATCACCATCATGGCCGAGGCCTCGATGCCCCCCAGACCGTTCCAGAGGTTCCTCACCCCCAGGGAGGAGATCCAACCGGTTCTTCTCCACCTTCCCTCTCGCCCATCGACCTCGAGACCCAAGAAAGGATCAAGGCCGAGAGGAAGAAGCTGCGGAATCGCATCGCGGCCTCCAAGTGCCGCAAGAGGAAGCTGGAGCGCATTTCACGCCTGGAAGAGAAGGTGAAGGTGCTGAAGACGCAGAACTCTGACCTGGCGTCCACCGCCAGCATCTTGCGCGAGCAGGTCGCGCAGCTCAAACAGAAAGTCATGAACCACGTGACCAACGGCTGTCAGATCGCGGTCGGATCGGCCAGCATGGCCAAGAGCGGCGAGAGCGCCAGCTGCTGAAGGTGCTTTTTATTTCCTTCGCCCTGAACTCTCAATTTCCCTTCTGCTACTTCGTGCCGCTGTGAAAGACGAACAGCGAATACCGGAGAAGCGCAGAAAGAGAACGGAAACCTAACGTCCCGACTGACACGGAAGACACCTCGCAGAGAGAGTGCAAAAAAAAAAAAAACAAAACAAACAAACTTGTCAGAGTGATCTCTCAGCTGTGAGCTCTGGCCACAAGAAAACATTCTCTCCTCGCATACAGACTGCAGTTTAAAGGGGAAGACGCCTCGTCGCACTTAAAGCCGTTTCTCATTTGACCGCACTTTGTTCTCGAACTCCATCGGGGTTAATAAGGCAATACTAACCAAAACCCAACGTGTGGGACGAACGACTCAAGCGGAGAAAACGAACGCGGCGCAGATCGACTTCAGGACACCGACGCTGACTCACAGCTGGAATTCCTTCAACTCAAAATATTTTTTTTTTTTTTTTTAATCTCCCCCTCGAGGATGAGCAGCTCGTGATACCATTTTACACTTCACTGGGATGGGAGTACGGTCTCTCTTACAGTCGCAGGGTAGCTTTTTTTTTTTTGTTTGTTTATTGTTTTTTTTCCCCCAACATGCACTATTCTGCGAATCTGAACTTTTCTATATACAAACAAAAACCTGCAGCGACCCGCCGACACGAGCGAAACTTCTCTCCTGTTCATTTGTTCCTGATCGAAGGTGTCTGCACATATTTAAAAAAAAAAAAAAAAAAAAAAAAAAAAAATGAAATCTGCCATTCATATTGATATTAAACATGTCAAAAGTGTTGTAGTTAAGTGGAGACTTATTTGTTGCAGTCCAGTCTGAGTGATATATATATTGAAGCCTATTTGTACATTCGTCGGTTTGTTTGATATCGTGCAATTTGTGAATACAGGATACAGGAAGTTTTCCTTTTTAAAAAATTATTATTATTATTATTATTATTTTTATTTTATTTTTTTTTACAATTTTCGAGCAACTTTTTAAAAAAAAATTTTTTTTATAAGTATTATTTCACTGACATATGATGAACAAGAACAAAAGTCTGGTCCCGTGCAGCACTTTTAACAGCATATCCATTTTGAGCAACCGATAAAATTCCCGAACATCCCCGAGACCTTTTACACTGTATTCGGTGGGTCGTGTTTTAACGCCTTGTGGCTGCTCTTTTAATTTAAACCGCTGAGGCTTTGAGAAAAGGGACATGTTTTCATATGAGGGCGTTGAGCCAGAAAAGGGCTTTCGATCAATAGTATCTTGCATTTTTTTTTTTTGTTTGTTTTTTGTTTGTTTTTTTGTAAAATTTCTAAAAAAAATTTATTTATGCAAAAACTTTATCTATGATATTTATGTCGTTTGTGTAAGAGGACCGTACAGGTTCGAATACCAGTGTCGTGTTGGCACTTTTGGTTTTGTTTGTATTGTTTTTCGTTTTTGGGAACTACATAGTTGCACATAAAATCGAAACAGTAAACAATGTCTAATATTTATCCTCTGTGTACAGCGTAATATTTTGCCTCTTGTTTTTTTTTTGGTGGGGGTGGAAAAAATAAAAAAATAAACAAAACGTTAAGATTGTCGGAACGTCGGTACGATATCGAAGATTCAGTCCAGAACTAGTTTACTTTATATTAGCTTTATAAAGGATACTCGTTTATAAACGTTGCTAAAAAGTGGGAAAGGAATTTTCAGAATGCTTTTTTTTTTTTTTTTTTTTTTCCCTAATTTCGTTAAAACTAGGCACGTTACCTGTATAATTTGGCAAGTGGAAAGAATTTCACAAATTCGCTCCAGATTCATTTTACAGGGGATTTTACAGCATCTGCGGTAATATTGTGCATAAGTATTGGAACCGAAAATCGTCTGATAGGTTTTTTTTTTTTTTTTTCCAAAATATTTACGCAAAAATCTCTTCGAGAACAAGATACCGCTCTCGTCATGCTGCCTCTAGAACCGAGTGCGTGACGACATTTTAAAGCGATATTATTGCGTACGTTTCATAAGTATCGGCACCTGCCTACTCACCACAGCTTGCTTCTTTTTTTTTCCCCCCAGGTGACTGATGCTCACGCAGAGCAAGAAATCTTATCACGTTGTTGGTGCACTGAGTTTCTGTCCAACCGCCTTTCCTACTAAACAAACACATGAAATCTTTATTTATATATATATATATATATATATTGATATAAATATACATGTCTATATTCTTATCAGTCCGAATAAGGGTTTTATCCGAACTGTCGATTAACCTTTTACCTTTTCCGAGCGTCAAAAGGGAAATATTTATTTTTGAAACTTGAATTTGTTTTTGGGGTTTTTTTGTTTTTGTTTGTTTTTTTGATGGGGTTTTTTTTTTTCTTGGGTTTTTTTTTTTTTTTTTTTTTTTTGGATGTCACAAACTTCTATTTTTGTACAAAGAAAATGAATAATGTTATAATGAAGAGTGAGAACAGTAAATGTGCATACTGTACTTTGGTTCGTAGATCTTTCCTCATTCCAGAGATACTTTATTTATTGAGCTGGTATTAAATGTTTTTACGCTTTGAGCATTTCTGCCTCTTGTGAAGTGAGATTTCAAGAAGACTCAGAAATAAATAAATAAATAAATAAATAACCTGTCACGTTTACTAGCACGAAATCCTGAAGGTTTACGCTAAAGAAGGACTTTTTTTTTTTTTTTTTTTTTGTCGTCTGATGAGGCAACTTTACAATCCACGATGTGCACTTGAGGCCTTTTAGGACTTTACAGCTATAATTGTCGATATGAAATGTACCACTGGTGGCATTTTCTTGTATCTGATCTGATATTTATGGCTTTGTATCCACCAGCCTGGATGAGATCGTAAGAATACAAGGGTCGCTTCATTTATTTTCACACTAAACTTTGTTTGCTGAAGCTGTGAGATCATTCAGGAGGACGAGATATCGGACGTCTTAGATAATTGTCCTGATGTAAGGGTGTGTGTCAGTAATGATGATGTTCGCTATTATTTCACGCACGTGACAAGCTCTCGCCATCTGCCCTACCCTTTAGCCAAAGATATCAATACTTTTGTAAGACAGTATTAGCTTACTCTAACAAAAAAAAAAGGATGAAAAATCCATTTGAAATTTGTCACAATGAAAAAAAAACATCACACTTGTGTAGTGATGACTGATAAAAATAGCGCTTAAAGGGTTTCTTTTTGGTTGGTTGTTTTGGATGGAGCGTTTACCCATCAGCCCCTGCTCTTTCCTCTCTTCCTGTCTCCACTTCACGGCCTGATGGGAAATGTAGTCAACGTGCAATCACAGGACGACATGACTAAGGGGCGACTTGCCTTGCTTTCGATTCATGGTTGTTGTTTTGTTGTTGTTTTTGTTTTGTGTTTTTTTTTTGTTTGTTTTTTTTTTTTTTATAAATTCGGTTCTGAATATTGTTCCTTGTTCTCATGTTTTTTAATCAATAAAGACGTAGGTTTCTGAACACGCTTTGCTCGTCTCAGGTCTGATTTCGACTGGACCTCATGCAGCCGGGTGCAAAAGTTTGCGCACCCGTAGGACAAAAACATAATTGTTTTTGGTATGTAAAGTTCCGTAGAGGTTCCTTAATCGGGATATGGGTGACCAAAATGTTTAAGAATGTGTGTTTTGGGGGGGGAGAAAGTAACTTTTGTGCTTTTATGTATTGCTTTTCAAATCTCAATTTTCTTGAGGTAATTTTGTGATAAAAAATACAGTACAGTTTCTTTTTTTTCCTCATTTCAAAACCAATTGGGGAAGGAGGGGGGGGGTGCTAACTTTTGCACTCAACTATACACTTGTTAACTGAGTTTTGTTCATTGTTCCTAATGTATGAAAATGATGTTATTACAGCTTGTGTGATGAAATACACTTTCCTTGGAAGTTATAAATAGTCAGGATTCCTGCCAGTGGTTTGGTTAACAGCTTTGATCCGAGGAATTTATGTCTTTTTTTTTTTCTTTTTCTTTTTCGCTTTATCATCTCTCCTTGATGTCTCTATTTCAGCTGAATGTCCACAATATGATTTATTTTATTTTTTTATTCTTTAGAAAGTCACACTTGTTTTTGTCTAATTAAACCATATTAAATGACAAGAGATCTGGCACAGAGATCCGACGAGTGTTTTACAAGACGACGTTTCACGCTCGGTCAGAAGAGAAAGGTTTTCCTGTCAACATTGTGTGTGTGTGTGTGTGTGTGTGTGTGTGTGTGTGTGTGTGTGCAAATGACTTGATGATGTCAAGTAAAAAAAAAAATAAAAAAAAATCATAACGAGTGTGTAATTATGGCAGAGCGAGCCAACAGAACAATGCTACTGCTGCGATCTAGCAAACAATAGACTACATAAGACGTACATTCTTCCTCGGTATCTCAGTATAGAAATCTAAATGCGTTTCTTTTCTGTCTTTACGAGTCAACAATTTACTCACGCAAGACTTACTGGAAATTATTAGTTACCGATTTCCAATATACCACCCCGGAGGTACAACCAGGGAAGCTGTCCCACAGCCAGAAGGGGTTAAGTAGTCTGTTGATATGCAGAAAAAAGCGTCCGAAATACGTCTATCGAACTGCGATGGTGTAAAATGTAGGCTTTTTGGCCTCAAGTTAATGTTTCCCCAATTTTGTAAAAAAAAAATGCTGTGTTTTCGTTGTAACAGCTTCCACACCCAGGGGAACTTTCACGGTTAATTATAGACGTTTTCTGATATGTAGAGGGTCTCTGGCTATTAGTTTTCCAAAATGTCATGTCATGTGCACACAAAAGAGAAAAGAAAAATGAAAAGAGGAAAGAGGGACTGTTCCTTAAAGCAACCAGTGCCTCCGGGATTTTTGCAATCGCAGAAATGAATGCAAAATCGAGCAAACTCTGCGACATTCGGAGGAGCTTGCGATTAATTTTCTGATTACCGCAGATTAGGCCAAGACGAGTCATGTGACACGAGTACAGCTAAAAGGTCTCGTTTACCAACAAACATCACTGCGAAAGAGCGTGCGAAACAACTTCGTTGCGATTGTACTTTCGCCAATTCAAGTAGTTTTCCGACAAAAAAAAAACTCCGCAAGTCGCATCAAAACGCCGCAGCATTTTTGGCCGCAACGATCACAAAGCAAATACAACAGCACAAGAATAACACAATATCACAACATCCTCCGTCTTGAAGACTTTCCCAAGGTGGAAACCCGATGCTGCGTCCCAATTCGCCTACTTTTACTACGCGATAAACGTGTGTACGCTTCTTGTGAAGGAAAAGTACATACTTTTGAGTGTGTAGCAAAAGAGTATGCGAGTACTGGGACATACTAAGACGTCATGTAACGGACATGCAACGTTGTTGCCTAGTTACGCACACGGTCACCGTAAACAGACTCCTTGTTGCATTTCAGCTTTTCTTCACTCATTATCCCTTATATCATTTATACTATAGAATTTCATTTACCGTAAATCAGAAAGCAAACCGTCACTAAACTCGTCCTCCTCCCTCACGCGAGGAGTTCTGGGCGATGTCAGCTGAAAAAATTGTCCACGGATCCACAGTAGACCATCCGGGTACCTTTGGGATCCTCATTTCAACATACTACCATGTGGGACACACTAATTGGGACGCGGAAGCTGTGTTACACTGGAGACTCCTTCCATAAATGTTACATAAAAGTTGTTGAACCATATCAACAATTATATGTTTTTCTTTCAACGTGTTTTTTTTTTTTTAATCTGTTCATTATTAGGATTATATCATATGGAGCATCCGCCATACGAGTGCTTGTGAATGATTGATTTGTTGCTATGGAAACGATAACTGTGACTACTGTTAGATCTGCTGTTATAGAAAATGAACCGATCAGATTCGAGTATTCAGAGGCGCTGTGGTAGATTGGTAAATTTGGTTACGCGTTTATGTTTCACGGGCTTTGTGTGTGTGTGTGTGTGTGTGTGTGTGTGTGTGTGTGTGTGTGTACTGTATGTGTGTGTTTGCCAAGGGGCACTCCGGGACCCAGACGATAGGCACCACGGTCCTGCGCATAAATCATCGGTGTAACTGATAGCTATTACGTGTGTGCTCATGGTTCTCTGTGTTTGGTGATTGTTTCAGAAACCCAAGGAGGAAGTAAGTTCAGACGGAGGGAGATGCCCCTGCTACACAATCGAAAAACATTTCTTTTACACCATCACCAGCAAGTACACTGCAATCTACAGACCTTTTGTCATGAAGGTTTCCCCGTGCACAAACTCGACAAAACCGCTTTGTGAGAATGTTTGCCCTAAGTGTTAGATGCGCACACACACACACACACACACAAACAATGTTATACACCAGACAGCGTCAGGGAGCACAGTCATACTCAACACTACCACCCGCCCTCTGTGTGCAGAGCCTTTCCCATAAGCCCAGGGCTTCCAGTAAAGTGCATGGAATATGCGCCTGGGTCATTGTGAAAGTAAAAGTCACAGCTGAGGATTGAAGAGAGCAGAATGACAAATTATTAAAATGCCCCATTGTTAGGAAACATGCTGTTTTGTTTTGACTTCCTGCTGACCTACTGACTGCTCTGGCTGCTCTCTCTCTCTCTCTCTCTCTCTCTCTCGTGTGGGTGTGTTTGCTTCATGAGACTGGCTTTTGTGATAGCAAATAGAAACTCAGGCTTTAAATAGTACATTTCTATCCATCTCACGTTGTGATTTTTTTTTACAGTGTGAAGCGGGGCACGCATACCCGCTCTGAGAATTTTCTTCAAACGAGGAAAATAAAACAAAAAACACGAGTAGCTCGGAAAGAAAGATTGACGGTTAGCACCGATGACCAGATTTCCGCACCCGACTTCTTCCTTCGCTCGATCGTCTTTCGGTTACTTTTACACTTGGCTTGAGAAAATCATACACTCTTTATATGTGTCGGGTTTTTATTTATTCATTACTTATTTATGTATTTATTCTTTTTTTTCTTCTTCTCAATTTGCCAATTCCCACCCGTCGGCCAGCTCTCCATCATACAACAGCTACCAACTGGGAAGGGTGAAGGTTGACGCGTACGTCCTCTGAGACGGGGGAAACCAAATACGGCATCTTTCCGAACCGCTGCCCGTGCGGCGTCACTCGGGGGGAAAAAAAGCCGCGATCCGCCCTCTTCCACATACACGAGCTCACAGACGCCCACGATTGGCCGGTGTCACTGTGACCGGCAGTGAGTATGCAATCCCTCCCACCCAGAAAACACGCACAAATTTGCTTCATTCTTGCTTCATTATTTACGTTCATTTGACAATTTCACAATCCCTTTCATGCGCAGTTGAATTAAAACACAGCCAGATTCTTAAAACATTCTCAAATGTCATATGAATTTTTACTTTAAACAAATTGTCCACGTGCAGGAATACCATGAGTAAAAAAACAACAAAAAAAAACAAGGATAAAACATTGTACCTGAAATGAAAAGAAAAAATCTTGTATACAAATGTGTATACAAACAAAAAAATGTAACTTTCAGCTCTAAAATATTTAACGTTGATGACTAAAATGATAGAAAATGGACATTTTTCGGGGGAAAGTTTAGGACTGTTGCATAATGCGGCGGATTTAGGACGTAAAAAACAAATCTATATCTATATATTCGATTTAAAATTTTCGATTAAAAGAATAAATAAATCGGTACAAAAACATGAATTTAATTTGGGATTTTGTGCACAAGGTTTGTAAAGACATACCAGAAACGTCCTACCCTGAGAACGGCAAATAGCTTAGAGAGCAACAGAAATCAGGATGCTGATGTTCTTTGTGATTTGGAGGTGATTTAACATTCGAACATTTGACATTTTCCTCAAAACTGCCTTCGATTGACTGTCCATCAGCGAGGATGCTATGCATGAAAGGGTTAAACACAATGTTTGAGCGTTTTTTTTTTGTTAAAATTTTTAAATTTCATTTAAAATGATATGGTCTATGTTACACAAGGGCTATTTATAATAATAATAATGATAATAATAATAATAATAGTCTTTATCCAACAGGTTTAACATGTTTACCCTCCAAGCACGCCTGCCTTTAATAGAGCATCAGTTACTAGTCTCATTAGGATCTGAAAGCAGATGAATCATTTTTAAAAAATGAAGTATTCGTTGCAACACCTTAAACGTCATTCTGTACCTTCTTGTTTTGTATGTGTCCATAAAGGTAATAAAACTCCAACAGTACGCAAAGTGTTAAACCTTCTGAGTGGCAGTTTAAATATCATTATACCTGTTGAATTCTGCATTCCGATTGGTCGGAAGGTGTCGATTCATTTTCACAGGTTTTTTATTTTTTTTAATTACTGCGTTTGTTATCGTTTCTATAGTAACAGCTTGTTCACGGGGACTCGTACGGTGGGCGTTCCACATGAACGAATTTTTTAAAAAAAAGAGATTGTAAGAGTTTGTTTGGCATTTCGGAAGGAGGGAGTCTCCAGTGTCAGTGCTTTGCAACAGTCAGAGGTAAAGCTGTAACGTGAATCATTCTCCTCCTCCTCCTCCTCCTCCTCTTCCTGTTAGGCCACATCACACCGTACCCTAATCGATTATTTCCCTTTGACAGCAAACCCTCAAGTGTTTCATTCATTACTTATTCAAAACTGCGTGATCCCAGTCCTAATTCTGAAACATTCATAAGAGTTAAATTAGATTTGTGGTGGGGGAACGATACAGTGGGTGACTCATTAGAAGATATTTCACTGTCTGTGCGTGTGTGTGTCCATCTAAAGGCCCTTGTCTTCCCCCAAGCCATGTGCTCTTTCGGGAATGACTAACTATCCACTTCCACCCACCTTTACTACCCACACACACACACACACACACACACACACACACACACACACAGGAAGAGGAATTACTGGGTCAATGAGTTACATCCATTCTCGAGGGACCTTTCTTTTCCTTTGTGATCCTCACAGAACAACACCCCACCCCCCCCCCCCCCCCCACCCCCCCCCCTGTCCGATAAACTTTCAGTCGTGGACAACATAGAAGCTTTTGTATTGGAAAAAACTAAAGTCCTTGCGTAACGTTTGTTCTCCGCAACGAACATAACCGAGACTATGACCTCCCTAATAGATTTCTTATTTACGTCTAGCAAGTTTTTTGGTTTTTTTTGTTTTTTAATGATTATTCTAAGGAGGTGGCAGTTTCACCCGCCTTGCCCGCGGGTAAGGAAAGGAAAAGTACACACCTTTGGAACTGGGCACATGATGTACTCTGTCCTATTTGTGGTCGGAAAGTAGGAAGTAGGTGCATTCCAGAAAGTATCAATACTAGCGCCTGATGGATATGTCGAAATGAGATATGTCAAAATCATCCTGTGTTAGTGATATATGAAGAGAAATGAGCATGAGAGAGAGAGAGAGAGAGAGTATAGTGGAAGAGAGAGTAGGGCAGGTAAAGGAGGGATCTTTCCCTCACTGAAGTATTTGTCTTGGGAGGGTTTGGGTGTGTAACAACATTGCAACACAGGAGTGGGAAGAGGTGCACACCCGCTCCCTGTGTGTGTGTGTGTGTGTGTGTGTGTGTGTGTGTGTGTGTGTGTGTGTGTGTGTGTGTGTGTGTGTGTGTGTGTTCGCTAACGACACCGGCCTGAACACGAGTGCTTCAATAAAAGACGAGTGGAATGAGCCGCGCGAACACAAGTGCCTGGTGCATGCAGCTATTTCAGGTGAACATTTCCTACATTGCCTTGGCAACTATTGTTGCCTTGACGTGCTCTGTGGTTTGTGTGTTTTTTTTTTCTACAGGCTGGAGGATCTAATGAAGCGTAGCCATGAGGAAAAAGGAAACGAACGCATTCAGACATTCAAATGAAATGAAAAAAAAAAAATCAAGAAAGCATCAGAAGCAAAAAAAAAAAAAGGAGGAATCTCCTCTATGATGCATTACTGTAACTAAAGAAAGAAAGAAAACACTGTAACATCCCCCGGTATTTCCCCGCCCGTGCCAGGCTTTTTTTTAATACTTGTAATATACTCGGCGATGTAACGGACAACGAGCGCTAGATATGCGTGAAAGTACCAACTAAAACTCGGTGCCATTTTAACCTGAGAAGAAAACATACGTGTTGAACCACAATGCTCTCATCGGTTTATTATAGAATACACACCACCCACAGCAGATATGACTCTAGGCTGATTTCCAAGAAAGGCCGACTGCTCTGAGATTACAGGGGTGTTCCACAAGGCTTGGGCCTTGCTCCCTTTTCTTTTATTTACAGAGCTTATCGTCATCTCTTTGTGTTATGTATGTATATAAGTACCTTAACAACAGCACCGAGCACCTGGAAGAATACACGACTACGCTATAATTATGCTTCTAAAACGTCACTACTTATTTTATATAAGAACTAAGGAATAAAACATGACACGGTGTGCAGTTATGGGAAAATAATCGACGACAACGAGTGTTGCGTTCATATATAACAGCACGTCCTGAAGTGTTTTATTCCTCTTATATTACACTTACAGAATTTTGCCAACGATTACAAATGTCTATGAAAAATAATAACGGCATACTTTTTATCCATTTATAGCTACATTTAATGTTGTCTGTGAAACAGGGCAACTGGGTAAGTTCCTGTTAGCGCTTACGTTATTACCACACCTATAAACAGTTGTTCTGTTACCAGTTTCTCTCTCTCTCCCCCCCCTTAAAATCAATAAGATAAAAGTCGCAGCTTTTGCATGTTACCCTGAAACCACAAAGCAAGTCTTGGAACTTGGTTCCAAAGAGCTGACACTGGAGACTCCTTCCATGAATATTAAATAAGCGTCTCGGCCATACAGGTCTCTATGTAAATGATGACGTATTAGAAGCAGCACATTAATGTGAACCTATGATTTACAGCCATTTGATCAACACCTTCGAAACGAACGCATTCAAGAATTCAGCAGAATGAGGTGCCTTATTCTGAATTTCCCCAGCCAGCGCCGTGAGGTCTACCCTCGTCCCCCCCAGAGGTTGAACTAAGTGACGTTTGAAGTCGCAGGCAAAAACCAGAGAACTAAAAAAAGAAAAAGAAGAAGTCGTCGACTCTCAGATCAGGCAGGCAGCACGAGATATCAATCTGAAGAAGCCTTCAGTGGACGGGTGTGATCGCATACCGTGACACCAAAATCCAAAAATACAGTATACAGCATGCGTTGTGCATCAGTGCATTTAATCCTTTCAAATATGCTACACGATATTTAAAACAGGCTGCTTGCTCTATAGAAGTGAAAACCTGGAGATGTCTGTATTGTTTTGATAAACTCCCGAAGGATAAGAGCAACTCTTTTAACATGTCGGTTAAAAAAATATTCTAGACGTTTCCCAAATGATGTATAATGGGAATTACCATAATTACCAGCTTGAAATTGGGAAAAATTGGCCAAGTCAACCTAAAATTGGGAATCCCAAGTCGGAATATTTCTGACAGCTACCCGGTTTCTCTGACCAAACTCAGACCTGAGACATTTCACTACAGGAAATAAAGTTTTAAAACAGGAATTTTAATTTATATTTCAGTTTATATTTAGTCACATGATTAGTGACACCAATAGTTACGTGCTAATGCTTGATAATTTATTTTGCTTGCTTGTTATATGTTTTAAAGTTCCGAAATTTTAAATACCTTTTAAGTCAGAACTTTTTCATATATACAATACTGTGCAAAAGTTTTAGGCACCCTATTTTTTTAGTACAAATTCTGACTTCTACAGTGTGTGTGTATATATATATATATATATATATACATACTGTACAATATTTTAGGATGGTGAAACTTAATGTTATGTAAAGAGCTGTTTATTTAACATTTATTATTGGAAGGAGTCTCCAGTGTCAGCACTTTGTAACAGCCAGTAAGTTTTTCCACCAGCAGGAAGTCCTCAGGACAGAAGATGTTTTGCTTTGCAGGTTTTTTGTCTGTTTTTTTTTTTTCCCCCTCCGGAAGTGACGGAACGATTGTTTAGAGTTGTTATAACACGCACATGCGAATAACAACAAGAACTACCTCGTTTCGCAGACGTTCCCTAACGTTAAAGCTAACTGTAAATGGCTAAAAAAAAAAAAAAGTCATTTATTGTATACATAATTTATCAGTATATACTTTTTTGGCAAATTACTTCAGGACAAACTGTCATAGAAAGATATTCAGCTTTATTATTTTCCAACTACAGCACACTCTGTTGTGTTTTATTTCATATTTAACATAGAAATATTCATAATAGTTTCAGGATGAAGGATGTTTAAAGCTATCAGCGTTTTTTCCCCCAGACGTCTCAGCGTCTAGCATGTTAAATAAGGAGATGCTGGGAATACAGGTTACAGATCTGAATCTGAGTAAAGGTCACTCGCAGGTCCTTTGACCCTGTCCTTCATGGTTCTGATTAGCCGAGTGTGTTTCGCATTAGCGGTGTGAATTTGCCGCAGCTCAAGTTCCACAGTTTGCTTTCTTTCCTTAAGCCTCTCCATTAATAGGAAAAGTGATTATTCTGCCTGGGGGTCACATAATCAGCCCTTCCATCCTCTCCTGTGGACTTGGGTTACAAAGACAAATACCTCCCCGATGTTTCAGGTCAGTGGGATTATGGCGAGAGATTTATTTGATGATGATAGGAATCAAACCGGGGTTTGTGTTAACCCCTGGAGGTGTACATTGTGCTCTTAAACCGTGTGTGTAAGTCGCAGACCTTCCTGTCAGTGGGAACATACTTCAATTCACAGTCCCGCCCCGAACCAGGGCCGATAGAAAATGACTGTGGTTTTCACACTTTTAAGTATGACTTGCTAATTGGGTGTGGTGTGAATTACCAGAACCAAAAAAGTTTTAGTGTCTAACACATCGCTCATCACAGTACTAATGTAAAATTACTTATTGGCAAAATGCTAGACCGACAAATGAACCAGGACAAACTACTCATTGTTCTTCAAATTCATGAGCAAGAAGCTTGATTTCATGCTAGTTTGCTTGATTTCTCCAAAAAAAAAAAACACCACCAACAACAACAACACGTTATAAACAATCCCCGAGATGCTCTAACAAGGAACCCAGATTGCACACGAAACACTGCCGGATTTTGCTCGGTTGCATCAGATGATGTTTGTATAAGGATTACAGGAAATGGATCGGTACGGCTGTGAAAAGAGAAGCAGAGCAAATGAATGACAGGACAATGAGGACGGCTGCCTGACGAGGCAACAGCTAAGCCGTTCTAATCTATAATCTGATCCGATCGGTCGTGCTAAAACACATTAGCCTATCAAAAGCAACCTTGAAAGGAAACGCAAGGATAAATCAAGGTCAAACACAACTCTCCGTTTCGCCATAAAGACAATAAACTTGTCTCCACACAAGCGCTAAATAAACATCAAACATCTCTTTCAGTAATTTGATTTGGCTAATTAGCGCTACGTGTATGCAACAGCATACAAGACACAACAAGAAAATGTCCTCCACAATATTTAAAGCTATCCAAATGCTGGATAATTCAGCTCAGTAAATAAATGGGAAAAAAAAAAAACTATCATGTTTTTGCATCATTTGTTTAATTGGGTTCTCTTTATCTAGGACTTAGATGAAGATCTGATCACATTTCAGGTCAAATTGATGCAGAAATACAGAAAATTGTAAAGGGTAAATAGCACCACTGTAAACTTCATAAACTCCAAGAAACTGGGTGTTTCCACGCTTCCACTCCAAAACAGTATAATTGGCTTTATCCATACAGTTATTGAATAGTTAAAAACCAGCTTACACCAGCAAGACCAGTTTTACCAGTAAGGTTTTGGTTTTTTCATGTTGGTTGACCAGAGCTAATCCTGACATATCGGTTTAGGAAAGCACACACACATGTGTATAGTGCTGTGAAAAAAGTATTTGCCTGATTTCCTGATTCAGAAATTAAAACACAATCTAAGATAAAACAAAGGCAACCTGAGTAAACACAAAATACAGTTTTTAAATGATAATGTTATTTATTGAAGCAAAAAAAGTTATCCAATACCAACTGGGCCTGTGTGAAAATGTATTTGCCCCTGTAGTTACTAATTCCTGCAAACCCTGTTCAATCAAATCACCACTTAAATAGAACTTTTTCAACAGCATGAAGTTGGTTAAAAGGTCTTACCCAGTAACACACTATGCCAAAGTTGAAAGCAATTTCAGAAAAGAAGGTGATTGAAATACATCAGTCTGGGAAGGGTTACAAAGCTATTTCAAAGGCTCTGGGATTCTACAGGACCACAGTAAGAGCCGTTATCTCCAAATGGAAAAACTCTGCACACTAGTGAACCTTCCCAAATTCCTCCAAGGGCACAGCAACCACTCATCCAGCAAGTGACAAAAGAGCCAAGGACAACATCAAAGGAACTACAGGCCTCTCTTGTATCAATAAAGGTCTAATCCAGAAAAACATTAAGGCTCATCTGAATTTTGCCAAAACACACCTTGATGATCCTCAAACCTTTTGGGAGAAAGTTCTGTGGGTTGATGAGTCGAAAGTGGAACTGTTTGGAAGTCAGGGGTCCCGTTACATCTGCTGTAAACCAAACACAGAATTCCACAAAAAGAACATCATACCTACAGTCAAGCATGGTGGTGGAAGTGTGATGGTGTGGGGATGCTTTGCTGCTTCAGGGCCTTGCAATAATTGAGGGAAACATGAATTCTGCTCTCTACCAGAAAATCCTAAAGGAAAATGTCCGGTCTTCAGTCCGTAAGTTGAAACTCAAGCGCAGCTGGATTATGCAGCAAGACAATGATCCAAAGCGTAGGAGTAAGTCTTAGTCCGATCTCCAGTTATGGGAAGTGTTTGGTTGCAGTTATTGCTGCTAAAGGTGGCACAACCAGATTTGAAGTTTAAGGGGGCAATTATTTTTTCACATTGGTGATAATGTTTTTGCTTCAGTTTTTGCTTTTCCACATTTTTTGCTTCAATTAAAAAATAAATAAATAAAAACTGTATTGTGTTTATTCAGGTTGCCTTTGTTTTATGTTGTATTTCGTTTGAATATATATATATATATATATATATATATATATATATATATATATATATATATATATATATATATATATATATATATATAAAATGAAGAAATGGCATTTAATGAAAGAAAGGTTGTTCTTAATTATTGTTCTTTACTACAGTGTAGTATACGTTTTCTAAAAAAAAAAAAAGGAAACTTTCAACTATCTTTTTATATTTTACAATTTATATACAACTTTAAATACAAAGAAAGCAGTATTTACAACTTTAAATACAAAGAATTCTAGTAAAAAACAACATGTGAATGTTTCTAGACAACAATCCAAAACAAAAAAGCAAAAAACAACAGAACTATAATTTAAGAACCAAAAACAGGAAGTCAAAGTTTTGCGCAACAGGTTCTTAGAAAACTTTCCAAAAGGAAGATTCAGACATCTAAGCCAATCTAATTTTCCCCTAATAATTACTTACTGTGCTATTATAACAGATTTCCTGCTTATAATATGTCCCGGTGTTAAATTAATCACATTTCTGTCATTTGGTCCTAAGGGGGTGTAAACTTTTCCACTCGAGTGTAAATTCAGTGAGTGAGCTGCATAACTGCCTCACAACCTGACGAACCTGTAGGATTAATTGTATTTGCATGGATCAAGAGAAAGAGAATTTTATAAACATTTCTCTTTGTCATTCGTTCTTTGTTTAACAAGCGCAGGCTTTAGAAATTTCAAATGAGAAATGAGTCAAGCCTGTCCCATGGCATTAACACAAAGCCAGATTAGGGGTGGGGTGGGGTATTTACTGCCATGACAGGCTGTAACAATGGCTCTACAGCACGCCTGCACTCCTCCCACTCATTACCGCACCAGCAGTTAAGCCCAAAAGCCCCGCCTTTAGCATTAACAGGTCAGGTAACTTCACTTTACAACTTCACGTGCCAGCAGCTGATGTGCAGTTTTTGTTGCTTTTTGCTGTTCATCGGTGAGAAAAAGTGTACTGGTGACGTGCAAAACGATTCAGTGTTAAAATGATTCGAATGTTTTACTCGATGATTGCTAACATTAATATGTTAATAAATTTGCTAACATTGTTTTATTACTTAGATGTTTTGCTCTCGACCAGCTGCTATCCATCTCCAAAAAATGCATACTGGTATAAATAATATAAATAAATAAATAACCGCTGGTGATTACTGTAAATTACTGCCCATCGTGTAAATTTCTGTACATTGTGTGAATCGTGTTCTCTGTTGTTGACATAAACACAGAGACGAACTCCCTGTACGATTGGTGAATAAAAGGTTCTGATTCCAGCACTGACTCTGATTCTGCTACTGACTGATTCTGATAGAGATTCTGACACTGAATGATTCTGACACTGACTCTGATTCTGATACAGATTCTACTACTGACTCTGATTCTGACACTGATACTTACACAGACTCTAATTCTGACTGACTCTGATACAGATTCTGATTCTGCTACTGACTCTGACACTGAATGATTCTGACACTCACTCTGATTCTGCTACTGACTCTGACACTGAATGATTATGACACTGACTCTGATTCTGCTACTGACTCTGACACTGAATGATTCTGACACTCACTCTGATTCTGATACAGATTCTGGCACTGACTCTGATACAGATTCTAGTACTGACTCTGATTTTGATACTGACTCTGATTCTGACACTTACACAGACTCTGATTCTGACACTGACTCTGATACAGATTCTGACACAGACTCTGATTCTGACACTAACTCTGATACAGATTCTGACACTGACTCTGATACTGACTCCAATTCTGACACTGACTCTGATTCTGACACTAACTCTGATACAGAGTCTGACACTGACTCTGATTCTGATACTGACTCCAATTCTGACACTGACTCTGATTCTGACACTAACTCTGATACAGAGTCTGACACTGACTCTGATTCTGACACTAACTCTGATACAGATTCTGACACTGACTCTGATACTGACTCCAATTCTGACAGTGACTCTGATTCTGACACTAACTCTGATACAGAGTCTGACACTGACTCTGATTTTGATACTGACTCTAATTCTGACACTGACTCTGATACTGACTTTGATTCTGATCATGATTCTGCTAATGACTCTGATTCAGACACTGACTGACTCGGACACCGGCTCTAATTCTGACTCTGATTCCGACACTGACTCTGACTCTTATACTGACTCTGATTCTGCTACTGACTGATCCTGATTCAGACACTGACTCTGGCTTTTGTTTCTTATACTGGTACTGACTCTGACGCTAATTTTGGTTCTATGATCTACAGTGCAGTTTAGGCACTTCAGTCCTTTGTCGTTTACTTCTGCATTGTTCATTTCTGTGCTGTTACTGTTTCTAATGTTTCTTTTTTAGATTGACTCAACTGTAAGTACTGAAATATGTACTGTGTTAAACAGGCATGTGTAGTGGGTCTCTGCTCGAGTTCAGTCGACGCAGGAGGTTTGAGTTTTTTCAGCAGCACATCTACAAAGGTGGATGAGCGAATAATTTTGGTTGACGATCCGGATCCGGAAATTAAAAAGAAACCTTAACCATCATAAATAAAATAGAAATAGCATACAACATCCAACTAATCAAATACATAGGGCAGAAAAATAAATATTTTTTTAAAGACCAGAGATAGGGGTTTAGCTGTGTACTCCAAGTTAAAAAAAAATTTTTTAAAAAGATAAATTCACATCACTAAACGTTCAGAGATCTGGATTGAAAAGCCGTTCTCTCTGCCAGGACAAATAATGCAGCTTCATATAATACCAGGAATTGTGGCTTTATGATTAAAGAATTGGTATTCCCTTCATTCTAGGCCTAAGCAAACAAAAGTACAAATCAATGCAACAGCGTGCTCCACCAAAACAAGCCTCATAAAACACACTCCGCTGTCATAGTTGACCTTTTACCACGTCCAGATTCGTGTGTGACTAATTGCACATTATTGGCTAGTTCCCTGAAAGTTTATCACACTCTTTGACACACAGCTTAAGCGAGACAAGTTCACGTCCCAGTGGCATTAACAGGACAAAGGGCTTTTAAGCATCGACTAAATAAATGCACTTTAATCGGGTCCGCTTTGTAACGCGAGCCCTCTGCGCCTGTGACACCCATCGTCCTCCCAGTTTGTTTTCACAGCATTGATTAAATCAAGTCTCCAGCAATTACATCACGTTTTTTTTTTTTTTTAATAGAGGGAGTTTGGCCTTTAGCGGAGCACAAGGAGCTTTAACGCAAGCCCGAGCGCCGTGTTGGGTTTACCCAAATATTTTGTCAGTTTCCAAGGGAAACCTTAACTGGACAGAGAGTGCGAGCACCCAGGCGAATTGAGGACCAATTAACGAAGGACGGGACATGGCCAGTACGGACACGCAGGGTTTAATCGGAGAGAATTAATAGCTGAGGACGTGTCAGCTGTCGAGCTTATACTAAAGCTGAGTCATGTATAAACACCGGCGTGTTTACGATACCGAGAACAACAGAAAAGCCGGAAAGCGTTGATCTGGAGCCGTATAATCCTGTAATGCTTGTTTTTTACCTTGTGATTGCAGTGTGCATAAAGAGGTCTGTCAGAAGTGCGTGTGTGTGTGTGTGTGTGTGCGCGCGTGTATAACACACCCAGAGAATGACACCCTGGCACAAGTGGACGCTGTTTGACGCGGTCCCTTTCGAAGCCCACGCGCTCCGGCGTGACATCACTGGGAGACTATTTGGCAGGCAGGCCGATGCCTGTGCGATGTGTAATGGAAGAAGTCGTCGCTGTGTTGGCTGCAGTGCGCAAACGCACATCTGAAAGCTGTTATCAGCTCCAATGACATCAGCCCCTCTTGGCCTGGGCCTGTGCTGATCTCACTTGCCCTGTCCATTCACTCGTTCGCAGTGCGGATGAGTGTGTTTGTGTGCGAACGTGTGTGTGTGTGGCCACCGAGAGGGACGTAAAGCCTAAAACACCTCGTCATTAAGGGCATGATTTCAGAATAACCCGTCATTACAGACAATCTGTGTGTCTCAAAAAGAAAGTGTTGCGCATTTCATAGAAAGAATGAAGACAGCATCACTATTGTTATTTTCACTCTTGTTTAAATGCCCCGACTTCAGTCTATTATGGATAAGGAACTGTGCAAAACCATTTCTGCCCTGAAAGACGCATTTGAAAAGAGGAACTCAATGTCGCCTTCATGAGCTTGCCCACAGGCGCAGGATGACGCACTGATTCATGGCACTTTGACTACAGAGACTTCAGCATCAAAAAAAAAAAAAAAGAAAAGAAAAAAAAAAAAAGGGGAAACGGGATTAACAAAGTAGGATTTATGGAGTGGAAATTTAGGAGGAAACTAGAGATGAGACAATACACAAATGACTACACAATTCTTCCAGAAATCTATACGACAATCTGCTGATTAGTCACAGTGGCATCGAAAGTCCGGTCTGCAAACTCTTCAAAGATGACGCTCGTCTCAGGTTAAAGTTAGCTGGAGAACATGAAAACGTGCAGGGACAAGCAGAAAGGTCGAGAAACCCGGGCGGGAAAATAAATTACTGTGCAGAGATGAAATATACAAGCTGTCAAAATGAGCAAAACATGCATCTCTCGAGGAAACTCAAAATCACCATTTGAAAGAGCTTTCGAAAAAGAAAAGAATTGAGCACGTAGACCTAAAAGATTGAAATATTTAATATATTTTAACTTCGAGAAATATAATTACTTAACAATGGAACTGGGGCTGAGGAACAGTGAAACAAATGGCACAAAAATAGATTTCGCGTCCAGTCAGCTACTCAGTTACAGTTAAAGTAACGTTGGACGCCTTTTCCCAGGATAGCGCACTTCGCCAGTGCTGTTACAGGAAAGTAAATACGACGGAAAACTGAGTTACTGTTACCACTCAAATGTTTTACTCTCTCTTCTTAAACCTCAGCAATTTGCCAATGAATCATTATTTTTTTTATTATTAATAAACGTCATCATTTTAATCAACTTATAGTTACATTTAATGTTGTGGAGCGTCCACGAAACAAAGATCGAGCAATAAACGTCCTCCATCCTGAACACTTTCCTGTTGCTGAAAACTGAAAACGGTTATTTATGGTTTCACGTCTGACTGTTACAAAGCTCTGACACTGGAGACTCCTTCCTCAAATCTCCGTACAGAAACCTTCACCATATCAACAACCGCACATTTTTCTTTGTTAAACAGCAGCGTTTTTTTTTGTACGTTGTTTATTTTATGAAGTCCCCGTGAATCAGCTGTTACTATAGAAACGATAACGTATTGCTACAATTAATATTAATACAAACCTGTAATTTGTGGGAGCTACTCTCAGAGATGCTGTTATAGGAAATGAACCAGCCCAATTTACCCCAATCATTCTGTTCAATAGTTTACACCCCCTCTGGCTCTTATTGTATCTTAATGTTGCCTTCTTGAGCATCAGTGAATGTTGGCACCTTTTGTAATAGTCGTGTACGAGTCCCTCAGTTGTCCTCGGTGTGAAAAGACGGATCTCAAAATCATATAGTCTGCTGTTGGAAAGGGGTCAATTATGCAGAAGATGCTGTAAAAGCAAAGAATGTTCCGGACCTGGAGGATTTTTCTGAAGAACAGTGGGCAGTTTAACTGCTCAGGACAAACGAGGGCCTCATGAACAACTATCACAAAACATAAAAACAGTCGCTGATCATTCAGGTAACGACACACAGTGTTAAGAATCGAGCGTGTGTAAACTTTTGAACTGGTTCATTTGTGTAAATTCAGTTATTATTGTGTCTTGTGGACTATATGTAAACATCAGTTATGTGAAATAGCTTATTCGGGGCAGGACTAAATAAAAAAACAAAATGCAATTTTTATGATCCCTCTTATTATTATTATTATTATTTTTTAAAAATTCTTAATGTTTTGCAGATTCTGCAAGGTGTATGTAAACTTATGACCTCAACTGTAAATCGTGACATCAGCATCATATCATATCATATCATATCATATCATATCACCACATTGCCCAGCTCTAGGCTCTGTTACACAAGTAACAGGTTGGGAATTGTTTGCTCTTAGTGTGAAAGACAGTAAATTGCCCGTATCGGAGTATTTCAGGTATCGCAACATATATTTTTTCACTGCATGATGACACTCAATGTCGTACCAAACAAGAGCGGGCAAAACCGTGACGAGCGCGTGAGTATAGCGTGCGTTAGCGTGTGTTCCAGACCAGTCATCAGCCTTATAGCAGCCTATACTGTAGACTGTACAAGCACACATGCGAGTGCTTAAACAAGTGCTCTGCAAACAATATCCCTTAAATAAATAAATAGTTATAGCAGAGTTGAGAGTTTTTGTGTAATTAATATTTACAGCATTCATACTGTGGTTATTATTTATAGTAATAGCACAATGTACAATATTTACAAATTATATATATATATATATATATATATATATATATATATATATATATATATATATATATATATATATATATATATATATATATATATATATATATATATAAAGCAGTGAAAAATCCTAGCAAAAGAATCAAATAAATGTGTTTATTAAAACAATTATTTCATTTCAGTAGCTTTTCGGAGTAGCTAGTTAGTAGCTAGCTATGATTAATACGCTTGTTCTACTGCATTATCGTTTCTATAGTTAAACAGTGACGTGTATAGTGGATGGATTAAAAATGTGTGTAACGTTTTCTGGAAGATGTTTATTTACAATTATGGAATGAGTCTCCAGTGTCAGCCTTTTGTAACAGTTAGACGTAATGCTGTAACTTTACCTTTCCGACACTGGAAAAAAAATTCAAGGTAAAGGAGAAGTTTACGCTTTCCAGGTTCTGTAGAACATGACAAGCTGTGTTTGTTTGTTTTTTTTTTTTTAATTAAACGTAATTATTAATTGATCAAAAGTATGATGTGTCGTACTTTATTAAGTAACAAATTGTAACAGCCGTATTGCAATATCTATACAGTATATAAGTTCTTTTGATACAGTATAATGTCAGTGCTGTAAATATTTTTGCAGAATACCATGCTGCTGTATCGAACTGTAAAACACATTTAAGCATCATATAGCTTTGAACCCAGCATTTCTTGTACAAATTACAGAAATTCTTTAGTGCAAACTTGGAAGCACATGGAGCACCTAACTGAATTAAGTGGCTTTTCAAACTTCCTCACTATACACAAAGCCTCAGTGGTGCAGGAAGAAGCCAAGAAGTGTGCAGAGGAAGTGCTCATTACGGCATTTCTATGCCCACCAGCAGTGGTTTGGAACACGCCCAGCGTGGCACCGAGTCTCAGCCTGAGTCAGCCTTATTACTGCGTAATCTATCACTGATCATTTCTTAGACTTCAATACTCAGATGATTGAGGACTACTTATGCAAATTGTATGCAGATAATATTGTCATGACCAACGTTACAGCCGTTATGCTAAAACACATCCACTCACACACACACACGCAAAACAAAACAAATCAAATGACGGGCCTCTCCTGAGAATACATCTTCACTTGAACACTCATTCACCTTATAGGAAGTGAAAGTTTGGGCTCTGTAGGCAAACACTGGTGCCAAGAATTAAGGGGACATTCATGTGCATTTTCATTTTACATTTACTCATCTGGCAAATGGTTCATGAAGACACTTTTCTTACTCTCTTTGTGGGGTTTTTCCTTTGACTTGTTTATTACTGTAGCTAAATAAGGTTAAAACCCCTAAACCCTGACCTCAGTAACCTGAAGTTGTTTTAAAAGAGTTTTCTTCATGGGGACCAGTCAAATATCCTCACAAGGTTACGATGTTTTGTGTATTCCCGTGATACGTCATTGTTACTATTACTATTATATATCGTCATTATTACTAGTACTTTTGTACATCATTGTTACCATTACTATTAGTATTTCTATTATGTCATTACTACAAATACTATTATGTCATAATTATTGTCATTATTACATTTACTATTATGTCATTATTACTATTAGCTATTATTATGTCATTACTACAAATACTATTAAACATCATTACTATTACTACTATGTCATTGTCATTATTACAATTCTATTATACATCATTACTATTACTACTATATGTCATTACTGTCATTATTACTATTAAATGTCATATTACTATTAATATTAGTACTGCTATTATGTCATTCTACTATTATACGTCATTATTACTATTTTATGCAGTATGTTGCTATTTATTACTATTTACTATGTCATTATTGTCGTTATTACTATTAGTTGTGCTATTATGTCATTATTATTATGTCATTACTACAAATACTATTATATGTCATTATTATTATGTCATTACTACAAATACTATTAAACGTCATTACTATTACTACTATGTCTTTGTCATTATTACAATTCTATTATACATCATTATTACGTCATTATTACTATTAGTTGTGCTATTATGTCATTACTACAAATACTACTATACGTCTTTATTACTATTACTATTAAATGTCATTATTACTATTACTACTATGTCATTACTACTATGTTATTACTATTAAACGTCAAATTACTATTAATATTAGTAGTGCTAATATGTCATTATTACTATTACCAGTTGTTGTTATTATTATTATTATTATTATTATTATATATCATCATTATATATTACTAGCATAATATATCCCATCCAGGGTGTACTCCTGCCTCACACCCAGTGTTCCAGGGATAGGCTCTGGATCCACCGCCACCCTGACCAGGATAAAGCGGTTACTGAAGATGAATGAATGAATGTTAATATTAATTGTGAAATTTTTTTAAAATATATATATTTATTATTATATTATTATTATTAATAATAATAATAATTATTATTATTATTATTATTATAAGATCAAGATTAGAAATGCCTCTTTCTGAATGTGAGATATAAACAAATTCTTTAAAAACCTTTTTAAAAACTATTTTCTATTTTGAATGATGTTTTGGATTGCTGTCTTGTTACAGGATACACACACACATTTCATTATTGACTCCTTTTATTTTGTGTAGATAACCTCTAAATAAAATACAGGTTCATTTCCTTTTTTTTTTTTGTCTCCAAGAGAGATGAAAATTGTTGCACATTTTACATTCATAAGGACAAAGTTTATCTCAAGGTAACGTGATTATAATATGATAAACAGTGCTAAAAGGTCATCATGATATCAGAAAACCACAAACTCTTGTATGCCTTTCAGTTGAACCTTTATGTGCTCTACTGTAAATGCAAATGAGCAACAAACCTCACCAATACCGTCTGATAGAGCGACCTCACGGCAGGTTTTCACCTCCTCGCACCATCTTTTCTGAGAAACGCTCTAAGTTTGAGTGCTGCGAGTGTGCCTCCACACCAACACAGCTAATTATCAGCCTTTCCCTCTGACAGTAACGGAGTCTGTTTGATGGCGTTATCGGCGGTAATTCCTGGTGTAGGTGGGTATTACTGTAATTAGGTGTCGATAGAGACATGCAAATTAATATGTGATAAACCAAAATAGCACTGGCAAGCAGCTAATCTTCCCCCTTTTCCACCCAGTCGCTTCAAATCGCACGGATTTAGAGATTTTCGACATTTTTAGTTCAGATGGGAACAATTATCGTGGAGGATTTCGAGAATCTTTCGAGAGTGAAATAGGTCACGCAGGAAGGAGCATTCAGCTTCCTCTCTCTTTCTGGACAAACTCACGTCAGCATTCTTTCTGTGACCTGATCCTACGTTGTGCTGAAGAAAGATTCATTAGGGCTTCAAAACAGCTGACTGCATGTCGTTTCCTCTGATTAGGTTTTTTTTTTTAGTCTTAACCAAAGAACAATAAAGTACTGTACATGAGACACAATCTTACAGCCATTTAAAAACAATTCCCAGACCAGTTTCCAAGACTTCTTGTTTTCAAGCATCCACACAATATAGCCAGGACGGTGTGTGTTACCCATAATGCACTGAGAATGTTCAGTATGTGAATTCCTCATATGTTACATTTTAAACATTAAAATACATTAATCTCCCTGTGCGTTCCTTCTGTCAGGATGCACTTAAATCGATTCTAATAAGAGCTCTGAGACAACACACAGTGTAGTTGTCCTACACTGGGCCTTCATAACACGTTCGTCACACTTTATTTGAAAAGAGGCTAAACTTGGCCCTCGGTACACATTCATAACACTTCATCTAAAGAATTCAAAAAAGGCAATGGGCCTTTCACATTCAAAACATTTTATTTGAACGGTACCTACGTTTGGCCTTCGTAACATATTCATAACACGTAATTTGAAGCAAAGCTAAATTAGGCCTTCATTATAGATTCATATCATTCATTTGAAGGGTACATACTTTATGTTCATTACACATTCATAACAGTTTATTTAATGAATACCTATATTGGGGTTTTATAACACATTTATAACACTTTATTGAAAGGATGCCTATATTGGGCCTTTATAACACATTCATAACACTTTATTCGATGGACACTTATATTGGGTCTTCATAACACATTCATAATTTAATGAAAAGATACCTACTTTGGGCCTTTACAACACATTCAGAAGACGTTAATAAAAGGAGCATACATTTGTACTGTTAATAAAGACAAACTAATATTTTGATATAAAAATACACTGTCTTGTACTACTACTACTACTACTACTACTACTACTAATAATAATAATAATAATAATAATAATTAAAGGTTACAAACTATCGAGGCAGTGCTGTTATTGTAAGATCAATTTAAGTATCCTTCAAATTATTCCAGAAACTCCCCAAAAGCTAAGAAAAGTGCTTATTGTGTTATACTTCCACCTTGTGGTCTACAACAAACAGTGTTTTCTGTGCTTAGACATGCGACACAGTTTTTGTAGCTCTGTCTGGCTCACCTGTCACTTAAAGCATGCAACTTGTAAATGAAATCAGCTGGCAAAATCATTTTCCCAAAAACAAAACATGAGTAAAAAAAAATGTAATTACATGCAGCAGAGCAAAGAAAAAACAAAACAAAACAACACAATGAGCACAGCTTAAAAGAAAAGTCCCTCATGCCATAAAGATTTTTATCAACAGGTGGTAACTGATGCTGGATTTCCCTACTTCAGTGAAACTACAAATACTCTGCTCATTTACATGTAGCATTATTTTCTTCTGTGATGTATACAATCATCCAGGTACCCCTCTATCACTACTTGCACTGTTATGTCATGTGCACTTAATGTTACTGTGCCACATAATTTCCTTATCTCTTGTCATACGATTCTGAAACCATATGACAATAAAGATTGAAAAAAATGAAATGAATAAATGCACAAGATTAAAATTTTTTTTTTTTTTAAAAGACATGCATCATCAGATGCACTGCATCTGTCATCGGTATGCCGATCTTTAGTGTCAGGAGACTCAGCCTACCTGTCTTGTCAGTTCAGTTCAGCAGAGGTGAAGTGTATTTCCATTGAATACAAGCCTAACTAAGTTGCATTGAATTTCTTTCCTTTAACATACCCGGGACCTCCTTTAGTAGCAGTGTGTTGCTCTGTTTACACCTGTCAATAAACGTGAGTACCTTCTAGCTGGTGTATCTCTAGTACACTAAGTTTCCTGTTTAGTTCTGTATCTCATCTTCCTGTTTACACCACAAGCACAAACCCACCAGCCAGACACGAAGCCACAAGGGCTCATGCAGAGGGGAGAATAAATTGTCTAGGAATTTAGTCACTATAAGTTGACTAATGTAACGTGAATCTTTAGTGTTGATTACGGGTACATTGCTCATCATTGTGGAAAGACCTGCAATGATTAAACACACACACACACACACACACACACACACACACACACACAATGTTTAGAGCTTGTACATTGTATTTTATAGATTAAATATTTAAATATTTAAGGTATTAGGCAGATGTTTCATTTTAGATTTCCTTTATTGAACTGCTATTTAACTACATTTTACATTTGTTATTTATTATGTTTATATAAAACCTAACATACTTCTATTTATGTTTATTATAGGTATTATATGTAATATATTTATATTTTATACTAATTGTGTCCAAGTAATTGTCTGTCAGAAAAAACTACGCCACAACACAGCAGCGAGTCGCACAAATAGGAAGAACGCACCAATCAAATTCGAGATCCGCCGTCACGTGACCAAACGCAGCCATCTCTGCCATCTTGGGGCCTGGCAAAAAACGCCACTGCCGTGACCTGCGCGTGCGCACGGTTTTCGCGCATGCGTACTCAAAAGGTACAGTGAGTAACAGCTCTGTTATGAGAGTGGTCGAATAAAAACAAGACAATTTTTTACAAAAAAACAAAAACAACACAAAAAGAGGACTTCGTTCAACTCGTTTAACAGCGCTGATATTTCGGTTGCGATTTCAAAACAATGGTGCAGTCCTGCTCGGCGTACGGATGTAAAAACAGATATCATAAAGATAAGGACATTTCGTTTCACAAGTAAGTGGGACTTCCCGAGCTCACCGTCAGAGAGTCGATGCTTCTCGTTTCTCATTTCAGGTATAAAGAAGGAAGAAAAGAAAGAAAGTGGACAGCAGACATCCCGGAGCTGGAAACTCTGTACATCTTGTCCTTTCCTTGTGAATGTGTGACGTGTGCTGGCTTACTCATCACTTTTTCATTATTTCTAACTCGGGTTAAATCCCATTCCTCTTTGCCGAGTGCACTAGGGGCCCTATGGTGTGTAATAAACGCACTACCTAGTGCACTCTGTGTCCAGGTGGGAGCCGTTTGGGATTCAGCCAAGACATCTTTTAATATTGGTTAAACTTCCACCGTGTGTCAAAAATATAATTAGTTTCACATCTTCTCTCCTTTCCCTGTGACTTTCCTCCAGGTTCTCCAGTTTTCTTCCACCTCTACAAAAACATGCCAGAAGGTGGATTGGTGACTCTAAACTGACCCTTGATGACTCTAAACTGCCCCAGGTGACTCAAAACTGACTGTGTAGAGTCCTTAGGCGACTCTACACTGCCCCGGGTGACTCTAAACTGCCCCTAGGTGACTCTAAACTGTCCCTGGGTGACTCTAAACTGTCCCTAGGGGACTCTAAACTGCCCCTAGGTGACTCTAAACTACCCCTAGGTGACTCTATAAACTGCCCCTAGGGTTTTTCCAAGTCTATTCTGACTAGGATAAAGTGTTTACTTGCATCACCTAGTAATTAATTCAGGACCACTTTGACAACTGATGACACTTTTTCCACATCTGAGCATCAGAAGATGTTATGTCCTGTTCATAACATTTACGGCATTTGGCAGACACCCTTATCCAGAGCGACTTACATTTATGTCATTTATACATCTGAGCAGTTGAGGGTTAAGGGCCTTGCTCAAGGGCCCAACAGTGGCAGTTTGGCAGTGCTGGGGTTTGAACTCACGACCTTTCAATCAGTAGCCTAATGTCTTAACCAATGAGCTACCACTGCCTTAACAAAGCTGTCAGCATCCATCTTCAAATTATGTCGGACATCCCAGGTGTGATGTCATGTTTGCGCGCGAGTCGATCCGGGGCCAATCCCCAAGAAACGCTGGACGTGAGGTGGGAATACACCCTGGATGGGACACCAGTTCATCACATGGCATCACCCATACACACGCACACACATTCATAAATTCCCTTGGGGTAATTTAGTGAGGCCAATCCAACTACTGGCATTTTGTGAAGTGGAAGGAAACCAGAGAACCCAGTGGAATCCTGCACAGACAGGGGAAAACATGTGAAACTTCCCACAAGGAAGTTCAGGCTGGTACTGAGGACATTGATGCTGTGAGGTGATAACGTTACCTGCTGTACCACGTAAAGTACACCGAATCAAAATCTGATACATATTAGGAGTTTCAGGCTCCAATCAGTGAATAGTTATGGATAACATTAGAGTTTTGAGTCCTGAGTCATGAATTTTCTCTCTCTCTCTCTCTCTCTCTCTCTCTCTCTCTCTCTCTCTCTCTCTCTCTCTCTCTCCATGTAGATTCCCTCTGGCAAGACCCAGCCTCTGTGGGAAATGGGTGGCAGCGATGAAGAGGCGCAATTTCAAACCGACCAAATACAGCAACATCTGTTCACAGCACTTTACCAAAGACTGCTTCAAACGGGAATGCAACAACCGGGTGCTGAAGGACAACGCGGTGCCTTCACTGTTTAATTTCAATAAGTTACAAATGAAGGTACAGGCCATCCCGATCACCATCATATCATTAATTCTTCTCAAAACACCATGTGATCATACACACAGCAGGAGTCGATGCTAAAAAAAAAAGTCCAGAACTCTACTCACTTGGTGCTCTGATTGGTCAGGAGGAGTCGATTCATTTCCTATAGCAGTAGCTCTGACAGTAGTTCCGGCTGCCGGGCGAATCACGTTTATATCGATGCGCCCGTTCTAATACGTCGTCTTTCCATAGTAACAGCTATGTTACAATGTCACAGGGGCTTGGACGGCAGACAATGTGCATAATCTGAGACTTAACGATAAACAGATTAAGAAATGTGGTGAAGTTATTTGTAACAGGATGTTTATTTAGTGTTTCTGGAAGGACTCTCCGGTGTCAGTGTTTTGTTTTCTGCCACAGGAAATCCTTTCGGCGTTCATGCTTTGTGGTTACTCAGTAAAGTGCTCCATTTTTTTTTTTTTTTTTGTCTTAACTTTACGCAGCTATATCAGCTACTAGTTTTGCAGACATTTCACAACACCGAATGTAACTGTAAATGGATAAAACCTACATGTTGTTCTTTAAAAAATAGTCCCTGTTGTTATTTATTTTACTTTAACAGCGTGCCCCTTCATATGTCACTTATTCAAAGTATGTTAATCTATGTATGTATTTATGTATTCACGTAATATATAATCAGTTGCGAAAGTTAGCATACGCTTAAGAAGATGCCTACCAAGTTTTGTGTCAGTGCTGATATACAGCCTCACTTCCTATAGGGCGGCTTCACTGTCAGATCTGTTGGCCCATTATGGGCAAACCATTTGGGGTATTCAAAATTCTTTGGATGACTTTTGTGAGTCTTACTCGGAAGCTGACGTGTGCCAAATGTGGTGATGATCGGACAAAATTTGTAGGAGGGGTAGCAAAAAACGAACAGTTTTTGACAAAATCCAAGACGGCGGAAAATCTAATTCGGCAGAAATTGACGTCATAGGTTGCGCTGAACTCGTCTCGACCCAAGGTTTTAAATTTTGGACACAAAAATTAAGACCATAAACATACTTCCAACGTAGGCCCAAATTTGACACGATGGTGGCGCTAGAGCGTTTGCAGCACTTTGGTCAGAATTTCGATCAGAATTTTCTTCAGACCCTCCCCAATCACTGTGCCAAACTTCACTACTTTTTACCAGACGGTTCTATGGGCTGCCATAGACACCCTAGCCAGAAGAAGAAGAAGAAAATGTAGAATAACAATAGGGTGCCTATACACTTTCAGTGCTTGGCCCCCCCTAATGATAACAAATTAGGAGTTTTGGCATGTCCTGTTCTGAATGTTGTGTAGACATTTGTGGCATAATGGAGATCATTTGTGACACAATCTGCTGATTTGATGTTGCAGGATACACCTACATATCATTTTTAACTTTTTGGAGTTCTTTTTAGTTCTGTTTAGATAAATTGTAAAATCGAGAGACGGACTACTTTTTCTATTTAAAAAAAAAAAAACATGGGTGTGAAAACTATAATAATAATTCTGTGTGTCATCTTGCAGACTGAATCTCTAGAGCAAGCCATCACTCCAGAGCTGAGCTTCTCCCTGCCTTCACCGAGCGCACACACACCGCAACCCGACGTCCTGCAAACCCCACACCCCCGACCTTCCTCTCCAACCTCCACCTCCGTACCGTCCCCGTCTCCGTCCGGCCCTCTGAAAGAGGAGGACCCTCTGAGAGCGAGCGCCTTCGTCTCCTGCGACCACAACTACACGGTGGACGACATGGTGCAGCAGAAGAAGCGGGTGGAGCAGCTGGTGGAGCAGCTGAACAAACTGCGCAGGAAGCTGAAGACGATGCGGCAGAAGTGCAGGAGGCAGGAGAGGCAGCTGGAGCGCTTCCGAGCCATGTCGTCCATCTCCACAAGCGGCAACGACCTGGAGCTCGGACAGAGCTACGTCATCCTGCCCAGAGAACTCCTCACCACACTTAAAGGCATTCACACCGTCGAGGGTTTGTGAGACACGCAGGACTGTGCAAGGATGCACACGGGCAAGTTTGGGATATGTTCAGGAGCTATGTGTTAAGGACAGCGGGCGAGTAATGCATTAATCGAGTGCACGTTAACGATCTAGTCCGCAAAGGCAGATGTTACCATAATGACCAGATCTTTATTTTATTTTTTTTTTATGGTTTACGTTATTAACATGATTTATGTTTGCATTTTTTTTTTATATCTGATTCTATGTTCACGTTTGTCAAAATTAGGCAACGTTACAGAGCTGAAAATAGAAAACAGCTGTCTTTATATTATACTGTTACCCTTTATCTGCTTGCATGTAACACAAGAGTAGTGACTTTATTTGCCATAACAGTCCCGTCAACCTTCACGCACATGGTACGAGCTCCAGATTTTAACACCGGAGTGCATGGTATCTCTCCACGAGAAGCTCCGCCCCCTTCCCGTAATCTCACAGTAGTAACGTTCGGCACGCGCTCCCGTCTCGTCTCGTCTCGTCTCGATTTTCCCGTTTGATAAATGCAGCGTTTGCTTTCTGTGACGGTAAAAGGAGAATGTTTTGAGGTCATTCATGTGAAATAAAGTCTGTCAGAAAATGTTACGGACATGATGTGATTAGACAGCTAAGATTTGACAAGTGCACATTTACCGTCACCAGATATTTTTGGCCAGAAAACTTGAATGTAGGATTAGAGTGACATGCCAGATTTAGCACGTTATAAATCTGGTGCAATATTTAAAAATTAGAAAGTGATGGGGGGGCACGGTGCTTTAGTGGTTAGCACGTTTGCCTCGCACCTCTGGGATGGGGGGGGGTTCGCATCCCGCCTCCGCTCTTCGTGCAGGGGGTTTGTGTGTTCTCCCGGTGCTTTGGGGGTTTCCTCCCTCAGTCCAAAGACATGCGTTGTAGGTTGATTGGGATTTCCAAATTGTCCATAGTTTGTGAATGGGTCCTGTGTCCTGTGATGGGTTGGCACCCCGTCCAGGGTGTCCTCCACCTCGTGCCCCGAGTTCCCTGTGTAGGATAAGCGGTATGGAGGATGGATGGATGGATGGATAGAAAGTGATTCAAAATGCTGCTCTCTCTCATTTCTAAGCGATTTGAGTGCTGTACAAATTTTACTTTAAATAACCCATTCCTTTACGTCTCGACGTCTCGTACTCGACTACAAAATTACTCGACCTGTCTGTCTACTTTGCTTTGTGTTGTTTATAAATACTATGCTGCTTTCTTCGTCCTATAATATATAATGTTACATGCTCAATTTAAATAGGTCAGAGCGCTGGATTGGTTTGTATAGTTTCCACAAAACATTCAACTTTTTTTTTTTTTCTTTTTTTTTTTTTTTTTGCACAATTTCAGTTTAACTTTGACAGTCTGTGCACATACAATACAACATGGACCTCGTCTACTAACCTCTGTTGAAAAATCTGTGTATAAATATCTGATTTGGATTTAATAATCAAGTGAGTGAAATGAGGAGCGGTTAAAGGAGCGGTTTGGAATTTTTTATTTTTTTTTAACATGTCTCTAGACATGTTAATCATTTTATAATTGTAAAGACGCCATAGAAAAACTACTGTTCATAATATTACCCTTCTGTTGTAC
The DNA here is from genome assembly GCA_023630585.1 of Cranoglanis bouderius. Classification (NCBI taxonomy): domain Eukaryota; kingdom Metazoa; phylum Chordata; class Actinopteri; order Siluriformes; family Cranoglanididae; genus Cranoglanis; species Cranoglanis bouderius. Next base: position 13,803,904 of record CM042565.1, on the reverse strand, counting down.
GTTTTTTTTTCCGGCCCTGAAACTAGTTTAGCATCACAGCTGATGAACTTAGATGAAATATTTAGCTTTTTCCATTGAAAAAGGCAACTCCTAAGGCATTTGAGGGACGTGTGAAAAGGTCTGACGTGTTTGCCATTCTGCAGGAGATGGCGCTAAAATGTTACAAACCGCTCCTTTAAAATGATGTGCAATCCTGATGGAGTGTGATAAATATGATTTTCTCATCCAGTTGCTGTTTTTTTTTTTTAAATATTTTTTATTATTTTTTTTTTCCTGAGATATAATACTTGACCTTTAGCTATACGTTGATATCTCATATGCTGGAAAATGCTTAAATATTCCACGAAAATGCTGATATTTGTGACGAGTCCTGATTTATACAAACGTATACAGGTGTTTGTTTTTCTTGCCTTAATATGTCGTTTGTAAAATGGTGGACTGTAGCGACACGCTGCCCGGAGAACGTTCTGGCTCTTCTGGCTCATATGAACACTTATTAATAAACATCATGGGTTTTTTTTTTCTTCCTCTCCTAGGAACAGACGATTCAGAAACAAATCTGCCGTTCTCTGAACAAACTGGAACACGTTACGTTGCATTTCCAAGGGCTTTACCTGTGCTCGTGATATTTTACAGTTAATCATTTATGGTTATTGTTACTTAATGTTTAACTGAATGAAAGCCATATACACATATACTTGACCTTTGGTCAGGAGATGTCGTTCGAATCACTGCTGCCTTACAGTCTCTGTGCAATCTCTTGTGTGGACTGACGCAATACAACGTGCTTGAGATTCATTCTGTGCTCATATCTTCGTGTTTTTCCTCCTGTTATGGAAAAGAGGGGAAGATAAAGACCAACTTAAAAAGAACGGTTTAGTGAAAAGTATTTTTCTAGTATTATAGTGCTGAACCCGGGCAAAATTATATATATATATATATATATATATATATATATATATATATATATATATATATATATATATATATATATATATATATATATATACACACACACACACACTACTATATGGTATAAACTCTGTGGACACCTGACCATCACACACCTGTGATTCTTCCCCCAAACTGTTGCCTCAAAGTTAGAAGCACACAACTGTATAGAACGTCTCTGTATGCTGTAGCTTTACAGTTTCCCTTCACTGGAATTAAGAGGCCCAAAACCTGTTCCAGCATGATAGTGCCCCTGTGCACAAAGCGAGCTCCATGAAGACTGAAGATGGTTTGCTGATGTTGGAGTGGAAGAACCTGCTTCGAGTGTCCTGCACAGAACCCTGACCTCAACCCCACTGAACATCTCTGGGATGAACTGGAACACCGACTGCACCCCAGACCTCGTACACCATCAGCGTCTGACCTCACCAATGCTCTTGTGGCTGAATGAACACAAATCCCCACAGCCACGCTACATAATCTAGTGGAACACCTTCCCAGAAGAGCGGAGGTTATTATAACAGCAAAGGGGGACTAAATCTGGAACGGGATGTTCAGCAACACATATATCCCTGCTCAACAATATAAACTCTCATAGAATTTGTAATGGTTTTACTGGTTATAATGGGAATTGTATTGATTTTAAAGGAAACTGTAACGGTCCTTCTGGGTCTCTACTGGTAATTGCCTTCTATTGGTGGCATGTTATATCTAGTGGATATCAGTAGGGACCAATAATGGTAATGGTAATAGTTTTAATGGTTAGTTGATGGCTTGTAATGGTATTTGTAGTGGAAACCATTAGAATTTATGTGACGGTTTCTATTGTTTTGTTTTTTTTGGTTGTTGTTGTTTTCAGCAGGGATGATTGTGATGGTCAGGTGTACACATATTCTGGCCAGATACATGTAGAAGTCTTAATATTCATATACTTTCATACAACATGAAGCTATATAACTTCATTTTGTAAAAATAAATAAATCAATAAATTCATCCTTATTTACATATTGAAACACCTTGTTGTAGCATTAGCTGTAGCATTTACCTATTATGACCAGCAGTGGTAAAAACAAGTCAATTAACTGAAGGGGAAAGGGCACTTTTTATGCGCGAGACGTGCTTTTGCATTTTGTAGCAGTTACTATCGATTTGTGTCGTCTTTATATAAGGAATTAGGGTCTTGTAGTTCAGGACGCAAACCCTGCTGGGAAAAAAAAAAAATACAATAGAAACCATGACAGACATTCTAATGGTTTCCACTACAAATACCATTACAAACCATCAGCTGTTAACCATTAAAACCATTACCGAATGGTTTCCATTACATAGTAGGAGGTATTAAGGACGTAGGTCCTTAATAGTGTCCACTAGACATAACATGCCACCAATAGAAGGCGACAAATTACCAGTAGAGACCCACAGGGACCATTACAGTTTCCATTAAAACCAATACAATTCCCATTTGATTTGTTTGTTTGTTTGTTTTTGGTCAAACTAACACTGAAGAGTGTTTCACAAGGTGACTCTTCCCCTACTTTTCATCATTTAGCTCTCTGTCAGGACTTTTTAGTTCAAACCACCATCACAAAACCTACTGCTAACAAAAGAGAGGTTCACAACATGTGCGTGTGTGTGTGTGTGTGTGTGTGTGTGTGTGTGTGTGTGTGTGTGTGTGTGTGTGTGTGTGTGTGTGTCACTTGATGAATGCTTTGTCTTCACTCTGCTGAAGTACAGTTCATGTTCAGACTAGCCTGGTTATGAATGACACCCTTTAATACCCAGCCAAGTGAATTTAAAAAAAAAAAAAAGGACAATTAACTCTGTATCGTGCGTTGCAAAATATATTTAAGGAGTTTGCACTTTTATAGAAGTTATATTTCATCAGTAATGATAAAGTAGGCATGGCCTCTCTGTCTGATCCAAAATAAAACACTGTAACACACACACACACCTATACACCAGTTTTATGGTTTTATGGACAGACAGCTCCTTAGTGTCATGGAATCACATGTTCCTTTTGTCATTCTTCATTCTTTCCTCTCCACCACTGTCTCTCTAAGATACTCTGTCCTTTTCTTCTCACACTCTCTCTCTCTCTCTCTCTCTCTCTCTCTCTCTCTCTCTCTCTCTCTCTCTCTCTCTCTCTCTCTGCCCTTCATTTCCCCTGATCTCATCTGTCTCAAACTGGTCCACCACGCTTCATACCACCCCTGTTCTTCACTCCCCGTTTCCTGTCATCTTCCTCCTGGTTTTGCTTTGCGAGTTCCTCAGCTGCTCAACCTTTATCCCCTCTCCTCCTCCTCCTCCTCCTCCTCTTCCTCCTGGTGTGAAGATGATATGTGTGGCTTTCTGAATCCTGCTGTCCAGTCTAGACTCTCACTTTCTAGATCATCTCACTTCTCTAACACACCTGGTTTTCCTGCTGCTGGGTGGTGTGTATTTTTGTTTGGTATTTTTGTTTGTCATTTTAATAAAAATGCATATTTATGCACCGTGACGGCTTTGAATTAGAGACGTAGAAAATGATTATCACTTTCGTTATCAAACACAATATTTTTTGAACGCTGAAATAATTCTAAAGCGATACAAAAAAGCATAAAAACAGAAAACAATTATTGCATTCATTTGTGATGGGTTATAATAATAATAATAAGAAGAATGCATGATTTTTTTAAAATATTTTGACATTTTTATATTTTTAATTATTACACATACAATACGTACACAAAATGTTATTTTCCAACCTAATTATTGTAATTGTAATGTAATAATGTACTAAATATTTAAAACGTTTAACATACTGTCTGTGTATATAATCTCTGAATGTCCACAAGATGGCGCCGTAACTGTTAGAAACGATCACTAAGCCCTACACTGTGACCTGTGTGGAGCGCATGCGCGATCCTGGCTACACACCGTTTCATGGCATTCCGTGGCATTCCATTGGTTCCCATGGCTACGTCCATACTGTCGTACTAAATAGTATGTCACCGCCGCTAGGGGCTGCACTATTGTGACTTTACTACTTAGTAGGCTAGTATGCATCTGGCTAGCAGCCTGTCTGTTCTCTGAGTGGTGGCGCAGACGGCAAAGCGGGACTGACCAAGCGAGAGGGTTTATCCCACTGGACTAAAATAAAAGTGGTGGATAAAGTACAGTAAAGGTAAATAAGAACACGAACTCTTTTTGTTTTTGCGTCGGTTAGTAGTTTTAAAATGTTAGTATTTTACGCAACGTGCTACGTGTTGTGCTAGTTCGAGGTGTTTATGTGGTTTGCTTTTGGACGCCTACTGAGGCGTTATGTTTATAAATAAAATATCTTGAGGTGATGTTTTGGACACTTCTGGTGCACTGTTTGATAAAATGAGCTTTAAGCTGCTAGTAAACCAGATACTTTGTGTTTTTACGGGGTGTGAAGCGTTATTTAAAGGGGCGGCATTACTACGCTATATTACGCAACACGCTGTCATTAAAAAAATATATGTATATATACAATAAATTTTATTTTCTCATTTTCAATATTGTAAAATAGATATAACATCACTTCAGCTTTTTATCAAGTTTCAACACAAGAGTAACAAAACCCGTGAGCTCTAACTAACGTTGTAGCAGTTCAATGTGCTGCTAATGAGCTTGGCTGAATCCCTAATGATTCCCTACGCCCTAATTGTGTGCACTATATAGGGTATGATATTATGCCTTGTCCACCCTATTTAGGGCACTATGTGTCAAATAGGACGCTATTTAGGATTCTGCTGATATGCAGGAACTCATGAATGGAGCAGTAACCTATAGAAGTGTAATGTGTGTGTAGTGTGTCAAACACACTGCACACTATTTAGCACAACTCAATAGTTAAACTGAATTTTATTTTTAATGACACGTGTTTTCTTAAATTAAAACTCGCTTATGTGCATTTGCAATCCCGCCCAAACTCAGAAGCCACGCCCCTTCATAACACCATGCAGATTGTTCAATAAGTGGTTGCAATTCCGACTCGTTTCAGTGAGTCGGTTCACCAAGACACCAATACAACTCGACTATTTCCAAACGGCTTCCCAAACGACTCGTTACCATTTGTTTTTTTCTAAACCAGAAAAAAAAGTTGTTGTTTTTTTAAACCAGTGATTTGTTGTTTCTTTTTTCCTAACCGTTCCCAACTGAATTGATTTCATGAAATATTACATTGCCATGGAAGCTCATTTGTGCGTGTCGGCTCTCAAAGCTTCACCTAAAAGAGCCGGTTCAAAGAGCCGACTCGTTTTCGAACATCATATATATTACTGTTTGTAAGTAAACTTCAGACATTTTTTTTTAATCTATTTGATAAATACTTTGATATTAGAGACATTTTGGCTGTTTGTGCTACTGTAGTTTTGGACATTAATATTTTAGTATCGTGTTTAGAATAGAAATATGACTTGACTCATTATTGATTGATTTGTAATGTAATCGTTGGGAAATGACTGTGGTATAAGAGAAATAAAGCATGTTGGGATGTGCATGTTGGAAAATAATCAACTTCAAGGTGATAAGAGGCTGGAAACGTTATACCCCCATGTTGTTGATTATTTTCCTATAACAGCACATCACATCACCAAGTGTTTATTCTGGACATGTGTAAGTGAGTTTCAGTATAAAAGAGAGACATATCAGTGGTTATGTGCCGCCATCTGTGCTAGTGAGATCTTTTCTCTGTTTCATTTTAATATCTAAGGGCCAAATTAATCATTTATCAGCTTATTTGTGTTTTGGCGCCTAAAATTGTCCGGTCTTGTAGGTTATTTGTGACAACAGAAATGCAGCGAGGTGAAATAAATACAGTAATCGCTCAAATTTTAGACATGTGAGTGAGCAGATTATGATTAACATGAACATGAGTCATTTTGCGTGACCGTCTATTAAACAGATTAAAAAAAAAACTTCATACTGTACAGTAATCACTACTTCCTGTCTAAGAGCACACCGATTCACGCTGTAGGAATTCACAGATCTTTACAAAGCACTGGCAGGAAACTTGAGTTAAACATTGACAGCTTTGATTGCCGGAGCCAGATTTACAGTCGTGAACTCTCCTGTGCCTTTAAGCAGCCGAAACAGCTCATAAACGTAAAGTGAACCGTGGTCTTTCCTTTCAGAGTTCTGTCACTACTTGTTTTATTGCTTTTACTCATAGCAGTAAGTAAGCAGCCCGGTGTTTCCCTGAATGCCAGCCTGTGAAAACCCGTCCATACGGAAACGCTGTGGCTTGGCATCAGTACTGTACTGTTGATTCACCAGGCAGCTTACTGCATCCCCGCCTCAATCTGTGTGAAATCTCACGACAGGGATATTGTTGCTGGGTGCAGCTCTGGAGGGAGGCCAGGGCACGTGCGTGTGTGTGTGTGTGTGTGTGTGTGTGTGTGTGTGTGTGTGTGTGTGTGTGTGTGTGTGTGTGTGTGTGTGTGAAGCTTTTTATTTACTGAGCAGGTTTAATCCATTACACAGTCCTGCGATCATTTAATCCGACTCTCTTCACCCTGTACCCTGACATGGGCATGAGAGCCACTCTGTGGGCGTTCTGGAGCTCAAGGACCCCCAATATTTCTGATTAAAAACAATATTAAACTGCATAAATGTAAAAATCCACCCTGAACGGCCTGTCAGTTCCATCCATCCGTCAATTTTCATCGTGTAGGAAAAGCGGGGAGCCTGGAACCTATCCCGGGGAACTTGGGGCACTAGGCAGGGGACACCCTGGACAGGGTGCCAAACCATCACAGGGCACAATCACGGGCACAATCGCACACACACACACACTCACACACTACGGACAATTTGGAAATGTCTTTGGACTGGGGGGAGGAAACCGGAGTACCCAGAGGAAAACCCTGAAGCACGGAGAGAACATGCAAACTCCAAGCACACAGGGCGACGGCGTGATTCGAGCCCCCAACCCTGGAGGTGCGAGGCATCACTCTGTCCTGTCATTGATTCGTTTTCATTTTTTTTCCCTGTACCATTTGCATATCAAGCTTTGGCCTGTTTCTGCTAAATACCGTCTATAGTGGCTCTAAAAACTGTACCGTCCTCATTACTCAGACAACAACACTACGACTCCACCGAACTTGTTTGATGGACATCTTGCAAATATCTACTGGTCTGAAACACCCAGAACATGCCTCTTCTTCTAACACACCTCTCTCTCTCTCTCTCTCTCTCTCTCTCTCTCTCTCTCTCTCTCTCTCTCTCTGGCTGGTGTGTTTTCCGTATCGTGACATCACATTTATTTTCGTTTTGAATGGTGAAAATGATTGCTTCCTTTGAAGCTGAAACTAAAATTAGGCTTGTAAGTATTGGTTCGGAGCTTTGACATGATACAGGCACGAACAGTAGAGCTATCAGGGTATTAAAAAACACATTTAGCAACAAGAAATGCTGGAATTTATTTATTTTTTTTTTTGCTGCAGTGAATAGGCTAAATTGTTAAGGATTATTTATTCTTTGCTCATGAATTGCTTCCGATTCAAAAGAACAGTGTCTGAAAAGAGAATCAAAGCCACGTGTTTACAGGCTGATCTGAACACAGAGCAGTTTGGCAAACTGTTCCAAGGTCACAAGCCTGAAAAACACACACACACACACACACACACACACACACACACACACACACACACACACACACTGAAAGACACACAGCTGATGTCGGATCAACCGGCCCTCTGTGTGGTCCTCATAAAGCCCATTGAAAGCCGAGGCCCAGTCGTTAAACAGACACAGTGTGCATGTTTAAAGCCCACATTCCCACAGCCAGAGCCGCCGCCACCACCCAGCACGATCACGCCCTCCATCTTACAGCCTTAACGCTGCGATTAAACAAATCACGTGATTATGGATTATGGGTTTGATACGTAAATGTCATGAGTGAGATTTTACATTTGTTCCACCTAGAGTGAGGCCTAATCCCAAATGGCTTCACTATTATGTTCAGTACATGCTGTTGTAGATCCTGCGTAGTGTGTTACACCAATCAGCCGTAACATTAAAACCACTGACTAATAACATTGATTATCTCGTTACAACGGCACCTGTCATGGGGTGGGATATATTAGGCAGCAAGTCAACAGTCAGTTCACGAAGTTGATGTGCTGGAAGCAGGAAAAATGGGCAAGCGTAAGGATCTGATCGACTTTGACAAGGGCCAAATTGTGATGGCTAGACGACTGGGCATCTCAGAGCATCTCCAAAACAGCAGGTCTTGTGTGGTGGTTCCGGTATGCAGTGGTTAGTACATACCAGAAGTGGTCCAAGGAAGGGCAACCGGTCCCAAAGTTTTATTCCTCTTAGACCACAGCAATTAGCTGGTAATTCCTTTTATTTATTTATTTTTATTTTTTTTTAAATTATAATCACTAAAGAAAGAAACCTACTTTTTGTCTGTTTATAGTTACAGTCAGTGCTGTGAAGCATCCTTGAAACAAGAGATCACTTACATTATAATCGTTATAAACAGTCATTCCTTCATCACACTCTATTTTCTCTCTCTCTCTCTCTCTCGTGAAGTTAATAAGGCAGAAAAATAGAAATCGTAATGTGGTGGAATTTTTTATGGGCCACTGCAGGGATCTTCTAGCCGGTGGAAGTTTTACAGCTTCCCATCCCACCCTGTCACATTCCTGCATAGTGATCAAAGTGCAGAAACCCGCATGACGACTCACCGTGATCACCCTACGTGTTAACCTTTAGAACAAAATTGTGTCTTTTACAAACTGATTGAAGTTCCTTATGTTGCCACAGGCACGCTTCTTTTAAATGTAAATATGTTAACATTTATTTACCTTGCGTGGACCACACTGGATTTTTCATTGAACCAACCAACCCAGTTAGACGAGAAAAGTATAAGCATGATTGGGCTTCAGAACTGAAAGGCGTGCAGAAATGCATGACAACTGAAAGTGCCATTAGATGTGTTCATCAGACTGTGAAAGAGGACGTTCATATCGTTTCAAATTCTTGAGTTATTTAGATCACAGAGATGCGTTTAAGGCTTTGACTGGTGAGATGCACCGCCAGTAACCAGTAGCCTAAGGATGGCATTTTATTGACTTAGTAGGAATATTGTGTTTTTTAAAAAAAGCCATAATTTACTAGAATTCAACAAATTTAGCTCAGTGTTTAAGATTTCTGCTTTATTGATTTGTTTTACAAATCTAAATATCACAATATACAGTACTGTGCAAAAGGTTTAGGCACCCTATTACAAAGTACAAACTTCGTTATAGATTTTTTTTTTTAATTTTATGACTTCTACATGATCAAGTCAGTACAAAAACATTTTAGATTCCCAAACATTAGTTTTCTAGCACAAAATTAAATGTTACAGAAAAACGTTTGTACGTCATTAAAGAAAGCAGTGTATTACGTAAGAGACACTTTTCAGACAAAAAAACACAATGAAGGCTGCTGGGTTTCGCTGCAAAAATAAGAAGCGAGTGCGAAAGTCAAAGTGTCCAGAAGAACTGTTTCTGGTTCTGGAAGATGCTCAATAAAACTTACCAGCTCATTTCCTTATAAAACTGCACAAACTGTACCGGAAACCACTATTTTTATTTATTTATTTATTTTGTCACACCAAATATTGACTTTGTTTCATTTACTACTGTTTACTGCTCTGTACGGGTTTTTTTTTTTTTTTTTTAAATGTAGAAACATTTAATTTCATTATTTTGAAGGCATCTTTGCTCTACAGCATTTCTTTGCATGCGCCTAAAACCTTTGCACAGTACTGTATGTTGGGAATTTGTGTTGGGATTTACTGATTAAAAATAATTGCACTTTTAACCATCGCGTGTAATTTAAATAGCATGTGTGCCTACATGTAACTAAAACTGCTGTAGACCATACTGTAATTACACAGTTGTTATGGTGCTTTTAAATGCCAGAGATTAGTGCTGTTCTTGAATGTGAGCCATCACTACCTGTAGTTTTTTGTTTTGTTTTGTTATGTTGGGAATCTCTCTATCTGTGACGGCTTTGTGTTTTCTTAATCAGTTCCGGAAATCAGTGTAGACAGAGAAAGAAGAGAAACCTGCCATCTTACCTAATCAGCAAAATATCCAGTTCACGCCCTCGCGGTTTGTTCAGACCGTGTACGCAAATCGTAATTCAGGATGACTGGATTTGACAAATTTTGAAAAGATCTCAAAGGAATGTATTTGTGATTAGCTTTGCCTTTTAGCACTGTATAATCAGCAGGTTGAGTTTATATGCATGCATGGCCTGGGCTTGTTGGTGAACATATGAAGCTTCGCCCCAGTCTGAAAGTTCCAATATCAAAGCACAACACGCGCTAGTGACCTCCACAATGCACCACAGTGATCTTCAGCTGGCTCTGCCTCGTCCCTGAAATTATCGATGCATTGAACGAGGTGTTTCTCCTGTTAATTCTGTTTTGTCACTACAGTGTAACTAGCATACATCTGTGTTCACAAGGACTTGATTTCCATCAAAAATGCACATCTTGCTATTGATATCAGTGAGAATACATTAATAAGCAACATGGACCAACGCATGTCGATGCATAAAAATTATGCTCTGATATTTGGTAAAATGTTTGGTAAAATGAATGTTTGTTAAAGTTGGTGAGAAGGATTATTTTGTAAAAAAGTTTTTTTTCTTTGGTAAAATATTTGTTTAAAAAAAAAAGTCGGTTTGGTTAAAAAAAAAAGTTTGGTAAAAAGTGTTTGTTTAGTAATAAAAAAAAGTATGTTAAACTTTGTCTAAAAAGAGTTTGGTAAAAAATATTTGTTTAAAAAGTTTGTTTAAAAAAAGAGTTTGGTAAAAATGTTTGTTTGGTGAAAAGGTTAGTTTAATAAGTTTGTTTAAAAAAATAGTGTTTGTAAAAAAAAAAAAATGTTTGGTAATAGGTGTAGTTAAAAAGTTTTTGATTAAAAAAAAGTTTGGTAAAAATGTTTGTTGGGTTAAAAAAAAAAAGCTGGTTTGGTAAAGTTTGTATATTAAAAAAAAGTTTTTTCATTATAGAAATTTTGTTAAGTAAAGTTTGTTGGGTAAAAATGTTTGTTAAATGAGACTCTTCACAGAATGTTGGCTAAGTGTCGACCAACAGGAGTCTGAGGCAGGGCTTCAGTCATTCAAGTCCGTCCATCCATCCATCCATCCATACCGCTTATCCTACACAGGGTCGCCGGGAGCCTGGAGCCTGTCCCAGGGAACTCGGGGGACAAGACGGGGGACACCCTGGACGGGGTGCCAACGTATCTCGGGGCACAATCGCACACACGTTCACACGCTACAGACAATTTCGAAATGCCAATCAGCCAACAACACGTCTTTGGACTGGGGGAGGAAACCGGAGTACCCGGAGGAAACCTCTGAAGCACGGGGAGAACATGCAAACTCCACGCACACAGGGCGGAGGTGGGATTCGAACCCCCATGTGCCCCCATCATTCATGTCAAACTTCTAATTTTAATCAGACTAATTTTTATGTTTTGGATTGTTGTGTTGTTACAGGATACACCCACTTTTCATTTCATGCTTAGTCACCAGTGCAGATTGAATTTTAAATTACATTTAAGTGGAACTAAAGAAGTCTTTTAAAATTGTTACATTGAACCTCCTGGCACCCTGCCATTAGCTTATTGTGGCACTGTGTAAGAACGACAAGAATAAACTTTCACTTACTTTACACACCCTGGGCCAAGGTGTGTGTGTGTGTGTGTGTGTGTGTGTGTGTGTGTGTGATAACTAAAATACATCTGACAGCTTGGGGAATTCCACTTAAACAGCACCAGCCTCCCCCTGTAACACACCACATTTGCTTTTGCTTCTTATCGTAATTTAAAGAAGGGATTTTTCTACGAACGAGTCCTCTAATTACCCGTAGTGAAACCAAAACAGTCCTTATAGTTAATGAGGTTGTAGTGAGATTTGTTGTGGTTATTGAAAGCCATACTGACTGTGGGAAAGTTGCAGTATGAATGTCGTGAATTATACCAAAACATGCATTTAACTGTGGTTCCAAGGCGTATCTATTGTTTCTATAGTAACAGCTTACACAAGGACTTGGTGAGGTTTTCTGTATGAAGATGTTTATTAAACAATCATGGAAGGAGTCGCCAGTGTCAGCACTTTGTAACAGCTGAATATTCCACAGGAACACAAGGAAACCGCTCAGGACTTTGCGGTTTCTCAGTAATATTCCAAACTGTGGGGGTTTTTTTCGTTGTTTTTTTTTTTTTTTTTTTTTTTTTTTTTGTCTCATTACCTTCAAGAGACAGAAAAAGAGAAGCTAGTGAGAGAAGGACTTTTAATAGCTGATATAATGTAAGTGATAACTGGACCTAATTTATTTCATGGGTGTTCAACAACATTAAATGTAGCAGATAAAATGAACAACGTGTCGACAACGTTACAATATAATTCTCAGCTATAGGACAATATAGCCTAATTGCGTCAACAACGTAATAAAATTGTGTCAGTAGTGTTACAATAAAATTCTCAGCAACGTTACAATGCGGTTGTACAGATCAACAAAATTACAATAAAATTGTATCAGCAATGTTAACATATAAATGTCAACAACATTACAATAAAATTCTCAGCTATGGTACAGTATGGCCTAATTGTGTCAGCAACATAACAATAAAAGTCTCAGCCTTGTTACAGTATAGCCTAATTGTGTTAAAATTACAATAAAATTGTCAACAACATTAAAATGCAATTGTCAGCAGTGTTACAATATAAATGTCAACAACATTACAATAAAATTGTCTCAACAGCATTACAGTAAAATTACATTAACGACATTAAAATATAATCGTCAACAACGTTACAGTTAAATGTTAATTGTTGACAAGTTGCTGTGGTATGAGAGAAACATTTCATTTCTCTCATGCTGTTATTGGAAAATAATCAACGTGAGGGTTGTAACAGTTACTCTACTCTGCATCTGGCCGTATCCCACCTCTCCATCATTGATTATTTTCACCCTAAGTGTTTTATTTGTCACTTAATACACTTTCAATGTTTTAATAAATTATCTACCATCTAAGACAAAGGGACCTGCATTGGCTTTTAGGAAGGTTTGGCACCCTTCTTTTCCCTAGTACTGATTATCAAAGGCATGCGAAACAAATATATGTACATCTGGAGGCATAAAAGTAAAGCCATCTCCATGTCTGCAAAATACTGAAGCATTTGTAGATTTGATGACCTCCGTGTTTTGTCTGGTTGTTCTCGAGTCAGTTCAGCACAGCGAGGCTGAGCGTGCAGCGACACATCCCCATCATGCTGATGTCTATCAGTACAAAGACCTTAGTTCCACTCTTATGTAGTTTTAAAAAAAGACCCCCATTATAAACTTGTGTGTGTGTGAGCATCCTGTCTTATCATGCCCGAAGGTTATAGTTTTAGTTACAGTACACAGCCATCGTGTTCAGACATAACCTGTAAATGCTGACTAGCTGTAGTGAATTGGTTGAAACAAACTCTTGCTCATCTGTCCTGTAGTTACATGTGATATGGAGCGGTTCATCTTTTCTTCTTTTTTTTTATTTTATTTATTTATTTATTTATTTACCTATTTATTTATTTTTATTTTTATTTTTTTACACTTTTCTGGTCACGAGCTTCAGGATCTTGAAAGTTGCAGTCCAGTTTTCAGCTGGAGAATACTTTTGAAAATGTGAGCGAATTAGCCTTTTTTTTTTTTTTTTTTTTTTTTTTTTTTTTAAAGAAATATGTATTCTTAAAATAAATGTGAATTCAAGATTTATGTAAAAAAGCATTTGGTTTAACAACAGGCTGCAGGAAAAAGTCTGTGGTTTGGGTTAGTCTAGTTGCCTTTAATTGAGTGAATTAAAGTCTGTGTGATTTGTGTTGACGCAGACGTTGGAGTAAAAAAAAACTGGGAACACAGAATGTTTGAAGCACGACTCAAAAAGTATTTATTAATTAATTTTTAATGATCTTTTTAGGCATCAATGTCCTTTAAAAGCAACATGTATATCAATCGAATGTGACTATTATTTTTATTAATAGTCTACGACGTCTCATCTGTTTGCATTACAGGTCTTTTTATGTCTTTCTATCAGGTGACCATGTTATAAAGCAGAGGCCCACCATCAGCTGAGGAAACCACCAGTCGTCATCATCATCATCATCATCATCATCTGTCCATTGAGTCCGCTCCGTCCTCTCTTTGTCTTTCTCACATCCACCTTTTATCCCTCCATCCCTTTCCCCTCCTGAGGCCCGACCTCTTCTCTCCCCTTCCTCGCCCATCCCTCACCATGTCCATCGCCCTCAAGCAAGTCTTCAACAAGGACAAGACGTTCAGGCCCAAGCGTAAGTTCGAGCCAGGTACGCAGCGCTTCGAGTTGCACAAGCGGGCTCAGGCGTCTCTCAGCTCGGGCGTGGACCTGCGGGCGGCTGTGCAGCTGCCCCCCGGTGAGGACCCCAACGACTGGGTGGCCGTCCACGTGGTGGACTTTTTCAACCGCATCAACCTGATCTATGGCACCGTGTGCGAGTTCTGCACAGAGAAGAGCTGCCCGGTGATGTCGGGCGGCCCGCGGTTCGAGTATCGCTGGCAGGATGAGCACAAGTACAAGAAGCCCACAGCGTTGCCGGCGCCGCAGTACATGAACCTGCTGATGGACTGGATCGAGGTGCAGATCAACAACGAGGACATCTTTCCCACCAGCGTAGGTAAGTGTAGCTATTAAAAGATGATGTTTTGTAACCAGATTTTTCTGACCGAGCACTGATGTTAGCATGATGTTTTTGGCTGGTGGATTGATTCTCGTTCCAGCAGCGAAACTGAGTTGTTTAAAACTTTCTGTAGCTGATCCTCTCCAGGCGCCAGCCCTCCAGGCAATCCAGACAAGTGGAAACTGCCCTGTACATGCCCAGGCACATGTTTTGGTTACCCAGAAACCTAACTGACAGCTAGTTAGTGAGGTAGTTAGCTATTTAAGTGCATTAATACAGATTAATGGAAAAGATATATGATCATTTTCCTCTTGTAACAACACTTCTAATGTAACACTGTGTTTTTACCCTCAACAAAAAGTCAGCAAGTTGTAAGAAGAAGAAGCCTTTATTTGTCACATATACATTAAAATTCTTTTCTTCACATATCCCAGCTTGTTAGGAAGTTGGGGCAAGTGGGTTAGGAAGTAGAGCACAGGGTCAGCCATGATGTGGTGCCCGTGGAGCAGAGAAGGTTGAACAATAGCAGCCTGACGGTGCTGGGGCTTGAACCCTCGACCTTCTGATCAGTAACCCAGAAGCTTAACCGTTGATCCACTACTTCCCCTGTTAGCCCGTGTTTCAGCTACGAGATCAAGTTACATAAAACGATATTAGTCAAGTCTGGCTAGCATCTTTATTTTCTCTGTATGTTCAACCCCGAGATGACTTGTGTAGTAAGTGTCATTTACCTGCGTGTATCTGAAAAGACAACCTGTCATCCCTGCACGCTAATTAACGATTGTTCTGACTTCAGCTTCAACTTTTGTTTTGTGAAAGTCAATAAGAAGTTTTTTTTTTCTCTCTCTCTCTCTTTGTTGGTTTTTTGGGGGGGATTTCCCCTCATTTTTCATCCCTAATTTCATCTTAGCCAAATCCCTCCCACCAGCCAGCTCTCCCCCAAGCATACAACATGTAAAGAACACACGGAGGAAAGCGCTATCCACCCTCTTCTGCATAAATGAGCTCGCAGCTTGATTGTGCATGATTGACTAGTGATGATAGGGCGAGTGCATTTCTGTTGCGCCACTTCGTGCTGCCAGGCAACTATGAATAACAACCTAGAAGCTCGGACACAAAATCTGCTTGGCCCAAGCGCCCGGGCTATTGACTTGCTCTCCCCCAGGGCTTTATTATCATCCAAATCACTACAGTTCATTGATTTGAGAGGAGAAGTAGGTTACTATAATTATAATCCCCAAATCCCAAGTACAATCCTCCTCTCTCACACTGTCCACACTGAGAGCCCATACTGTATTGTTAACCTGTAACCCTATCACATGCTGTGTGTTAATTATTCAAAGCCACCAGATCCTCAGAGACGTGCCGCTCTCGCTCCCACCAGCCTCCTTCTGCAACCTGAACCAGCCGAGTCTTTATTATCCGCTTCACTCCGCCACCTGCGGCTTCTTTCTCCCTCTCCTCTCCCCATCCCCGCGTTTTAAACCCCATCAGTACTGTAAATTATTCAGCCTGACGCGTAGCCATCTTCTGTTTGTGCTGGGGGGAAAATATGCATTATTTAGAAAAGCTGGAAGAAAAGGCCAGGCCCGTGGCGTGGCAGCGTTAAGACACAAGACAGAACAGGGATTGTGTTTGGAAAGTCGAAGGACGTCCAGACACCTGAAGTCTCCACACGCAGAATTATAACACGGCTGTGAATTTATTTGATGCTTTGCACTTGTTTGAACACCAGACTTTGTGAATCGGTTATATTAATTTATACCACAATTCTCGATTCTGATTGGTCAGGAGGTGTTCATTTTCTATAAAAGCAGCTCTGATAGTAGTTCTGATTGACAAATGACCAGTTTATATTAATGTGCTCATTTGAATACCATTAAGAATACTATTACTATAAGAAGTGAAACTCGTCAAGTTAACTTTACGCCAGGCCACTTCACACCACAGCATCACTGAGTATTTTCCTATAGTAGCACAGAATAGTTTTTATTCCATACACATATGCTGATGCTCAGAGAAATGTTTCTGAAATGGTAATGATTTGGACATGTGATGATTTGTGCATTTAATTAGTAACAGCAGTGTGTGTGTGGGTGTGTGGCACCAATACTAAGACATCCACCTCTTGTCTCATACACTTGCTATTGCCTCACACACACATGCTGATGTCACACACATTCGCCAGTGTACGCTTCAAGTTTGGAGGGTAAGTGATACGATGTCAGGTGTAGATGTTGGAGTTCTCTGTCTCTCTCTGTCTTTCTCTCTCTCTCTTTATCTTGATGAAAGGACCAGCTTGTCCAACCTGTACATCCTGCCCCTTATCATCCAGCTGTGTCTCTTCCTCTTCTTTACTATCTCTTAGTAAACACACATGACACCCAGACTCTGGTGGGGGGGGGGGACAGGAATCAGGAATCAGATGAGCTGCTGCTCAAACATTCGTCAGTGTCATGTGGCCTGAAACTCCGGGAGGTACAGGATGCAGTTACACACGCAGCGGCAAAGAGGATTTAACAAGGATTTACTGAAACACATACACACTTTCACAAATGTTTACCACAGATCAGTTCAGCTGGGTGTGTCTGCCAAGTAAACTTTATTAGTTTATTATGTACTTTTTGTAATTAAAATGGTCTCAATTCATGCACTAATGTGCAGAACGTTACAAAGAGTTCAACTACAGAAAAACAGTAAGAAAGAGATGTATTCTTCAAATAATGATAAAGGTTTGAAAAATATTTGCTATGACAGTTGAATAATAATAATAGGAAGAAGAAGAAGAAGAACAATAATGCTGCCAGCAGCATTTTCAGGGGGCCAAGCGCCCAGACTCGGTGAGCCACACATTCACAGACACGCTACAGTTGTTGCCTAAACAATCACAGGAAAGCAGAGCCATAGCTATAGCCAGAGGGATTGAAGAATGATTTGTAGTTTCACACATTTGCTAGTCTGTTATGGCAGAATGGTTTTGATTATCCTAGTTCCTTTGATAAAATTTGTTTAGACAGGTCTCAAGATAATCAGGTCTCAAATTTGGTGAAGATTGGACAAAATTTGGAGGAGGAATAGCAAAAATGGCACTTCGATGGAAGCATTTTTGACATGTTATTGTATCCTTTGACTAGTAAGGTACGCTGTGATGAAATCTGTTGCATAGCCCCAGGGCATGGTCCTGAAAATGCCTACCAAGATTTGTGTCTGAGTGCAAGGTCATTGCTGAGATACAGCCTCACTTCCTGTTTGGTGTCAGATGTCTTGGCCCATTATGGGCAAATCATTTGGAATATCAACATTCTTATGATATTTTTTGTCAAGGTTCATCTGAAGATGTTGTATGCCAATTTTAATGTTGATTGAACATAATTTGTAGGAGGAGTAGCGAAAGAACAGTTTTTGACAAAATCCAAGATGGTGGAAATTGGTGTCGTAGAGTGCATTGAACTCGTCTCGATCCAGGGAATACAGGGATGATAGGAATAATATAATCCAGGAATAATAACTACAAACTAATATTATATATATATATATATATATATATATATATATATATATATATATATATATATATAGGAGAATCTGTATAGCACCTTTCTAAAGCTCATGGAGGGAAAATGGTAAAGTAAATAATGTTCCTAAATATGCTAAATTTTTTTAAGTAAGAAATTACTGGCCATTTTTAAAATAATTTTTTTTTTTAAATTATCTTTATATGATAAGTTGTGATTGTATATATTGAATTCTTTTTTTTTTAATATATAGTTTTTATTATTCATGTGTTTTTATATAAAGTAAATCATTATTATTATTATTACTATTATTATTATTATTATTATTATTATTATTATTATTTTATTTTATTTTATTTTTTTATGCAAAAATATGAATCTGATTTATTTCTTTATGACTGTGCAGAGTGCGGTTATGTCACCATCCTGGAAAATACAGGCTACAGAATAAGCAGCTCAGACATCACTCAGATATATAATATGCTGTAGTTGGGTTTCCATGATGATGGTACCATTTATTGTGATTATCCGCAGGCGATGATCATTTTATTTAAACTACAATATCATCCAAGTCTGGTGTAATGAGCTGACATCCAATCATGACTTGAAGATTTGGGAATCTGCTCCCTGAGTCTGCAGCAGGTCAAAGGTCACGAGTGTGTAAGCGAGTGTATCGCTGAAAGCTTTGTCTGTGTTGGCCCCTGGGGAAGAGGAAGTTCCTGCAGGCAGGATGTGTCAGGACCTCTGGAGGCTCGTGTGACCTCCAACCTCTTTTAGTCCAGCTATTGGGCTCTGAGCTGAAAAAGTCACAGTGTACTGCAGAAAAGCACAAACCTGCATTAACCCACGTTAAAGATGTCTGTCTGTCTGTCTGTCTCTCTCTGTCTCTCTGTCTGTTCTCATGACAACTACAGGGTGTCATCCATACATAGGGGACTGTGTGTTCCAGCACCACGTCGGTTGTGCCTTCATCAGTGGATAATCGTGCCAGTCCATTTCTCGGTTGGTCCACAACACTTCCAGTCTTTTTGAATTTGTTAATAAGTTCGGCAACAGTGTCGTGTGCGTGTGATGTGCTTGCCATGTTTCCTGTTAAAGTCCATCGCAACCTTGCGACAGCTTCCCGATCCAGCCATGAAAATGATTTCAATGCAGTGATTTTTAGCAAAATGTCTTTTTTGGAAGACATTTTGCTAGAAAGTGTTAAGTGAGACTTTTGGGACTGTATATGTATACACTATCCGCTGTCACCCAGATGAGGATGGGTTCCCTTTTGAGTCTGGTTCCTCTCAAGGTTTCTTCCTCATATCATCTCAGGGAGGATTTTCCTTTCCACCGTCGCCGCTGGCTTGCTCATTAGGGATAAATTCATACATTTAAAATCTATATCCTGAATTTATATATTTCTGTAAGGCTGCTTTGGGACAATGTCCATTGTTAAAAGCGCTATACAAATAAAACTGAATTGAATAGAATATTGTGTGTGTGTGTATATATGTATAGAGAGAGAGAGGGGGCAGGATAATGAGAGGACAGTCAGATGAGCTCCTTTTTTAGACAACATTCATTATTATGTTGTGTCTGTTCTCTTTTAGTCTGTAACACTTTCTCTAAACCCATATTTATTAAGAATGACACAGCTGTACACTATACAGTGTGCATTTTGGTAATGTCTCCTTCTCTTAGTCAAAATGGACACTTAACACTTAAGACATGTATATACGTGTGTGTCTGAGTGTGTGTCCTGCGGCAGCACCATGGGAGGGGTTAGTGTTAGAGTGCAGCACGGCGAGTCTCTCATTACCCCGACTGACTGCTTATTAGCTTTAAGATCACATGACCTTTGTGCTTACTCCACCATAGCCTTGAACAAGTCTCTTTCTTTCTCTACTGACACATACGCAGTGCGAGATCGAGTTGCCCAAAAAAAAAAAAAGATTGATTAGATTTAAGCACCGGCGTCCTGGTTCCCACAATCACCATGTCCATAAACACTGTGTGCGCGCACACACACACACGCGCACACACACATGTATACACACACGCTCCATCTGTTTATTGCCAGCCTGCCAAGTCTGCCTGCATCTCTTTCAGTTTAACCTCAAATCTGTTTATTCTCATATTTATTTAAACAACAGCTCGTGTGCTGCAGTGTGAATCATTATTATGTGTTAAGACAGTTTACAGTCACCGTATCTTGTATGTTCTGTCATCATTCCAGGCTTTGATTTGTCCTACTGAAAAGGCTAAGCACCAAGCTGTAGGTTTGAGAGCTCAGGAGCATTACGGGAATTGTAGGTCACAGCACGTTTTTCTTGTAGAATCCGGTTAATCCGGGGTGCTCCGAAAGCAGTAGGGGGTTAAAAACCAGGTTCAAGGATCCATAGTACAGTGGTACTGATACTAGTACCCTTCCATTGTGCGTTTCGAACAGCGCGTGCCCTGGTTTGTTGTAATCTTCAAGCCAGTTTGCATCAGGGGAGATTATCAGGAGCAGATAAGAGGATAAACAGTTGCTTTGGGATCCCAAGCCAGCAGGCGGCCCTGGAAAAATGAGTAAGAGTGAATAGAGGACTTATAGGAATTCAGGTCACCCTAGCCGACTCTTTTGCTCAGAAGTGGGAACTCGGAGCTCGGAATTACATCATTTTCAATGTGCGTTCGAATTATAAAGTGAATGAAAGTCTCCATGTTTTCGTCTTTTGTTCGCAACGACGTTCTTTTCCCATGGTATTTCTTTAGAAGATAGAGATCTGTGAGAAAGTCTAATGCAGTCTCTGGCCATTATGTAATGGGTTGCCCAGTTATGGAGAAAGCCTACAGGTAGATTAAACCCTTCAGAGTTTCTTAAGATGGGTCTAGATTTATATTCCTCACTTTCATAACCGCATACTTTTCCTATTAGTTTTACTGTAATTATTAAGTTTTAATTTAAGGGATTAAGTCTGCCAGAGAAGACTACATGGCTTACTAGTCAGTCCGTACAGGATTCCGTGGAGGTTTATTGTGATCGTTGCAGCCAAAAATGCTTGATTTTGCTGCAGGTTATTTTTTTTATTTTTTATTTTTTTTTACTTCCTTCAAAAATGTTGTGATGCAATTTCAGAGTTTTTTGTGCTTTTTTTTGAGGGAAAACTACTTGAATTGGCGAAATCGCACAGAATTATTTTGTACAGTCTTTCGCGTTGATGTTTGTTGGTAAATGAGACCTTTTAGCCGTACGACGTACATGAATCGAAGAGGGCTTTGGCTGAATGCGCGTTGTGATGACGTCACACGACGCATCTTGGCCCAAATCTGTGGGAAATCTGTAGTAATTTTAAAAATTGCTTGATATTGCCTTCATTTCTGCGATCACAAAATTGCGAAATCCTGGCGGGACTGACTAAAGGCTATCACACACGCTGGCACAATTGATGATTTATCGTGTTTACGGTAACAATCAGAATAGTAATTTCTGCATCTAAGAGCCAGACATTAATCTTTGGTAGGATATGTGAAGTGGATCGGAATAAATGGGGTTTATGCCATCATGTCTTCCCTATTTTGATGGCTTCTCTCGCATAGACCCTGGTGTGAAATAGTTAGTGACAGTTTACCATTTTATATAATTTAATGAGCTTCATTTGTAAATATACAAATTGTGTAAGCCAAGATTATTATTTTAAAAACAATTTATCGTTATTGAGTGAGTGTGATCGTACAGATATGCCAAAGAATCTTTAGGGCCCAAGATTCGGTTTGTAATTTTGATTAGATGGAATTCATCATTCAAGAGTCGACTAACAGCAAGTTAGTGTTTGTTCAGCTAACATTTGCACAGGCTCTGTGTCTCAGCTGGTCTGAACACAGAGCCCGTTTCACACGACTATGAGAGCTTTTGTCGAGCCACAATGCGCACTAATTCATTCCCCGCCTACACACAAATGTACATTTGCTGCCACTTCCCATGGAAATAAGCCTCCTCATTTATTCTACTAGCCTCCGGATTGTGATCAGGAGCTTTTCCCGTCAAAGTGCCACAGTGTTGTCGACTGCTGACAGCGTCCCGGATTAAAACACGAACACACCCACGCTGAGAACATCTGGAATACCTCGAGCACTACACATTCTTCATGATCCGAGATGGAAATGACACTGAACCCACACATGTACAATCACCATACATGCACTAATTTCAGCCTCAGATGTTCCGCCCATAGTCTGTAGAGCATCTCATGCCTTTTGCACACCAAGATAACCACAAGGTTAGAATCTTGAAGGTTGCAATCTGATTGGCTGTTTATACTCCTATGTGTATGCTGGTTTCTGATGGTTTCAGGATATAGTCGTTGGTAGAGTCCATGATGCCATGTATCCTAACAAAATGTCCAGGTCCTCTGGCAGAAAAAACAACCCCAAAACATTAAAGAGCCACCACCATATTTAACCGTGGGCATGAGGTACTTTTCCATATGGCTTCCTCTCTGTGTGTACCAAAACCACCTCTGGTGTTTATTGTCTGGTGTTTATTGTAGGCGACTTCGGATTGTAGTTTTGGAGACTTTCTGACCCCAAGACGCAACTAACTTCTGCAATTCTCCAGCTGTGATCCTTGGAGATTTTTCTGACCACTTGAACCATCCTCTTCACAGTGCGTTGAGACAATATAGACACACGTCCAATTCCAGGTTGATTCAAAACATTTCCAGTTGACTGGAACTTCTTAATTATTGCCCTGATGGTGGAAATGGGCATTTTCAATGCTTGAGCTATTTTCTTATAGCCACTTCCCATTCTGTGAAGCTCAACAACCTTTTGCCGCACATCACAACTATATTCCTTGGTCTTACCCATTGTTATGAATGACTAAGGGAATTTGGACGTTTTGTGTTACCTCATATTTATACCCCTGTGAAACAGGAAGTCATGGTTGTCATATGAATTCGTAGGGGTGCCAATAATTGTTGTACACCTATATTAAACAAAGGTTTGTTTGTTTTTTTTTAATATAAACCTGTGTTGTGTATGCAATTGTTTGATATCCATGAGAGCAGAGTAATTTTGTACAGTAGTGAATTTTTTTTTTTTTTAACAAAAGATCAAAAGATTAAACAATAAAGACAAATTTTCACAGCCTTCTTTGCTCATATTTACCAAGGGTGCCAATATTAGTGGAGAGCACTGTATATCACGATATTATCATCATAGTATCATATCACCAAGCCCTAGTCACTGGATTGAAAATGTTAATCCCGAAAAAGTCTGTTGTTGATCACAAAGGCCTCTTTCAGTTTCGGTTCTTGTCCACATTTAGTCAGTAAAAGTACCTAATTCTCCAGCGATAGATTCTCCAGCACCTGTAAGCACAGACAACCCCAGTAAACATTCAGAGCTTTATGATCTGCTGCTACATGGGGTAGAATGTGGGGGGGGGGGTGAATCTTGTAAATTCTATAGCTGATATTCCAAAAGTTTGGAGTGTGGAGTGAATGCATTTACCAAACCTTAGACACAGAAGATGAGGTGTAGGATGCAGATTAAACCGTGTGACAGACCATACCACCAATTTAAGCCTTGAATTAAATTTCACATAGCAAATCTGTAATTGAGGTGCGTGTGCATGTGTAAAGCGGTTGCTTCCCTCGGTTTCCACTGAGCTTTATGAAGTTGCCGAGTCAGCACTTCCATGCCTAATTTTATCATTTTTTCAGGACACTAGGACATTTCCTGCTAGCTGTGTATAGGTGGGGGAAGAGTGTCCTGGAAAATCCTGTTTGGCCATTTGCTAGTCTAACACCACTAACAGCCTCGGCTTCTGAGAAGCAGCTGAAATGAACCTTGGAAAGCCCTGAGAATTCATGGTGTTTCATGGTGGAGGAGTAGGATGATCATAGCTGTCCATCAAACAAGCGGGTGGAGTAGAAAATACTAAAGGTTGAACACTGAAAGCGCACGTTATTGTTAATAAAATATACAGTGGATATAAAAAGTCTACACACCCCTGTTAAAATGGCAGGTTTTGTGATGTAAAAAAAATAATTTTTAAGTAAACCAAGATAAATCATGAATCATCAATTTTAACCTATTAATTAAAGCGAAAAACAATAAGAATCTAAACTAATGCTTAGTTGAAGCACCTTTAGATTTTATCACAGCATTCAATCTTTTTGGGTAAGAGTCAATCAGTGGCACGTCTTGACAGTTTATAATATTTTGCCATTCTTCCTTGCAAAAGCATTCTAACTCTGTCAGATTGGCCGGGCATCTCCTGTGCACAGCCCTCTTCAGGTCACCCCACAGATTTTTGACTGGATTTAGGTCTGGACTCTGGCTGGGCCATTCCAAAACCTTGAACTTGTTTTGGTGAAGCCATTGTTTTGTTGATCTGGAGGTTTGCTTTGGGTCGTTGTCGTGCTGAAAAGTGAAATTCCTCTTTATCTTAAGTGTTTTAGCAGAAGCCTTAAAGTTTTGTGCCAAAATTGACTGGTATTTAGAGCTATTCATTATTCCCTCCACCCTGATTAAAGCCCCGGTTCCAGCTGAAGAAAAACAGCCCCAAAGTGTGATGCTGCCACCACCATGCTTCCCCGTGGCGTTGGTGTTCCTTTGGTGATGTGTTGTGGGGTTTTTTGTGCCAAACATATCTTTTGGTATTATGACCAAAAAGTTCAACTTTGGTCTCATCAGACTATAACACATTATTCCACATGGTTTTTGGAGATTGGAGGTCTTTAGTATTTGTTTATTTTTTGGTTTAAAAAGGCCTCCGTCTTGCCACCCTACCCCATAGCCCAGATATATGAAGAATTCTGGAGATTGTTGTCACATGTAGGGAGCAACCAGTACTTGCCAGAAATTGCTGAAATTCTTTAAATGTTGCTGTAGGCATTTGATTATTTATATGTTGCAATTTCACAATAAAGGTGAACAAGGTACTGACATGATTTAACTAGGTTTAATATAGGTTTTTGTGATGTAAAAAAAATTGTCATTTTAACAGGGGTTTGTAGCGATGAGATGAGTGTGGTCTCTGTGCCTGTCAGTTTCAGTGAAGGAGCATGGTCTGTTAGTCTCATTGAAAGAGGCGTGGCCTCTGTCAATCTCAGTGAAGGAGGTGTGGCCTTAAAGTCCTCAAAATTATTATTTTTTGTTTCAGCTGAACTGTTTACACAATATTGTATTACACTGAAATAACTCTGGCTCATATTGCATTACATTGAAATGGTTCTGAATCATTTATTAATCAGGTTTTTGGGGATATACAGTACATTGTGTCACTGTGGAAAAGAAATGCACACATCTCCGGTATATAGAGCTTTATAACCTGCTTTGTTCTCAGACGGCAAAGACAAAACTTTTGAATGCTTTGGAGTCGTCAATCAGTGATTACTGGCATAATTGAGATTTAGCAGCCTGCTACACTTGCATACACTCTGTGTGAATGTATGTATGGATAATATCCCCCACTAAGATTATCCTGGTTAATCAAAAGTCAGTATTCATCATGAACAGACCAAACGCTTGACAAAAATCTGTCTTTCTCTCTGTCTCTTTTTTTTTTTTCTTTCTCTCAGGAATTCCATTCCCAAAGAACTTCATTCAGATATGCAAGAAAATCCTGTGCCGGCTCTTCCGGGTCTTCGTGCACGTCTACATCCACCACTTCGACCGCATCATCCTGATGGGAGCCGAGGCCCACGTCAACACCTGCTACAAGCACTTTTACTACTTCTGCACCGAGCTCAACCTCATAGACCGCAAGGAGCTGGAGCCACTGGTGGGTGATACGGGGGGGAGGGGGGGGGTACTAAACAACAACTTTTAGAAGAAAGATTCAGAGCAAAATACACACACACTGACTCAACCAGTTGCTAGTCTCAAAGCAGGTTAAACACTCAGTAAGAAAGGATGTCAGTCAAGGAACAAAAAATCTCCTGGTTCAAGGCTCACTACTGCCCTCTACTGTTCGTTCCGCTTCAACACAAAATATATACACACGTCCTGCGACTGCATGAAATAAACTCATTCTTTATGTTTAGTGATTATAAACCCACACCACTCTGCAGCCCAGTTCCACTCCGAGGCTGCATTATAATACACTTCTCACTGCAGACCCCATAAGTCCAGACTGTTGCGTCAGAGACACTTACACTCCTGCACGCTGCTTACCACACACATCCTGCTCGGCCTTGTTTCCATGCAGCACTCACATATAACACAGGACGTCCTGCTAACGAGTGCCGGAGGCGTTGATGCACAGCACAGTGAACAAAGACGACTTTCTTCCCTTCATCATAAGCTCTCCTTGTGAGAGAGAACACAGGGTCGGTACAGACACGCTAAAAAGCTCTGCTGAACATTGTGGGAGGAAATCGTGTAGTGTGGGCTGATGTGATGTGATGTGGTGTGGTGTAGTGTGGGTAAAAAGGAGATTTACTCCTGTTTTAGTTTGTCCAAAATCACAGCACTGTCATAGTGCACTTATCAGGAAGGTCTGCTGTATCATGTCTGAAAGCGTAGCGTAAAAAAAGAAATAATAAAAGTAAATAAAAGTACCACCCCTGACATCCCACAATGCATTGCAGGAAGGGAAAGTTTAAATGATGGAGCCTTGGTCATGAAGAACACTGTAGGGAATACAGAATAAGGCGCTATTTTGTACAGAGGGCTGTCTATTAGATGGTTTACATCACTCAGGGTGTGTGTGTGTGTGTGTGTGTGTGTGTGTGTGTGTGTGTGCGCGTGTCCGTCCTCTAGATGTAGTCTGAACACTTTTACACTTCTTTTTTTTTTTTTTTTTTAAAGCGAACAAACTGCCATATGTTCTGCAGTCAGCTCTTAAAGTATTGGCACCCTTATCAGTAAGTATGTATGATACAGTATGTCAATCATAAACATGTGGCCACATTGTGTTTTATTTTTCAGATTTTTTTTATTTTTATTTTTTTTAAAGAATACCACTGGAATCAAAATTATTGGCACCCCTACTCTTTATTTAATATTAGGCGACGCATACACCGGAGAGAATAACAGCACTTCCTGTAATGTCTGGCTTTGTCGGTAGATTAGCAAAACAAGCTCACTGTACCAGCTACATCCACTCACCAGAGGCAGCAGTGATTTCAGCTACTTTCTTCCAAAGCTTTATTTTCTTTGTTACAGATATTTATCGAGAGGTTGGATATGACAGGATAAGATAAAACCACGGTTATAAGGTTTTCTTCAATATTCTGTGAAACATTAAATGTGAACTAATGGCAAGTAGAGGAGACAGAGTTGTGAGTGGGGAACTGAAGAAACGTCGGAACACACACAGGACTGGGCAGACGAATCATTCAAGCCAAAAGTTTGGATTGGTCGCTTTACAGTGCCATACCTAATGTAAATATCCTAATTTAATACAAATGTTTAAAAAAATCATTCAAATTTCACAAAATTGTTTACCACTGTTGCTGAAATTGTAGCTCTGGGTCGCACTTGTACATCGGAAATGAAGTTGTATGTCGCTTGCCAGGTTGAATATAGGGTTAGTGTGTGGTGCTGGGTCCGAAACTGATGCATTCTGAATGTTGGAGGACGAGTAACACACACTCTGCATAGGAAAAACTGGAGTGGGTGTGTCTAATACAGTTTGTGTTCGCTCTTTTCTTGAACCCTACTTGTAAAAGATTGTGTGACGTCATTTATAACGCTTTATTATCTTCTTTTGCGATTGCAGAAAGAGATGACGTCACGGATGTGTCTTTAGAGGCCCCGTAACGGACCCTGTGGACCCGAAAACTCTCAGTTTGTCTCAACCGGAGGACGTCACAGATGAACAGATGAACTCGGACAATGTGATGCTGATGAGGTCTGAAGTAATGAGAAAGCGGGACGCAGAACAAAGCACCGAAGCACACTCACGTTCGCTCAGAATCACCCGGTGGTGAGAAGTAGGACACACACACACACGTGTGGTGCTCGTCCTCCAGGTGGCGATCTAATGCAGTAATGGGATTATGCACTATTTAAGAACTATAACTATGCAGCATGGTGGAGATAGATCTATTTTGGATGAGAATAATATTGTAAATCTACTCACTGTATAATGACTGCAGAGGATTAGTGAATTGAACCATTGGTGAACACTAATGGTGTGTGTGTGTGTGTGTGTGTGTGTGTGTGTGTGTGTGTGTGTGTGTGTGTGTGTGTGTTTTACCATAGTGATTTATGGTGTGTTCAGACTGCCAAAAGCTATGGTTCGGTTCCTTCACTTGAGTTTCAAATGCTTGATGGGATGATTTTAATGATTTGTAATAATTTAGACTTTAGAGATATGTAATGATAATGATATAGGATCACACACACACACACACACACACACCTTGCATCCACATTTGACTTACTAGGTTTTAAAATCATGCGCCTACATGGTTTTTTTTTCTTGAGAAATACTGGGTTTTTAAACTATGCAGGAGTGATGAGTGATAGGAGGATTATAGTGTGTGTGTGTGTGTGTGTGTGTGGTGGGGGTGGGGCAGGGGTGTTCAGACCACTTTACATATCTCTTGTCTATGGACCAGCCCATTAGTCACCACTAATCAGTGTAAAGCTGACAATTATTTCTAATTAAATTTTAATTTTGTATTTTTGTTTGTTTGATTTTTTTTTGTTGTTGTTTTTTTTTGGGGGGGCGGGGGGGGGGATTGAGTGCAAAAGTTTGCAAGTCAGTCAGCAAGTTTGTTCAGGATGTTCCAATATTATTACAAACAACACAAATTAGGGTTACATAGATACATTTGGTTTTTTTTCTCCTTACTTGTTTTTTTGGTACTTGATAATACACTGATACTGAAATGAGTAACCTGCTTAGTATTATTGGTTGTCACAGTGTGCTGCTAACAGTGAAATCCTCACGCTGAGTTTTATGTCAAAGATGCTACGGTGTTTCAATTTGATAGAAAGTGAGAGGATGGCTAAGCATGTAGAACAGAATCAGCGAGAGTGGTCATTAAAAATTAGCACAAGGTGCCATGAATCGAGAAAAGTGTAGACGCTGGCGAGCAAGGCGAAAGGAAACGTGTGTCTCTCAGTGCTCAGTGCTCGCCGAAGAGAAGTGCTCTGTTGATATTTTCAGAGCAGTTTGATTTGCTTGCGATGTACAGTACTGTGCAAAAGTTTTAGGCACACGCAAAGAAATGCTGTAGAGCAAAGATGCCTTCAAAATAATGAAATTAAGTGTTTCTACATTTAAAAAAAATACTGTAAAGAGCAGTAAACAGTAGTAAATGAAACAAAGTCAATATTTAGTGTGACAATAAAAATAGTATTCTCCGGCACAATTAGTGCAGTTTTATAAGGAAATGAGCTGGTAAGTTTTATTGAGCATCTTGCAGAACCAGACACAGTTCTTCTGGAGACTTTGACTTTCGCACTCGCTTCTTATTTTTGCAGCAAAACCCAGCAGCCTTCATTGTGTTTTCTGTCTAAAAAGTGTCTCTTACGTAATATGCTGCTTTCTTTAATGACCTGCAAACATTTTTCTGTAACATTTAATTTTGTGCTAGAAAACTAATGTTTGGGAATCTAAAAAGAGTCATAAAATAAAAAACTCTATAATAAAGTTTGTACTAAAAAAAAATATGGTGCCTAAAACTTTTGCACAGTACTGTATACTAGACTTATGTCCAATAATATGATTAATGAGCATGGTATTGGGACGATACCTGATAGCAGCATGAATATCGATGCATCCCATGACATAAACGTATGTTAAAGTTAATACTGAAGCAAACAAAATGAGATTTCTGAATGTGATATGCGATAAATGTAGTTTTTTTTGTTGTTCTACAACTCACCTCTAAGAACTTTTTTCAATTCCCCTGCTGTTTGTGAATCTCTCTGGCAGTTTTTAAAAAAAAAAATTTTTTAATCTTTCTTTTACGCATTGGTGTCTGTATTTCCTCCATGTCCGATTGGATTTTATTGTTGGTAACGATGTTCCTAAACACTTATTTTCTCACGATTTGTGGTCAATATTTTCAATATCCTTCAAATTCCTATTCAATCTTGACTGTTTAAGAGTTTGAGAGAGTTTGAACTCTTCATGCCTTATAAGTAAGACTTAATGAAGTAAAGAGATTGTGTTTAAAGTCATTAGTGAGGTACATTTGAATAAATACATTTATTAGAGCATGAAAAGAGATGCAAATGTTTGAGCTTGGTAATAAAGATAACTATGTTTTAATGACATTAAATGAACATGGAATTAAAATACAGATTCTTTGTTTTGTTTTGTTTTTCCACTCAGAAACTGGGGGGTGTGTAAACATTTGCACTCGACCGTAGCTAGCTTGCTAGATTCTGGGTGTTTTATGTTCTGTCCTGCTGCACCTGATCCACTTGTACCCCACAAATAATATCTACTCAGTGGTTGAGCTTGAGTGACCCGTATGGTAGGTTTACCTAATTAAATGCCTAGTGTCCCTTAGTCCTTAACCAGCTAAGCGTTCACAACACATTTTTTAGTCTGTATTAAAGTACTTAACTAGCTAAATATCTTGCCACACATAACTATATTATGCTAACTACCACTTTTTGGTTTCCGAAAACATGAAACTGGGCAGCACACTGAATCTTCTACTTGCCCTAGCTAATAAATTTATTCATATGTCCATCCCCAGCCTGTTTTTATTATGTGAGTTGTGCTCAAAATATCTCCACCAGCAAACAATGTTCTACTGTTTATCCGCTAAAACTTGCCTCCTAGCAGTCGGGCTAACTCCTCTGTGGCGTCACAAGGACAGGAATAAGGAGCCAGCATTTCTAGCTTGCGGGTTCAGAGCTCCGCCGTATCTCCTGTAAGCTCTTTAGAGCGAGAACACACTCTCGCTGATTACATGCTTGCTTCGGATAGTGTGTATATCTGCGCCGTAATCCCTGGTAGGGCATTTCAGATGATCCTTCTACGCTCTGAGAGGAAGATTAGACCTCAGACTTACCTTCAGCAGGTTTTCATGACAGATTTGTAAGCTGAGCTGTATATAAGGCCAAGCTCTCCGAAGCGACCAGACGGGATGGAGATTCTCGCCGTGCGCTAGGAAGTCAGCTGACGCTCTCCGTAAAAAGCGATGCTCTGGAGAACACTTGTCTCGCTACAGCTGCAAGCGTCAGGACGTCTGTGACTCGGCGATGGGGGAGAAATCGGAATCCTCCGGGCCGCCCCTGTGCGTCCAGATCCTCTCCACCGTGGCCCTGGTCTGCTTCGGGCTCTACTGCATCGCCAAGGGCGTCTCCTTCGGCTTCTTCAACTGGTGGTACATCCTCGGAGCGGCAAGCCTGGTGGCCACCGGCTTTGCCGCATTCCGGGTCTACGAAGTGTTCGCGATCCTGGCGCAGAGGGAAAAAGCCGAAGCCGACTCGTGCAGAATAACGCCCTGAGATCAGTCTGGATGTTTCAACTATAACTCTGATTATAGTTTGAATTGGATGGAAATTCATGAAAGGACATGTTTCTTTAACTACAATTTAAACCGACTAATTTCCCACAACCTACTGCCAATATACTGTACAAATGTTAAGTGAAGAGGTTTTGGTTTATGTAGATTGGAAATGCTGATTTAAGGTTGAAACATTAAATCCCACCAAAATTTGGCGATTAAACATCTTAATACGGTATCGTATTATTCACTTTATTTATTTATTTTTTAAAACTATACCTAATGTTTTATCGGGACATAGAAAGATGGACGGTGTCTCAACATTGATTGGACACACACTTTTTCAGAGCTCATCATATATACATAATACAGTCTGTGAAGATCATCACAACTAGAAATTCATGGATATATGTGAGATATAAGCTAGAGAAAGCTTATTAAATTCATAAACCTGATTTCAAACACTTAGAAATGCTATACATCCCTTTATTGTCTATTAATATTTATTTAACTAACGTTTCATTACTTTTCATTTTTACTCGATGCTGATCAGAAATTTAGACGAGGCCTTTGAGTCAAAGAGCTTTGCTTCTGGTCTATTTTAAATATTTAAGTATTTTTCCAATATTTATCTAGGAGGCATTCTTCAACGTGCTTTTGTGCTCCATTGTGTAACTTTGTGAAGAAACTGGAAGTAACGTGACTCGTTCAACCGATCACGTTATTCCCCTATCTAACACAGAACGTTCAATAACATACAGTTTCGAAGAAGAGCCAACATCCCTGCAGTCTTCTACAAGCATTTGCTCTAATAACAGATGGTGTCACAAACTTTGTTCTTGGAACAATGCTTACAATATTTTCTCGAAATGGTTTAACTTTCTTAGAAACTTTTACCATTTTTTAACCAAAAGTTCCTGTCATTTTTTTTTTTTTTAAAGTCATTGCTTGGCCTTGGGAGCGGATCTGTTTCACACACGGTGTGGTCACTTAAAGTGAACTTTCTGGGGAATAAGTACAATTGTGAAAACACTTCGAAGTGAAGACAAAACTTTCACAACATCTTTGGAGTTTGTAACCCACATCTATCTAAATCTTAATAAAGTCCTAAAAGGTATAACTGGCTCTGATCTCTGGTTGGAAATGAAAGCATTATATTTTTATCAGAACCACATGAGCCAATCACACACATCTCAGCTCAGGTATAACAAATAAGGCAGTTGATGCTCACCTCTGAGCATGTTGAGTTTTCCTCTGATGTACTGCGAGTTACTTTGTAAACATTGGTAGCTCCAAAAAGAATTGGTAGGAAAGAAAACCTTCCGGAAATTGAGAGTTGAAAGCCAAACAGTAGCCCTCTGACAGTCCTTGGATATGAACTTACAACCTTCCGGTTATACATATCATCCTAACTGCTGAGTAACTGCTGAGCTAGCAGCACTAATCATCGGTTTTGTCCTGAAGTGCTTAATCAGCTCAAGGATCCAAAAATAATGAGGCACGGGTCTGTGCAAAAATAACGGCACTGCGAACCACAATAACAGGAAAACGTGATGTGATATACTGATATGTTTATGAACCTTGAAATTTTTTTTTTTCCCCTCAAGGTTTTGGATTATTTGATTAATAAAGGAAGCAGAGGATGATTTAATATCATTCACTGTCTGCAAAAACAAACCTTCTCTCTCTCAGAGTGTGATTTATTGTTTCTTATCTGTAGTGTTGCAGTATTTCACAATCCTCTTCCCCAAGCGACAGCATTTCACAACAAGAAGTTTATTGGTCCCTTAAAAGCCATTGAAAGTTATCCAACATGTTTGCACAATGCCCAATATACAGCAACCAAAACTTTCAAAATGGCTGCCACGTCCAGCTTAGGATTTCG
Source organism: Cranoglanis bouderius (assembly GCA_023630585.1). Classification (NCBI taxonomy): domain Eukaryota; kingdom Metazoa; phylum Chordata; class Actinopteri; order Siluriformes; family Cranoglanididae; genus Cranoglanis; species Cranoglanis bouderius. The sequence continues at coordinate 13,770,440 of CM042565.1, read as the reverse complement.
AACACACATCTACAGTTTGGGCTGCAGAACAGAACACACTCGCTCGCTCACTCAGTCACTCAGCATCACGACACGACACAAATGAGAATACACAGATGTATGAGCCGATACTTCAGTAAGTAATCACAATAACAAGAAAGAAAGGAAGACACAATGTGTGCAAAAAAAAAAAAAAAAAGATTTCTAGTCCGTGAATCCCGATCACAGGATTGCATAAACTTTACGATACACGTCCGATACGTAGCGTGAACAGCAATGCAGGCGCACGGGGAGGTGAAATCAGCCGGCTTCTTCGGCAGAGCAGTCGATTCCCGCGTAGGTAAATTTCTCATACAGCGTCGTGTTCACATACGTCTGCAAGAGAGAGAGACGAGGAGGAATGAAAAACGTTAGTCTTAATAACTAACCATTAGGTTAATATTGTGAGCACAATTAAGTATCATTTTCACGTTACATCCCATATTTACTACTTTTCCCTTCACTTTTTTTTTTTTTTTTTTTTAATCACAAATCACATGACAGCTAATAGGGTGAAGGCTAATATGTATTATTAGGTAGTTTCTTAAAGCTCAGGCTGGTTCTCCACTGCATATTCAAAAACAAAACAAGAACTGGTCCACTTAAGGTACGTTCACGCACACAGCGACTCGCAGTGTCAAAGTCACCAGAGATCATTCATTTCCGACGAGAGCTGGCGACTTCTGGCGACATGAGCGTCGGTGACTAGGTGTGGGCGTGTCCAGTTACGTGAAAAAGTTGAGAAAGGTTTAACTTTAGGCTAATTTGGAGCGACTTGGTGCGGCAACTACCAGTGGGAGTGAAGACAGTAGAGCGCACGTGGTCCGTGATCCGCCAAGCTGCCTGCGAGTCCGAATTGTTTCGTGGACGAGGACAGACCAAGTCTTGCGTTTTTCGTCACAGATACATGGCCGCCATGGCAAAGAGCACACACCGTTTCTCCTTCATCTCGTAGGATATGATGCATACACTGTATACACTGGGAAATTTTATATGCAAACGCTCTCCCTCTAGAATGTTTCATTTTAGCGGCAAGAAAACTGGTTCGTTGTCAAAAGTGGAATGCTAGTTGCGCCACTCACTGATAAATGTTACTATGGCAACTAGTAGTAGGAACGCCTACTGGCGACTTCGTAGTACAGCGGCTGGCGACTCGTAGTGATAAAATCGCTGTATGTGTGAACGGACCTTTAGAAACCAACGTAACGTGGGGTGCAATTTCTAGTTTTCCACCAACTTGGGAGACAACTAGAACTGGAACGGATGGTTCTGGATTTATTTTCTATAACAGCAGCTCTGACAACAGTTTTATTGTTCTTTTCAATTACCTTATCGTTACTATAGTAACAACACATTCACAGCAGACGCTCCACATATGCTTTAAGGGAAAATTGAGTTATTTTGTATTATTATTTATTATTAAAAATGTATTAATTTTTAAAAATCCAGCCAGGAACATCCAACTAAACATATAACTGTTGACATTGTAAAAATATTTATGGAAGGAGTCTCCAGTGTTAGCGCTTCTCTGGCTGGTGAGGAAATTACTATCTATAGCTATAATAACGTAAGTGATACGAGGATCTGACTTGTCTTCCGGACATTCCACAACATTAATACACGACTATAAATGAATGCAAAGTGTCATATCATGCGTCATTCTTTAATTAATAAAGAATGCAATGACCGTGGTGATTTTGTGGTGAATTGCTGTGGTGTAAGAGGAATAAAACTCTTCAGAGCATGCTGTTCTAAGAAAATAATCAGGTCCAGCTTTGTGGTATCAAATGTTTTTGTATCGTGTGCAGTGGGGGGGAAAAAAAAGGCCAAAAGGAGTTGGAGATCTTGTTGGATTGTGTGCTGCTTCTTCACCTTTCTCTCCTCCAGCATGCGGTTGAGTGACACCAGGATCTGAGCGAACGACGGTCTCTCGTAAGGCTTCTCTCTCCAACACTGCCTCATCAGCTCATAGCTACAAAAAAAAAAAAAGAGAGCCAACACACAAACAGAGAAAATTGATTATTAATGTGCTTATTAAGTAACTATGAGGTAGGAATAATGTCTGAAACACACACTTACACTTCATCATCACAGTTGAGTGGTTTCTCCAGGCGATAACCCTGAGGCAGTTTCTCATAAAGCTCAGCACAGGTCATGCCACAGTACGGCGTCCCACCTGCAAACCAACATGGCCATGAGATAAACATAATCAGTATTAATACCGTCATCGATATACATACAATGGATATACAAAGTCTACACACCCAGGTTAAAATGGCAGGGTTTTTTTTTTTATGTAAAAAAAGAAACCAAGATAAGTCATGTCAAATCTTTTCCCGCCTTTAATGTGTGATTTGGGTGGATGCTTTGGGTCGCTGTCGTGCTGAAAGGTGAAATTCCTTTTCATCTTCAGCTTACTAGCAGACACCTGAAGGTTTTGCACTAAAATCGACTGGTATTTGTAGCTATTCATGATTCCCTCCACCTTGATAAAAGCCCCAGTTCTGGCTGAAGAAAAGCAGCCCTAAAGCATGATGCTGCCACCACCGTGCTTCACCATAGCATGAAGCACCATGAAGCACTGTGTTCTTTTGGTGATGTGCTTTTGTTTTTGTTTTTTGTTGTTTGTTGGGTTTTTTGTGCACCAAACATACCTTTTGTAATTATGGAATTATTATACCTTTCATGTTACCTTTCATTTTACCCTATGGTCTCATCAGACCATAACACATTTTGCCACATAGTTTGGGGTGAATTAGTTGAGCTTGGATGTGTTTTTGTGAGAAAGGGTTTCCGTCTAGCCACCCTACCCCATAGCCCAGACATGTGAAGAATATGAGACACCACAGAAATTTGCCAACGTTAAAAATTTGCCTTTATTAGAGGCACGTCTTACTTTTTATCCATTTAAAGTAGCGATTGTATTGCAACGTTAAACGGTAAAGACACAATAACACAGCTCGTCATGTTACTGAGATACCAGAAAGCTCAATTAATACAAACCTGTGAGGTGCTGTTATTGAAAAACTAGTCACCTTTTGACCAATCAGATTCGAGAATTCAGCAGCACTGTGGTATAAAATAAATGCCAAATAAATGGCATAAAAACTGTTGGCAATTTTTTGTGGTATAAGAGGAATAAATACTTCAGGATGTCCTGTTGTAGGAAAATGTTAAGCGTTGATTATTTTCCTATAACAGCACACCCTGTAGTGTTTTATTCCATATTTATATGTTACTGTTCTTATTCCTATTATTGGGAAATTATTCAAAAGTCTTTTGTTTTCTCAATATCACAACTTTCCTTGAAAACAGAAAATAAATCATCCTTTTTATTCCTTTTCCCATAGAAGTTTTGTATCGTACTATTCTCTCATACAGTCTGGGATCATGTTGTATAGTAGTATTGTTTAGTATAAAAAGATCTCACAATGTGAACACACCTAAACTCACCACCTCCCAGAGAAGCACTCCATATGACCACCTAAAGGTGAGAGAGACAAAGTAGGACTGATTTCAATCTCTATTACTTGTATTAAAGGTCTAAATTATCATCATCATTACTACTTTCTCTGCTAGAAGGATCTGGAGTATCTTACACATCACTGTTGGTTGTATACACACTGTAGTTGAGAGATTCTATGGCCATCCATCGCACTGGTAATCGGCCCTGTACACATAAAACGCCAGCGATTTGTTCCCCATTTAGCCCTATATGTTATATGACTGTACGTATAAATAGATAAATATAAAGACATTACCATGGTCTTCTTCACGTACACCTCTTGTCCTCGCGAGAGCCCGAAATCGGCGATCTTTGCCACGTAGTTCTCACCTACCAGGATGTTTCTGGCTGCTAAATCTCTGTGGATGAACTACAAGAAGCAGCAAAATATCCTCATTAAAGGAATACTCTCGCTCTAGTATTTCAACCTGCTCTTTATTTACAACGTGTGTAACGTAAGTGTGATTAGCTCAGACGATCATTTTGGCACATGTCCCTGTAGTGAGAAAATAACTGAAAATGTTCACTTATAATGGAAGTCTAAGGGCAGTTGTTGCAGTGCATACACATTTATGCAAAATTTCTTTTCTTTCTTCAAAGTTTTAATCCAGTTCAATTCCATTCATCTCATTAGAGATAGGACTAGTTTTTCGGAGGGTAGAATTTGTAGTTGTGGGCGTGGTCTGATTGCACATGATCGCCATAAAACCTTCCGGAAAGAGCCAAGAAACTAGAATTTTTACTTCATTGTGCTGGAAATTTGGATAAAACTACATACAACCTGCTTTACTAAGACTTTATATCATCTCTTTCTCCGTTTTTTTTTTTTTTTTGTTAATTTGTCACAGTTGTAGTGAATTTGCGCCATAAAGTCGTGTGTTAAAAGAATTCAACAACTGCACTTTAGTTGCCATTAACTAAAGACTACCATTTGTTTCAGTGGGTTTCATTAGAGTTTCAAGTAAACCAGTTTTTTTTCTCAGTACAGAGAGATGTATGGAAATTCTTACCTGTGGTAATTCATATATAGTAAAATACAGCACTGAAAAGCGCTGGAGTATTACTTCAAGCAAAGGTAGCTCACGTTACACGAGTATGAATGTTTCACGTTTTTGTATCGTCATTATCAGTCCTGGTATTCCAGTGAGTTAGAGTTTAATTATCAGATCACAAATCCCACCTGTAGCTCACAGGAGCCCAAGGACTTCCCAATGCATCTATTAATATAAAGACGGCACGTTTTCAGAGAATTCTGCTGGCTCTGGATTTCCTATAGAGAGACTGCTGGATTGCTGACCTGTTTCTGGCTCAGGTAGTCCATGCCTCGAGCCACGTCGGCAGCGAAGTGTAGCAGCTGCTGGGAGGAAAGCGTGGAGGCCGTGCTGTTAGCAATAGCAAAGGCCGGGTCTGTTTCCAGGACACGACTTTTCCTCAGGAAATCCAGCAGGTTGCCATGAGGAGCATACTCGATAGCCAGGTACAAATAACCTGAGAGAGATGCAGAGTTCAGCTGTTGTTAGTCTTCATCAACTTTGAGGTAATTCATTGTTTCTTGACTCAAACTAGCATTTGCTGCAACCCCAGTATTTAGTTGTGGATCATTCTGGGCATCACATCAAAGTGCAATAGTAGAACTGACTCAGGTGCCAAAAATCTTTAAGATATATGAAGAGGAACATGGAGAAATGGGAAACCGAACAATGCTTGGACCCTGAAAAGCAAGGGATACCCACCTCGGTGCTCGCAGGCTCCCAGCAGGTTAATGATGTTGGGGTGATGACCCAGTTTACACAGCACCTCCAGTTCACCCGCAAAGTCTCTGTGATCATCTTTAGAAGCGTATTCTGAGAAACAGATGTTTTTGGGTAAGTATTTAAAAAAAACACCATCCTAACACGCCAAAACACCTTTTTTTTTTTTTTTGCTAATTCTCTTAGGGGACAGAGAGTATGAAATACAGTATCTCCCACCCAGAGGGCATGGCCTGTTTTGCTCTCTTGGACTGCTGGCTACAGATGGCTGTGGCATCATCGGGATTTGAACTTGCAACACTTTTTAAGTCTTGTGATGATGTAAAATTTTCTCAACAGCCTCCGATGAAGGGGGATGAAGACACTGCAGTGCACACACCCCTTGATTGGCTTCAAATAATATTCTCTCCCTGTCCAAAGTCAGGATGGAAAGATGACCGTTCAATCTGTATATCAGTATCTGATGCGTGGGCAGTAGTAGCTCAGTGGTTAAGACATTGGGCTACTGATCGGAAGGTCGTGAATTCAAACCCCAAGCTGCCACTGTTGGGCCCTTGAGCAAGGCCCTTAACCCTCAAGTGCTCAGATGTATATTCAGAAATGAATAAAATGTAAGTCGCTCTGGATAAGGGCGTCTGCCAAATGCCATAAATGTAAATGATGCCAGTCTCACATACTTTGGCATCTTTACTTTAAGAAAACATAAATATAGTTCCCCAATGATTTATAAAAATGTATTGAGAGAAAAAAAAAACATTTCCTCTTATGTTTGCTTGGGATGTTTGATCGGAAAAAAGTTGACTAATGTTAATGGTCACATTTTCTCATTTCTTAGACTCTACATTGGTATCAATCACACCCTAATCACAGCCAATGCACTTTCTTTATTCCCAAGTAGAAAAAGACCATTGAAATTGTATCATACATAAAAACAGAACATAGATTTATACCAGTCTAAGTCAGCAGAAGAGTATTAAACAGTACTACACTCCTGACCTTTCATCCTCTTGATGGCTGCATCCATCCTCAGGCCGTCCTTCTTGATGCGGGCCTTGAGCACCTGGCCGAAGTTTCCCTCTCCGATCACATCCTGGAACTTGATGTCGCTCCACTCCAGCATTGGGTAGGACACGGCCTGCGTCGAGCTGGTCACTTTCTTCTGAGTGTTTAAAGACCCGGAGCTAAACTGGACCATGGGCTCTTCTCTCTGAGAGGTGAGACACACCACCGTTAGAGGAAAAATACGTATGTGTGATCTTGCGACAGCTGAGTTTATGTGAAGAACTGTGTGGGTTGTGGGCTGTTAGGAAGGTTGTGAGTTCAAATGTAAAATATGGCTGACCCTGTGTTCTGTCTCTTAATTCCTTCCAAACTGGGATACCAAACTAAAACATGCCCCCCCCCCCACACACACACACATTCCAGTTTTTTGGGTATATTTCCATGAACTGTATTTAACTCCAATTGTGCTACTATAAAATCTTGGTCTTGGTCAATGTAGCATCTCTTACTAAGCACTTAACAGAAAATGAAGCTTAACACACACACACACACACACACACACACACACACACCATGCGTCTCTGAAACGAGGTTCTCTTGAGCTGGAGCACGATGCAGAAGGCCAGCAGGATGGTGAGACAGGTCATTCCAGCAGAACCCAGAATGGCATAAAACAGCATGTTTCCATCAGCTCTGAACCTGTACAGGCCTGAGATACAGAAAATATAAAGCTGCATTAAAGAAAACTATTGCGTGTATGCATTTTGTGTGTGTGTGTGTGTGTGTGTGTGTGTGTGTGTGTGTGTGTGTGTGTGTGTGTGTGTGTGTGCGTGTGCGTGTGCTTAACTCACGTGAGCTCTCCTGTGGCGTTAGGGTCCTCAGAGGGACCTGCTCCTTCTTCTTGCTCTCCCCCATGTTATTAATAGTCCAGAGCTCCAGTAGATACTCAGTGTCAGCCCTCAGACCTCTCAGCATGAAGTGCATGGAATTCTGGGACAGCTGCACCCCCAGATCCACCTGCTGGCTGTACATCGCCTCCTCCGTCTCCTGGTAACGAATGATCACCTTGGAGACGGAGTGGCCCTCGGCGATGGACCAGCTGAGGATGGCTGAGGAGTCGGTGATGTTGGAGGTGGAGACATCGGATGGAGCAGGAGGAAGTTCTGAGTGAAAAAGGAGGAGTTTGGCGAGAAAAGAGGTTCTGGGTAAATGGTTATACGTAGATCTTTTAACTAATGTTATAATGTTGGCCAATACTTGTTTGTATATGTGTGTGATATATGAGTCACATTTTTCTATCATTATTTATTAAAAATGAAGTCCAAAACAATGTGCTCCTATTGATTGAAAGTCGTAAGGGTATATATATATATATATATATATATATATATATATATATATATATATATATATATATATATATATATATATATATATATATATATATATATATATATATATATATATATAAAGGTTTTTTGAGTCCAAAAAGCGTTTTACTTGGAAGGAACCCATTGTCATGTCATTGCATGGTAACTCCTTAGCACCACACTCTATTGCATGTTGACTCACTCAACACCACACCCTATATAAGCACACTCATCACACTCACTCACAGCCAAGTATTCGTTCAGCTCTGTGCATACTGATGTACCTAAGTAACAAACCTTAGTTTGTTATTGCTTGTGGTTTCTGGATTGTTTCTCTGGATTTTGATTCTGCCTTCTCTGCTCTCTGATATTCTGATATCCTGATTAAGTACACTGAAGTTCTCAAAACAACAAGTCCATCTTGTTTTCCATTAGTTCATTATGTCATATATCATATTTCCGTCTCCACGCCGTTATTCAGAGATTGTATCTACTGCTATGATCCTAACATCTCATCAAAATGTCTCCACTCGGACTATTACACAATGATCCGAATTCACACCGAGCCCCTAATTTACCATCGCTGAGGGTCCAGGCGCTGGCCGTGGGACAGATGTGATCCGCTGCCCTGCTGCTCAGACCGACCCTGCACTTGTACTTGTGTCTGGGTCTCAGGTCGTTTAGCTGGATGCCAGTGGAGTTTAGAGGCAGCTGGAAGTTCCATGTAGGGCCGGTGTCCTCCACCTGTTCACACACCACCTCGTAACACCAGTTGTTTTTAGTCAGATCCGTGACAGGGGCAGGATCCCAGGACAGGGACAGGGAGGTCTGATTCAGAGGGATCAGTTTCAGCCCTGTAGGGAGAGGCAGATCTGCGGGAGAGGGAGAAATACGGGAAATTCTAAATAAATTTGTACTCGTTTAAAAATGACGTTTTTTTAATGAAGTGGGAATAAATGTCAAGAGATAAAAGCAGTATCTGAGGACTAAACTGGAGGGATGCAGAAATATGATTAATTATGAATATAGGGCTAACTATAGATTCAAAAACAACAACAACAACAAAACAAATAATAGTTTACAGATAAACTATTTACAGGGTAAGTGTGTAGTACAAAATTATTGGTAATTATTTTCTTTTTAATACTTAAAAAGCGAAACTGTTTTGGAACTTTGTATTTGTTTTAGATAAATAAAATATGTATTTAAAAAAAAAAAAAATCAATGGAGAATTCATTTAGTATAGCGTCCACCACATACTTTCTTGTATGAAGAAAAAAAAAGTCTCGTGAAAACAGCAAATTTACACGTGAGCACGAGATAATCCTCTATAATACTTAATTTAATTATTTTATTATTTAATAATGACCCTGGACATATTTTTATAAAACTTTTTAATACGTATATTTCACTTAATTATTAACATTAGCTAATCGGTTTTTGTTTGTTTGTTTGTTTGTTTGTTTGTCTTTAGCTAGCTTAAAACATTCACTAATGTTAGCTAGCTTTTGCTTACTTTTGGGATCAATATGACATGAAGTGATGGTTCTGTGTGTGTGTGTGTGTGTGTGTGTGTGTGTGTGTGTGTGTGTGTGTGTGTGTGTGTGTTACCAAGTTTCTGTGTATAGAAGCTAGCCTCAGGTCCTGGATTTCCAGTCCCTCCAGGTCCTCGCCGACTTAACTGCACAAATGCGATGTACTGAGTCATGGGGGAGAGATTCTCCAGCTTCACCTGAGAGCCAATCACTTTACACACACACACACACACACACACACATTTCGGCAATCATCACTACACTTGAATATTGAAATCATCTCTTTCCTTAGCACTTTGTCATCCCTTAAATGCAACACACAGATATGCATGTCTACACTATATGACCAAAAGTATGTGTTGTTGAACATCCCGTTCCAGATTTAGTCCCCCTTTGCTGTTATAATAACCTCCACTCTTCTGGGAAGGCGTTCCACTAGATTATGGAGCGTGGCTGTGGGGATTTGTGTTCATTCAGCCACAAGAGCATTAGTGAGGTCAGGCAGTGATGGTGGCGAGGAGGTCTGGGGTGCAGTCGACGTTCCAGTTCATCCCAAAGGCGTTCAGTGGGGTTGAGGTCAGGGTTCTGTGCAGGACACCCGAGTTCTTCCACTCCAACCTTGGAAAACCATGTCTTCATGGAGCTCGCTTTGTGCACAGGGGCATTACCATGCTGGAACAGGTTTGGGCCTCTTAGTTCCAGTGAAGGGAAATTGTATTGTTACACCATACAAAGACGTTCTATACAATTATGTGCTTCAAACTTTGTGGCAACAGTTTGAGGAAGGCTCACATATGGGTTTGAAGGTCAGGTGTCCACAAACCTTTGACCCTATAGTGTGTATATATAAATATACATACTATACAAACAGATCTGACTGATAATACAATCTGAAACACATAAAAGACAAACAGTTCCTGAATAAGGAAAATCGTCCCGGAACTAAATTTTTTTTTTTCTCCCTCAGACAAGAAAAGCACCGTTACGGAAAAGTGAGATCATTCACATTGTTCTTCATGGCCATCATTTATTTTGGATCTGAGAGTGATCAGAAAAAAGTTTAACTCATCAGACTGATATTTTTAAACACTGTTTTGAATTCGGCACACAATAGAAATCGGCCATAATGTGTGAGTTTTGCAGATTGACCTCTGGTCTTTGACATGAAATATTCCAGGGAGGGAACTGGGTAGAAGGGATTTACTGTGTTTGTTATGGTGACAACATAACAATACGAATACATAACAGCTATATAAAGCCTGATTAAACTCTCTGATTAAGCAAAACTGAAATAAAACAAACAGTGAACACAGTGAGGAGAGACGGCTGCTACCTTCCACCGTCTCCCACGTGGACGAATTGGCCTGCTTGTAGGTCACGTTGACTGAGGTGACAGGTCCATCCCCAGTGTACGTATCCTTATTGACCAGCACTACCAGATGGTACGGCCCACTGCTGTTCAGGGAAGGCGGGTACTGCGGCTGTGGAGGAACTGAAACACAAAGGAACATCATGTTTTTGACCTCCGAGCTCAGATCAGTTATCTAGTCATGTCGAGCAACACGTCATTAGAGGAACTGCAACAAAGAGATAAAGTCTGAGATCAGTCCATCATCCAGCAGATCCGTCTGGTGCCTTTCGCCTTGCTTACGGCTGAGATTTGTGTAAATGTTTAGAAGAATTTTGCTTTTTGGTTAAACGTCAAGAAGCAGGTTCAAGTTAAATCCTCCAGAATTAAAAAAGGCTAAGGAAGAAATAGGTCTAAGTGAACCGAGAAATGTATTTTTTTTTTAAAAATGTACCTCTAACAGAAAAAGCCACATTCTTTCAGACTGCTAAACATGGATTTGGCGCAGTTTTAAATAATGTCATTCTAAATAATAAGTATCAAATGAGTAAGACATAAATTACTGTGATACATTTTCCCAAAATAATACACAATTGTGCAAAAAAATCTGGGTTCATCTGTTATTTTTCACTCAGCATTCATCGTTTTATTCACTAACCCTGTCAGGGCCGGGACTCGAACTCGGGACAGAGGTGATGAACCCAAGTGCAAAGACGAAATCAAACGTCGTAAAATTTCCAAAGAGTTTGACAAAAATCCAAATAAAAAATGTAAACACAGGGGGAAAAAAAGGCAAAAACAGGATGCAAAGGTTATCCACAAAGTTCTGTCAATAAGTTTAAAGAAATAATCCACGATCTCCTCAAAAGAAGTAAAGCAACAGAAATAGATCCTTAAGACAAAAGGATGTATAGAAAAAAAAATTTAAAAAAAGGTATCACTAATCCAACAGGCAGGAACAACAGTGTTACTTACACGTGACACGAGAGGTTTTCCCTAGCACAGCTAAACACAGAGCAAAGAAACTACTGCTGAGCCCCATTTCTCCTACTTATACTATGCACTTTTTGAAAAAAAGTACGTACATTTGAGTGTGTAGCAAAAGAGTATGCGAGTACTGGGACGTCATTATGGTAACGGTAGAGAACGTTGTTGCCTAGTTACGCACACTGTCACCGTAAACCGATTCCTCGTTGCATTTCAGCTTTTCTTCATTCATTATTCCTTATATAATTTATACTATATAATTTTATCTACCATTCCCTCGATTTATTTTTCCACATCTCATTTATACCGCTCTAAATGCGTTACACTATTCCTCCTCCCTCATGCAAGGAGTTGTGGGTAATATTAGCTGAAAAAGTGTCCACGGATCCACACTTTGATAATCTCTTGGAAACGGTAGACCATCAGGGTACCTTTGGGATACTCATTTCAACATACTACCATTTGGGACACATTAATTCTAATCTCGGATACTATTTAGGACGGATAGTAAGCGAATTGGGACGCAGCATGTGAAACAGAGCAACTTAGATACACACAAGGGAATGAGACACAGGTGGGAGCAATAACACTAATAACAGACAGAGGGAACACAACATGTGGGAACAGCAAGGACCCCTAGTGGCCAAAACACAAAATAACAAGTCCAGAATCCTGACAAAATAATAGACCAATGTTGATCTGAATAATAATAACTTAAATAGACACCATATTGTATCTTTAGGAATCCTATTTAGTAAGACAAGACAAAATATTCAAATAATAATAATAATAATAATAATAATAATAACAATAATAATGATAATAATAATAATAATAATAATAATAATAATAATAATAATAATAATAATAATAATAATAATAATAATTCTCTTACCCAGAAAGACTGTGCTGTATTACAAGCACAAGGTGCTTTAATGAAGTATTAGCTAAGGGGTGTGTACACTTATGCAATCAGGTTACAGGTTTTCACTTGAATTTTTTTGGTTGCTATATCGCATTAAAGCTGGAAAAAGATCTGACATGATGTATCTTTTTTTTCATTTTTCTTTAAAATCACAAAACCCTGCCATTTTAACAGGGGTGTGTAGACTTTTGATACCCACTGTAGCTAGGTAGTGCTTATACAGTACAAAACTGTGGCTGTGGAGGAGCTGCAGCAAAAAGGCCTTTGCCTTCTAATCTAAGATCAGTTTGGATATTTTGTCTTGTAGAAGACTGAACACAATGATCTCCATAATGACCTCCATGATGAGCTTAGATCAGACATTCCTTCACTGATGGTTTCAGTGAGGCTTTGGATGTATGTGCGAGGTCTTACCTTTAACACTGACGATGAAGTCTTTCTCCACCTGAACGCTGGTGGTCTTCACCTGACACACCCAGCGTCCACCGTCAGCCACCGTGATCCTGTCCACCCTGAACACGGACGTACTCTGGTGATCCACTGTCTCTGTGTCCACGGCCTGGTCCAACATGAACACAAAGAGCACAAAGGAAAAGTCCCTATGAAAAGCTTCTATAGAATCCAACCAATACAAGGAATAAAATCTGTTCTACTTTGATAACTGACTGTATTACTGTCTGCTTCATGTCTTAACAGAGAGAATTTGTTCCGTGTGGCCTACAACAGCTTTAGAACCATTCAAAGCAAATTAAAACGGACGGCTAGCTAACAAGAGCCAACTATCTAGAAGCGCATTTCTTTCTTTTTTCTTGCCGAAGCTGTGTGACTTGTTGGGCTTAAGTCATTTTTGATTTGTGTTATACTGGAAAAAGTGATTTTTTTTCCCCCTTTGATGAACATTTGAAAAAGCTTGAATTTCACTGTATGAACCCAGTTCTGGGTAAAACCAGCTGCTAAATGAAAAAAAAAATAAAGCTCTAACTTTTATCTATTCCATGCAGCATTCCAGATGAATGAGGATCACTGGATCTTACGTATACGATGGTCTTGTCTGGTTTGAGCAGGATGATTTCTCCATGTAAAGGTGCTGGTTGGCCACGGACAGAGCAGTTCACGGTGTACGGTGCTCCAGAGTTCAGCTCTGTATCTCTCAGACTGCTTACTATGACTGGAGCTTTGTCTGGGAGGAACCAAACAACAAAATAGTTCATCAACCGAAGAGAAAATCTCTATTTAATTCCAATGATGAGAAATTCAGGATATGGTTATTCATATAGTATATGCAGTACATCTTTTTATACAGTGACAACAAATCCAGTATAAAGTTATATATTAATGTTAATTAGTTCTGCTCTTGCCTTCATTCTCACATCGGGCACCATGTCTCCCAGGACACACACACCCTCTGAAGCGGTCACACTTCCCGCCCTTGTCACACACACACTTCAGTTTGCAGCCAGCGCCGTAGTACCCGGGTGCACACGCTGCAGACATGAATAGTATGAAGTTTATATATATATATATATATATATATATATATATATAATCAAATTGAACATCTAGTTAGGAGTATAATACAAATCAAATTGTTCTTACCCTCACTGCAGTTTAGACCCCTCCACCCAGAGGCACACGAGCAGCCGTACGGGTCTCTGAGGCAGAACACCAGAGAGCGACACTTGCCATCTATACAGCGCTCCTTACACGTCTTCCCAAAGCGGCCCTCACCACACACTACACACATACACATACACATACACACACATACCAATGTTCAAATCAGACTGGATCATGGAACATGACACTTTTCTGGATATCATGAATATCATTAGGTGTCAGTCAATTTTGTTAGCCACCATAACATATAACTAAATGTATGTTTATTCCATTCTTTTTTCCATTTTCACTATTTTTCCTCATTATATGTATGCTGTAATGTTTCATGAACACTGAGTAAAAATTCTGAAATTCACTGATGCACAGAGATTTGTAAGGCGGATATGCCACATAATTTAAGAGTATCTCTGGTCTCTAGTGTCCATGCTTTTGAAAGTTTTCCACCACAGCAAAGTCTTCAAGGACCTGTTTTCTGGTTTGTCTGTATTATTATTATTATTATTATTATTATTATTAGTAGTAGTAGTAGTAGTAGTAGTAGTAGTAGTAGTAGTATTATCTCATGAGAAAAAAGAGAGGCTTTTGAAAGAACGTCTGTTTATAGCTGCTATACCGATAACTGATAACTTGGTTTGTTGGTTTGTGGACGTTTCTTAATGTTCAATTTAACTACAAAATGGACGTCATTTATTGAGTAATAAATAAATAAATAAATAAATAAACAATCGTTGGTATAAGAGGAACGAAACACTTCAGGACGTAACGTTATAGGAAAATGATAGTCGGACTTTTTTATTCTCAGTTCTGCCATTACATTTAATCCTTGAGCCTGAGCCAAATGAAATCTGTGGTATATTTACAGCACTGAGTGTGTTACCTGTCCCACAGGTGGGACCCTTGAAGCCGGGCGGACAGATGCACTCTCCTGTTTTATCATCACACACTCCTCCGTTAGTGCAGGCCGGGCATCGCTTAGTGCAGTCTGAACCCCACCTGTCCTGCATGCAGCCTGAAAACACACACACACACACACACACACACACACACACACACACACACACACACACACACACAGTGTTAAATGCAGTATTTTACCACTCCACACTAAAGAAAGTTCTAGATGCGTGAGTGTACACGATACTGAGTGAAGCACTGACTCCTGACAATGAGGTGAGTGATGGCGGAGGTCGGCGGGCCTTCTGACATGTAGCGGATGGTGTAGAGTCCTGCATGTGACATCTTCACGTCGCTGATGAGGTAGGGAACTGAGTCTGTGATGTCCCCTTTGGGCACGGAGTGTGCGAAAGACGAGTCTTTGTTAACTACATTTTTGAAGGATTGTAATGCTGTTTAAGGACGAGAGGAGACAAGTTCAAATAAACAACAGGAACTGCATTAAATGTTTGTTTAGACTGCAGGGCAAATCTGATTTAGTTCAGACTGTGTTTGAACTTGTTCACATAAACATATGTGTTGCTATAAGTGTGTGAACACTGGTGTGTGAGTGGTGTGAGGCACCAAGCTAACCAACATGGAGATCTCAGTATGGATTATGTTTAACATAAGATCCATGTTCAGTTACAGTTCTCAGTGTGTATTTCACAAACAACAGCAAAAAATAACCTTATACGGTTCTTTGGGTTGTCCATTTTGGGGAACCCTTAAATATTCTATGGAGAACAGAGTGCTTTCTTTTAAGAAAATGTTTAACATCTTTAGAAAACTAGAGAACTTAACCATCCAAAGAACCCTTGAAGAACCAATTTTTCTAAGAATGTATGTATCAAATAGGTAACTGTGTGGTACAAACTCATTAAGTAAGTAATTATTATCAAGCAATAATTAAGTAATTATTTTCTTCTTCGTACCTAGGACCTGTTTTTTTGTTGAATTTGTTGTCCCTGTTGCAAATTTTCAACAAATTATAGACCAAAAAAAACCAAAAAACTATGAAATCACACATGCATATCCAGGAATTAGACTTCAATCAGATTTCTACATAAAAGTTTAGATTTAAATGTGAAAAAAACATGGAAAATGTCACTCTTTTTTTCTCTTGACACGACATCTGACTTCAAATCTGATTTAATTTGAAATCTTTCCTGCTCAAATCTGAATAATAAAAAAGAAATCTGATTTGAGCTGCCTGTCTGCTTGCGCACATACCCTCCTTGTAGATGATCGTGTCCTCTTCGGCCACCTTTTTCCGCGTGTACGTGATGGTCACGTTATCTCCGATGCTGGCCGTCACCGTGAGTGCCTCGGGAAGAAATGATGCTGAAAGATTTAACGAGTTAAACATTTCTGAACATGTCAAAGCTTCCCATTGTAACAAAAACGGAAAGACTTTTAAAATAAACAAACCAACGCGGTGCTTTCTGTATGGCCAAGAATGACTACACAAAGAGGTGCATTTTGCCAGGAAATCCAAACCTACTGAACGACAGATTTCATAAACCAACCCCCCAGTCAGAGATGTTCTCATACATGCCACGGGGGGCTAAGAACAATAAATTGGATCAGGAATAATCCAGCACTCCGAATTGGGCAATTTAGTAACATGATATTGGATGTAAACCAGGGCTTGGCTATTTGTTTTTCCATGCGTACTTTTTGCCCCTTAGCACATTCCAGGTTTATTAGAAGAAGAAAAAAAAGAATCCCCTGGAATGTTGACATTGCTTATTTGTGGACAAGATCGTGACAATTGGTTTATGGAAGAAAAATAAATACGGAATTGTTCCGATTGCCGAGTGATATCGTCTTCTGGCTCAAATACTTCTCTCAGATGTCAGTCTTCCTCTTCTGAACTATGGGGATTCATTTCTGCTAATACGCCACACACATATTCAAATCCAAAATCCTTAATGGGACTAAACAGGTAATCAGAATCGATGCATTTTCATTTCCTTTTTTTTTTTTTTTTTCCAGACCACTTCACAACACAGAAATGAACTTCAATAATAACCGTCTATGCATTTGTTTAGATAAACTGATATGTTTGAGGTTTATCAAGCTCACAAGCGAACTCACCTTCATTCAACATTCTGTACGTGTACACCTTGCCACTGTCTGAGTTTTTGACCTTGCAAAAGAAAGCCCCGAATATGTCGCTGCGCGTCCTCCAGGACACTCTGGCTGCAGAGCGATATGTCTTGTCTGCTGTGGAACTGAGCAGGTGTTGCTGGGGCAGGGGGTACTCGTGGCCCAGAGCGAGCGAGGCCGGACCGGAGGACGTCCAGTCGCTGCTCACACACAGAAGCAACGCGTCTGCTGAGGACACTACAGGATCCGGGTTTATCAGCGTCACGTCTGAGATGTCCAGAGCGCTGCCTGAGACACAATTAATGATATACATATTTTGCTGTTAAATTCTTGAATCTGATTGGTCAGATGTTGTATAACAGCATGCTCTGACAGTAGTAGTACTCATTCACAGGGACTAATATACTAATAATAAATGTATTAAAAACATGCTGTTGTTTAACAAAGATTATATATAACATTTATGGAAGGAGTCTCCAATGTTTATAACAGTCGGTCAATTTTCCACTACAGGAACTCAAATTTCTATGCTATAAGAGGAATAAAACACTTTATAACTCCACTTTGCGTCGGGCCGCATCGCACCACCCCATCCTTGATTATTTTCCGATAACAGCACACCACCAAGGGGTTTGTTCCTTACTTATTTTTCATCAAGGCTTTTGAAAGTCTGGGAAAAATTTTAAACTAATCTATAAATATACAGTTTAAAATAAAAAAAAGGAAGCACTTTCTTTTCAAATCACATTCAATGAATTTACAGAAATTTTCATACATTTTCCACCTAACTGAAATGTAGCAAGTTAACCAGAATGCTTGGGGTCCACATTTTGGATCTTTAGTTTTTCACCGAGATACAAAGCACCTGTAACTAACCCGAACAGCACAGATTACGATAGTGTTAAATAGTTTACATCAAGTGATTGCACGTTCAAAATAGCTACCAGTACAGTTTTGGGCTAAGCAATGTACTTTGTTCATTTTCATGATGTTTAACTGAGAGTCTGCTTGAGATAATTTCAGATGATTTATCTCCATGTCGTAAGGGCCATTGTAATGACTCTGGCATGTTAACTTGTAAACTTCCACTGCTTGTTAGCAAAACTAGCCTTGTAGCTCTGATACAAACCCAAATAAACAAATTAGGGACACCAAATATATCTGGCTGATTGACATCTGAACTATTCCTATTAAGTAAAACCACAAATCCAGACATTAGTTGCCAGGACAAAGACATCCAGAGCAAATAAAGATTCCTGGGAAGGATCATGGGTCATATCTACAGAAGAGGATAGTGGGCAGTAAAGCACCCAGTTTATCTGATTTATTGACTCTCTGAACCACATGCAAACCCCCAGGCGACTCACTGCGGTCTGGCAACTGATAAGGTGCTATAACAGCCTCTACAGCCACAACCACAGGCCAAATCCTAGAGCTATAATCAGGGTTTGGGTTCGCCCACGGCACTAACTCTTTAAATCCCAATAAAGAATTGTTCAGGATTTCTACAGCCAACTGAACGAAACTTTAATGTGAAGTTAAAGTCTACAATGTTATAGAGGCAGCTGTCTTTTTGTCTTTATTTTGTATCATCCCATGTAAGAAGCTACTATTTTAGAAAATCATAAATGTGATCATGTGGCTTAGCAGTGTTGTTTGAAGCAAGTACACAAAGATCTGGTCATGTACAGTATCTCACAAAAGTGAGTACACCCCTCACATTTTTGTAAATATTTTATTATATCTTTTCACGGGACAACACTGACGAAATTACACTTTGCTACAATGTAAAGTAGTGAGTGTACAGCTTGTATAACAGTGTAAATTTGTTGTCCCCTCAAAATAACTCAAGACACAGCCATTAATGTCTAAACCACTGGCAACAAAAGTGAGTACACCCCCAAATGAAAATATCCAAATTGGGCCCAATTAGCCATTTTCCCTCACCGGTGTCATGTGACTCGTTAGTGTTACAAGGTCTCAGGTATGAATGGGGAGCAGATATGTTAAATTTGGTGTTATCGCTCTCACACTCTCTCATACTGGTCACTGGAAGTTCAATATGGCACCTCATGGCAAAGAACTCTCTGAGGATCTGAAAAAAAGAATTGTTGCTCTACATAAAGATGGCCTAGGCTATAAGAAGATTGCCAACACCCTGAAACTGAGCTGCAGCACGGTGGCCAAGACCATACAGTGGTTTAACAGGACAGGTTCCACTCAGAACAGGCCTCGCCATTGTCGACCAAAGAAGTTGAGTGCACGTGCACAGCATCATATCCAGAGTTTGGCTTTGCAGAATAGACGTATGAGTGCTGCCAGCATTGCTGCAGAGGTTGAAGGGGTGGGGTGTCAGCCTGTCAGTGCTCAGACCATACGCCGCACACTGCATCAAATTGGTCTGCATGGCTGTCGTCCCATAAGGAAGCCTCTTCTAAAGATGATGCACAACAGATGTAGTTTGCTGAAGACAAGCAGACTAAGGACATGGATTACTGGAACCATGTCCTGTGGTCTGATGAGACCAAGATAAACTTATTTGGTTCAGATGGTGTCAAGCGTGTGTGGCGGCAACCAGGTAAGGAGTACAAAGACAAGTGTGTCTTGCCTATAGTCAAGCATGGTGGTGGCAGTGTCATGGTCTGGGGCTGCATGAGTTCTGCCGGCACTGGGGAGTGTACTGTGACATGTACTGTGACATACTGAAGCAGAGCATGATCCCCTCCCTTCGGAAACTGGGCCGCAGGGCAGTATTCCAACATGATAACGACCCCAAACACACCTCCAAGACGACCACTGCCTTGCTAAAGAAGCTGAGGGTAAAGGTGATGGACTGGCCAAGCATGTCTCCAGACCTAAACCCTATTGAGCATCTGTGGGGCATCCGCAAATGGAAGGTGGAGGAGCGCAAGGTCTCTAACATCCACCAGCTCTGTGATGTCATCATAGAGGAGTGGAAGAGGACTCTAGTGGCAACCTGTGAAGCTCTGGTGAACTCCATGCCCAACAGGGTTAAGGCAGTGCTGGAAAATAATGGTGGCCACACAAAATATTGACACTTTGGGCCCAATTTGGACATTTTCACTTAGGGGTGTACTCACTTTTGTTGCCAGCGGTATAGACATTAATGGCTGTGTGTTGAGTTATTTTGAGGGGACAGCAAATTTACACTGTTATACAAGCTGTACACTCACTACTTTACATTGTAGCAAAGTGTCATTTCGTCAGTGTTGTCCCAGGAAAAGATATAATAAAATATTTACAAAAATGTGAGGGGTGTACTCACTTTTGTGAGATACTGTACTTACTGTACATATATTTTATTTACGGCGAAACAGACTTCCATTATTTGTTAGTTATACGCCTCATAGAAGAACCAAAAGTCAGAGACACTGGCTGATTGACTAAGTTGAAAACTGTATATATATATTTCTGTTGGACAATTCCTGCTCTCAAAGTGGGGTCTGGGGATATCCCCAAGGGTCCGTGATCAATTTTGTTACAGTAGTAGAATTCACAACTTAATATTAGCAAAGTTATTAAAAGTTATTAGGTGGTCTGTTTGGTTAATTTAATTGAATGGTTTTGATCCAAACCCCAATAACTCTGTCAGTGGAAAGTACAGGAATAATAACATTTAAATAATGTTCATGAAATAAATCTGTACTGAGTGGGTCATGGAATTAATTTTCCAGTTAAAGAGACTGCAAAAAATTTGAGAGCCCCTGCTGTGAGGATCAGTAGGTCTATTGCTGGAACCTAGGAATGTTTGCTTCATTCCAGTCGTTCCCACTGGGCTGGTATCTAAACTGAAATAAGAGGTTCTGCGCAATTCGACCTACAGCTGAGTTATAGATTTCCTAACAGAAGGAGGACTAACAGTGAAAAGAGGATTGCAAGTTGTTCTTCTCTCTTGGGGTGGACTGAAGGCACCACAGCAGCTTTCCTATTTAAACACTACGCATTGTAAACTGTTATAGTCTACTATAGTTTAATCTGCATTAGTTTAGATTAGTATACATGGTAGTATTCAGTGTTCGAATTGTGTCAAAGTTCTTGGGGGTCCCAAGTTGTGGTCTTTTCCACTTTATTACATTTGTAATAATAAAAAACAACAACACCACAACCCTTTTCTAAATTTACTTATACATGTGTATTTCTTATTTACATTTTCTCATTTTGTAGTATTTAAAATCAGCACCATGTTTGAATTTTAACCAAATAGGAAAAAAGGTATTATCTAGTATCAAAACCTTTTACCCACAACAGAGGCTTTACTTTTTGGACACAATTTCAAAATAAAAACCCATTGAAAGCCAGAATCACTAACATAATTGTGTAAATGCTCACAAACTGACACTTTATGGACACATATACACAAATCTCTACAGTAGGTTATACAGGTAAATTATTAATCACTAATAATGATGAACCAATAATTATTAATATACTACAGTACATCATGGTTTAGCTCTAAGTGCAGTATCTGTGTTATAACACACCGCACCTTTCTTCCCTTGTTGAACAGGATCCCAGTTTAAGACACACCAAGCGATCATCAGCAGTTACACAAGCGCCATTTAGACGCCTTGGCATAAACCAACACCCAACTCCCTGCCCTCTCTATCGTAATCCACACACTCCATTTTGGAGCTTACAGGAAATGGGGTCAGCCAACAACATCGAAAAAAATAAAACACTAATCAGTTAGTCTTTTGCTGTGTGCCTATTAAAAGTAAACTTTCTCCAGCTACTTCAGTATCCACTGGGTACATAGGAAACACATTTTCCTGATATCAGACTTTATAATCATGCTCAGCTTTGATCTGTTTTGATGTTGTTAGGCTGGGCAAACACCCTGGAAACCTCAAATAGATGTGTTTCATCACATGGTTTATGGAAACCACATGCCTTAATTATTGCTTATTGAGTATGGCTTGTTCAGTATGGCTTGCTCAGTATGGCTTATTGTGTATGGCTTATTGAGTATTGCTTATTGACTATTGCTTACTGAGTATTGCTTATTGAGTATGACTTGTTGAGTATTGCTTGTTGAGAATGATTTGTTGAGTATGGCTTATAGAGTATTGCTTATTAAATATTGCATATTGAGTATGGTTTTTTGAGTATGGCTTATTGACTATTGCCTGTTGAGTATGGCTTGTTGAGTATGGCTTGTTGAGTATGGCTTATTGAGTATGGCTTATTGACTATTGCCTGTTGAGTATGGCTTGTTGAGTATGGCTTATTGAGTATGGCTTATTGACTATTGCTTGTTGAGTATGGCTCATTGGGTATGGCTTATTGACTATTGCCTGTTGAGTATGGCTTGTTGAGTATGGCTTATTGAGTATGGCTTATTGACTATTGCCTGTTGAGTATGGCTTATTGAGCATGGCTTATTGACTATTGCCTGTTGAGTATGGTTTTTTGAGTATGGCTTATTGACTACTGCCTGTTGAGTGTGGCTTATTGAGCATGGCTTATTGACTATTGCCTGTTGAGTATGGTTTTTTGAGTATGGCTTATTGACTACTGCCTGTTGAGTATGGCTTATTGAGTATGGCTTATTGACTATTGCCTGTTGAGTATGGCTTATTGAGCATGGCTTATTGACTATTGCCTGTTGAGTATGGTTTGTTGAGTATGGCTTATTGACTATTGCTTGTTGAGTATGGTTTGTTGAGTATTGCTTGTTGAGTATGGCTTATTGAGTATGGCTTACTGACTATTGCCTGTTGAGTATGGCTTATTGAGTATGGCTTATTGACTATTGCCTGTTGAGTATGGCTTATTGAGTATGGCTTATTGACTATTGCCTGTTGAGTATGGTTTGTTGAGTATTGCTTGTTGAGTATGGCTTGTAGAGTATGGGTTATTGACTATTGACTGTTGAGTATGGCTTGTTGAGTATGGCTTATTGAGTATGGCTTATTGACTATTGCTTGTTGAGTATGGCTTGTTGAGTATTGCTTGTTGAGTATGGCTTATTGAGTATGGCTTATTGACTATTGCTTGTTGAGTATGGTTTGTTGAGTATTGCTTGTTGAGTATGGCTTGTTGAGTATGACTTATTGACTATTGACTTTTGAGTATGGCTTGTTGACTATGGCTTATTGAGTATGGCTTATTGACTATTGCTTGTTGAGTATGGTTTGTTGAGTATTGCTTGTTGAGTATGGCTTGTTGAGTATGGCTTATTGACTACTGACTGTTGAGTATGGCTTGTTGAGTATGGCTTATTGAGTATGGCTTATTGACTATTGCTTGTTGAGTATGGCTTGTTGAGTATGGCTTATTGAGTATGGCTTATTGACTATTGCTTGTTGAGTATGGCTTGTTGAGTATTGCTCATTGAGTTTATTGATTCTGACTTGATTAATTGATTGCTTGGTTAATTGTAAAGGCAGTTTTTGTGTTCACTTTGGATGTGAAAATTACATAAAATCAGACATGGGACAAACGGATAACTCTACACTTCCTGCTTGATACCCTGGAAGCCACGTGACTGCAAGAACAGCAAGTCAGTAAGTTTGTGATTTGCAGCTAAACGTCAAAATAAGACTTATTGTTTCTTTTAATCAGTTTGCACAGGCTCTGAAGAGTTTTGGAAAGTTACTAGTGTGCAAAGAGGGAAACCTCACCCAGCTATTGTTGTGGCAGGAATAGTCCAGTGCAAAAGATCTATGCAGAGGGGTGTGGGGGTTTAACTTTAACACACACACACACACACACACACACACACACACACACACACACACACACACACAAATGAAGAACAGCAGAGACTCATTTTTAGGAAGGCATCAGTCACTATGCATGTGGCATTATGTAGGCTTTGTGTCTGTTTAATGTCTAGTGGACTATAGATACATAAACACTGTTAGATAATTGGAAATTAGAGTGTCTCTATGACTCCTAATTGTTCCTGAAGCCTGCCAAACCTCCCCTTGGCTTTTAACAACCTGCTTGAGTTTTAAGAGCTGTCAAGCAAGCTGTTTCAGAGTTCTGCAATCATAATGAAACGAAAAGGGGATGCAGAAAAATACACAACGTGACATCACACTCTTGGCCCCATCCCAAGATCTGTGTTTCATAATTGAACAGGCATGTGAGTCGACTCACAAATACTAGAGTTAACGTGCGTTCATGCCTTTTTTGCTTGACCAGCTGTCAGATACAGATGTTTGAGTTTTTTTGTGATCAACATTCCACAAGAGGTTACGGCACATCTGTGAGGAGTTACAACTGGAT
The DNA here is from genome assembly GCA_023630585.1 of Cranoglanis bouderius. Classification (NCBI taxonomy): domain Eukaryota; kingdom Metazoa; phylum Chordata; class Actinopteri; order Siluriformes; family Cranoglanididae; genus Cranoglanis; species Cranoglanis bouderius. The sequence continues at coordinate 13,746,083 of CM042565.1, read as the reverse complement.
CTGTGACAATTCTAATGAGGGAGTTGCTGATTAGATAAAGATAAGGTTTAACAGAATAACTGCTAATCAAATAACATACAGATGATAAATGAAACATAAATAAACATTGTGGAAAGGAAAAATTCTCTTATTATGAGATTACCAATATTTTTGTGTACTTGTAGGACAGTTATGAATGGTTATTATCAGAGCAAAGGCAAAGGCAGGTTTTTTGTATTTATTTAAAACTGGCTAAAGATTCACAGATGCATTTGGCTAATAGATAGATCTCATTAAATGACAATCTCCATTTCCCCCCAAAATGCTAGCATAACATAGCATAACTAATTTAGGATTAGTTACAGTGGTTGTACTGTGGATTTTTCTTCTTTTTTTTATTATTTTTTTTATTGGTATGTTCAAGAGCTATTTTTTTTTTATGTATATTTATATAAGTACAAGTGAAGCTACATGTTGTTATTGTGAATATTAATGACGCTGAAACTGTTGCAACCTGTCAACAAATTAGAAATGTGAAGCTCCTAATATTTATTAGGAGTTATGCCATGAGAAGTCGATGATGCTGAATTGAAGTTGTTCAACTTCTCTCCATTTTAACTGATACGGCTTAGAGTAATCAACATCATACTTTCATACTGTACTATGTAAACAGGCTAAATGTAAACAAATGTGAACCATAAATGAAAGGGTAGTGTCTATGTGTACTGTTTTGTGCAAGTTTGCCATTCCACTTGCTTATATGGGCAATGGTTCCTGTTCTTGTCTCTCATTTATTCTCCTAAATTCCCAGGTTTATTATTCAGATATTTGCCTTGAAGCATTATTTAGGAACAACTATGAATTATTCAATAATCACAGAGAAGCTAATGGGAAAGATGAATGTGAGGAATGTAAGTATGGATCCTTCAACACCTCCCAGGAGTTGAAGGTGTTAATTATTCCCACCTGTCACTTGTTACTCCTGCATAGTTCCCTTTGTGTTTGTGTATTATTTATGTTATGTGTAAAAACTGCATTGTCAAGCCATAGTTCCTGGTTCCATTTTCTAAATGGTTAGCATTTAGAATTTTCTGGTTCTGACATTTTGTGTCTTTGATAATGTTTGGATTTTACAATTCTTGGATTTGTCTTTAACAAACAGGTTTTTGAAAATGTCTCCCTAACTTTAACTCCCACACTGGCATATTACAAGGACCTATTGCTTGTGTCTGAGACTGATTTCTCTGTTCTGATCACTTAATTTTACAATTCGTACATAGAATCATACAATGAACTACAATGAGAACGAAACAGGGAAATAAATATTAGATATGTTTCAGGTCCAAACTAAAGTGACGGCTTCAAGCAACATATCCACAACCATTTTATATGCGTAACAACGAGTGGTTTGTGGATTTGGACCATTAGTTACTATTGCTGCCATTGTGACCATTTCTGACCATATGTTTCTGTAGAATGGTGCATTTTTCATAATCAGTCCTTCTGCTTTTCCTGGTGGGGGTCGTGGTGGCAACAGGCTGAGAAGATCAGCCTAGACTTCTCTAGCTCCAGTCTCAGCTCCTCCTCTGGGATCCTCAGACATTCCCAGGCCAGCTGTGAGATATAATCTCTCCAGCAGGTCCTGGGTCTGCCCTGAGGTCTCTGTCTAGTGGGACGACCACCTTGTAAGGTGTCCAAACCACATAAACTGGCTCCTTTCAGTTCAGAGGAGCAGTGGTTGTTGTCCTCCCCCTATCAAGGAGAGTAAACCCAACAACACTGCAGAGGAACCTCATTTCTGCCACCTGTACTCATGACCTTATTCTTTTGGTCACTACCCACAGCTCTTGACCATCAGTGAGGATAAGGACATATACTGACTAGTAAACAACAATATTCATCCACAAATGTAACTCCTGCTTCATGTTTTACTTATTCAGATGTAAAAAGGAACTGACATTTGAAAAGAAAAGGGCTTTCATTTGGCATGTATAAGTGTTTTTCATTCAAAATGTTACTTTTATACTTCTGGTTTCAATATATGGCCCTCAATATATTCTACTTATTTGGACTATGTTGCTAACAATTTATTCCATTTCCATATGAAACAACACGGAAAACATGAATGATTCCTTAAAATAAATAATTTGACAACACCACACATATTCTACCTCATTTCCACAACTAAGCTGATCTTGACATGAAAGAACGACAGCCTTCTTTACTTTATGTACAAAGTTATAGATGCAGTAGATAATCTAGTGGGCTATAAATAATGATGACGTTAATTAAGCTAAGGCTATGCTACTGAGTCCAGTCCAAACACTTCCGAAGTGTCTCAAACAAAGCTGTTAGAATGAAGAATGGCTTTGTTTCTTATCTTTCGTTCCAAGGAGTAAAGCACTGGCTCGATATTGTTGTTGCTGGAGTGATTAGTGGGTGTTTGAGGAGGGTACTCGAGCACACGGTTACCGACTCAGAGGCACTACTATACACATATGCTCATTTCTATAGTATATAAATGGTTTTGTCCGGCAGTTGCACGTCTCTAACAATGAAATCATGAAACTGTGTGCTTGGTTCACTCTAAATTTACTATTGTTTTAAAGGTCAACTGGATTCTAAATCTGCATTGTGGGGAATGAAGGAGACTGTAGGGAGTACGGTGATTTATCATGGCAGTAATGAAGAAATGGGTGCTTTGATTGTTCTAGAATAATATTCTAAACGCTGGGCCAAACCACAGAATTTGAGATGCTTTATGCTGTAAATGGTCATAAATTCAACAGATTTGGAATGAAAAATTAAAGTTAAAAAATAAATTACAAAAAATAATTTTTAAACAAATCTACACCACCAGAACTGTGCGACGACTTCATACATACTGTGTACTGAAGATAATTTGGCATAAAGTGTGTTTTAGTTTTGAAATTTTTAAATAGTTAAAATGATAAAACTTTCCCTTTGAAAAACAATAGAATTGCCACCCAGTGATGTCACACAGGGCTGTAAACCTGACCAATCAGCCATCTTGATTTAAAAACACACAACACAGGTGCACACTGTAAGTCTAACCATTGCTCCTTTCCTTCTTTTCTTTCTTTTTTCTTTTTTCCTTAAAATAGCATGACGTATGCATTTTGATTCTGTCTAAATATTACTGAAATTAAAAAGTAAATGGATTGTCCATGAGTAAAAAAAAAAGTCTGAATGTGCCTGAAATAATATTGTTTAAAAAATATTTGAATGTCCAGAATTTTTAACATTCAGGTCTAAAATATGTAATGTTGAAGACAAAAATATTAGAAAATATCATTTCCGGAACATAAAAAAATTACACAGTTTAGGATTGTTGCATGACACAACATGGGGGAAAATCTTTCCCAAAAAAAAAAAAAAAATTTTTTTAAAAACTAGTTTTTAAAATCTTTATTTACTTTTCTTTTAAATTCTTTTCTCTTTTTTCCATTTTATTTTACTTTAATCAAGTTTGAGAACAACAAATAGTCTAGAGAGCTGCATACGTTTACGTTAATTTACAGTAATTATATTTTCCTAAAATATAAAGAAAAATAGCTATAAATTGACAGTCATAAGTGTGGACGCTATGCATGAAGAGATTCTGGTTTATTATAAAAAATCTTCTCTTGATGACACATTATGACTCTTCGGGAGTTTACTTCCTCAGAAAAACATGCAGAAATAATAAACAGATTCCCAGTGATCACATGATGTATGAGTATTGTAGTGACGAGACACTGATGGATGTTATGCGAATTTTTCATTTCTGGTGATAATCTGAGTTCAAGTGATATAACACTGCACTACAGAGTATCCTACATCATGACTAATGGAAAGCACACAGTGTAGAAATGTATTGATCAGACTGAAGGTACATTACACAATACAGAGCAGAGACAAGCACCAAAATGGCAGCATGACGTTTGAATTAAAATGTTCTCAATAGTGAAATAAAGCATCAGAACCATGATTGGCTCGAATGATTGTTTGGATTAATCCTCTGGCACATGCAGTCCGACATTTCTTCCGTTCACCACTCACTCTCCCTAGTACCTATCTCCCTTTAGTTTATCATTTGATGTGCGAAAAATGGAAGCAAATCTTGTAATGGTGTCATCTCACCCTGTCATATACAACTTATCAGTAAACGTGTATGGAAAGATTATGAAGAAAAATAAAGCTTGGAAAGCTTTTTATGTAGCTGGTACAGTCAGCTTGCTTTGCTAATCTGCCAATGAAGCTAGTACAAAGCCTTAAAATGTAAATTAAACAACCAATTTCCATACCAATTAGTGCATTATTTAAGTTGTGTTTAACTAGTTAGCTTTTGTACATTTTGGCTAATAACTTTTCTCATTAATGCTAGACAGGCCACACCCACAAGTGAAAACATAAGCGGTTGCTAGATGCCCACATAAGACCAACTACAAGCGTGAATTTAGGCTGTGGGGGTGGTAGATGTGTGCCATACAACATCCATTTGAAAGGCTCTGACACAATGTATATTTACTCCTATTACAGATTTTTTTTTTTTTAATAAAAATAAAAATAGAAGTGTGGTAGACAGGATTAATTACTTTCTGGCAGTCCTGGGATTTGAACTTTCAATCGTTCACTGGATAAACAGCTGAGTAACCCTGGGATTAATTTCAGGACTAATTTCATGGTTTTACAAATATATTTATACTTATAGTATAAATTACGCTAGTGACAATTGACAAAACACAAAATGGGATTTACCAAAATGACCATTTAGCTAATTACTTTTTAAAGATTAATTATTAACGCTGTATTGTTTTAGAAATATGTTTCTGTGCTATTATTGGCCCAAAATGGAGTAAAGAGCTGACAGAGGTGTGTGGTCATGAAGCAAAATGCAAAATGAAATGGGTGAGAGAGCATAGAGAAAGAGAGAGAGAGAGAGAGAGAGAGAGAGAGAGAGAGAGAGAGAGAGAGATGAAGATTTAGGTTTTGCTCATGAGAGAGGAAACAGTGAAAGCGCAGTAGTTCATAGCAGGTCTTTAGTTCTCCATTCATCTCACCAAGACAGCAACTCATTAAATAATCAGTTATGCTTTGCCTAGCTGTTAGTCATTGTCTAAAATTCATGGGAAATGATCACAAATGATCAACACATGTTTTTGGTGCTTATCGCTACGTCCAATTGCAGAGGAATTAAGGGTTATCTGCCTTGAAATTTGCGACGGCCATGTAGAACTGATGGCAGCTAATTTACTCCTTCACTTACACATGGATGGTTTTAGCAAGGATTGTATGGGAAAATAGTTACTCAGTGAAAGAGCTATATAGGGAAGCTAGCATTGGATCTTATGTAAAAAAATCTAGAAATAATGACAAAAATGCTAACAAATGAAAAAACAATGTACCAGCTCAATATAGCAATTAGAAATACTTAGAAACGTTTCATTTGATTATTTTTAAAGGCGTCATCATATTACAGAATTGTACAGAACTGTATCTCTGACATTTTTGGTGGATTGACTGTATGTCACTTTATAAGCCATTTTTTATACTAACTAGCTAGTCCTGTCTTTCAGTTATTTATATATTGTGATCTATTTATTGTCACAGTGGGACCGTTTGCTAAACATATAGCTTGTAGATGCGGTTAGGAAGAGCCAAGCCAATAGAAATGTCCAACTGCTATGCAAAACAATTTAACATTGCGAAAACACTTTTAATACGATGCAGAATGTATGAAGTGATGTCAAATGAAATATGATTATGTTAACGATTAGAGTTTCATTAATATACAGTATATAAACAAGTACTTTACAGTTGGCCACAATTTCAGACGTGGATGCGATCAGCATTCAGAGAGAGCGTCTTTGAGAAGTTTCAACCGGATTTGAGCTGATTGCTGTATATTGGGGGGAGTTGGTGATAATATGGAGATAAGACTCATGCGTTAGTGCATGGTGGAAAGGGAACATGAAAAGACTGGATGTCTGGGGTGTACACCATTATTTTAGTCTTTTCTGCTATCCTGATTAGCGTAGTTAAGCAACAAAAATGGAGACATTTCTCTGTCCATCTACCTCCACTAGTTCCTTGAAAACACTGAATCACTCTGAAACATTCAGTGAAACAACAGAAGTTAAAAAAAAATAAATAAATTTTTTTAAAAATACCCAAAAATATGCCACAGCATTTATTAAATATGAATATTGGTTTGGCTGGGGCATCAGACTAAATTGGTTATTCCCATAGGCCTGTGTATACATTCAGAGTTCATTCCACTGGTGTAATATCAGAACCCATTACTCTTGGCTTTCTTACTGTATGAGTAGCTCAGGAACATAGCAAAAAAAAAAAAAAAAAAAAAAAAAAACAAGCTAAGGGGTTTTTATTGGACATTTCAATGGTTTTATTGGAAATATAGGTAGGATTTAAAATTCTAAAGAAAAAATGGTGTAGCCACAATTGACTCAAACGTGCTACTTGTTTTCTCACTCACTAGTATAGACCTACGTCTCTTCATTAGCTACCGTTTCTACATGGCTGTCTCAAATTTCAAGACAAATAATCCTTAATTGCTCAGTACTTAGACAAAGTGATGAGAACAAAAACATGTGTTGATCATTCTTGAATCAAATAAATGATTTCCCGTGACTTTTGGACAATAACCAGTGTGATACAAATTTGAAATGAACAGACTCGGACTCAGTGCTGAGCAGAGCGGCCAAGACACAATTTCATCTCTAAAACGTGGCTTAGGTGATTCCAGCTGCTCTTTAGAAAAGTCCATGGATTTCCAATTCCAACAGTATGACTGCAATAAAGAACTATTCTTATCATATGCAGTGCCAGAGTATTAAGACTATGAATTCTCACGATGGTCTGACAGAAACCTCCGACAGCACAGCAGGACTCACACGCGCAGCACAAATAATCAGCAGTCCCAAAGGCTGATCCCTGAAGATTGCCAACATGCAACTAATGTCAGTTTGACCTGTAGCCGGTATATAAAACAGCTCTGACTGCACTAATAAACTGTTTTCCTGACTAAGCAATCATTTAACTTGCTTCACTGCTTCACACAGACTATAATGTTGGATTCAGTGCAGCTAGAAGATGTTACTAGCACAACAGTATTCGACATCCCCATATCTATTTCTGTCACCTGATTTGGTCTTTAATAGTCCATACCCTCTTTTTCTGTAGACGTCAACTCAGATCTTATTTACTAATTGTACATTTAAACTAAGTAAACATGCCGTCACATATGTCCGTCCTTCCACAGGACGTCTTCCTAGACTACACAAAAGTCACTGATACGTAAATTAAATAACTCAAACCAGACAAAACAAAACAAAGAGAAAAAAATAACAAGTCAAAAGAAGTAACCTAAGGAAAACCATGAGTGAGCCACGCAAAGCTTAGAAGCTTAAATAGATAAAGGGAAATTTGGTAGAATTAAAGAAAGTATTTAACTGACCTGTAAGTAAGCAGCCCAGTAGACACACAGTGACCGAGACAGGCAGGTGAGGCATATTTGCCCGGCTGAGGGGCATAAACAAGTAGCGTGTCCACATCCACAGAGTTTCAGAGCTCAGAGACCCCGGGAGAAGCAAAAAAGAAACATAGACATCCCTCCTCTATGACCGAAGCACTAGAACTCTCCCTTTCTCTCACCGCTCTGTCCAGGCACAGGGAGTAGAAGTTCCTTTTTCCTGTTTCCCCTCTCTCTCTCTCTCTCTCTCTCTCTCTCTCTCTCTCTCTCGCCAGTGAAGATGGGAAAGGCGGCAGGCCAAACAATTGCTTGTAATGAGGTGCAGCTCCTGCTTCAACCCTGAAGGGAGTGGTCCCCATGTTGACCTTACCACAGAGGAGGGGACAGAGAGAGAGTGAGAATGAGAGAGACACAGAGAGACATAACAATGAAGCAATGTCATCAAACATGATAGGTGTGGCATGCATTATATAGACTGACTTTAAATGAATGGCTTTACTTTTGGGGTATTTATTCATAAAAATAAAAAAAATAATAAAAAATAAATAAAAAGATTTGATGTGAAATAAACTTCCTTTACTTTTTTTGTTTCATTAGTGTCATAACTCATTGGTTTTCAAAGTGGGGTCTGGGGACCCTCAGGGGTCTGTGAAGCATAGCCAGGGGGTCCATGACTTTTTTTATTTGGTTAAAGTGGTGGAACTCACAACGCCCTTTATCAAAATTTTAATATGTAGGGGTCCAAGCACCAGTGTCAACTCAGGCCTAAGGTTTTCTGTCAGTGGAAAGTTCAGGAATAGAAAGCTCTATGGCGCTCCAAAAAATTATACTTTTTACGTATATTAAATAAATCTATACTGAGGGGGTCTGTCGAATGTATTTTACAGTTAAAGGGGTCCCTGGATAAAAACATTTGAAAAACCGTCATATGTCAGAGATGTCATATACTGTATGACATATGAAATGTATTGCAGAACTAAAGAAGTAAACTTCGGATGGCAAATCTGAGGTTTACACAATTTTCACTCACCTCAAATGTAATCGATCTGTCAGGACATTTTTGTTATCTATTTTTTGATTTCTCAGCATTGCTCTGAAGGAAAATCTAATACGTAATGAAAGTCTATCTCACCCAAATTCTTTTCCGTAAATACATTCCCAAAAATGCTTCAATCTAAACTTTTTTCAGTTTTGTTCATGTTTACGGATGAGAGTGCTGCACACTGGAACCACATCAGGAAGTCTGTGTAACATCAGTGAAGAATTGGATTCAGTTTGAGGCAGAGATTTATGGAAAGGATTTTGAATAAGATAGACTTTCATTACTAACGATCTACATTAGCCTCAGATCACCAGTGAAAAGCTAAAGAAGCAAACATCAGACACCAAACATCTTGTCTGATGAGCTTTATTTGGGATAAGGGAAAAATTTAGGGTTAGGGTTAGGGTTAGTACTTTGTACTTCTTTTGCCTAATCATTCCTTTAAAACCCTGAATTTACATATAAGAAGAAGCTTAAACTGCTTAAGCCATACATAAATCCTCATCCTGCTCCACTGTCCTCCCCATGAAAAGTTGTGTTTCAATGGTAACATTCATCACACCTCAGTGACTAGTAGCAGACTACCTACATTCAGCTCTTGAGAACTATGACCTAGTAAGTATGATTGCAAGTTTTAAACTTATGCACTCATTGAAATACGTTATTGTTTCTATAGTAACAACTTACACGAGGATTTGTAATGTGGACGCTCCTCATAAATGGATTTTAAAGTTGGCATGGTGAAGTTTTCTTTACGTACATGTTTATTTGACATGTCTGTAGTGCTTTGTAACAGTCACAGGAAACTTCAGGACCGAGGGAGTTTGTGATTTCTTGGTAACATGAAAAGCTGCGGGATTTTTGCCTTGTTAACATAAAAAAACAACAGAATGACTGTTTGTAGCTGCTGTAATGTAAGTAAGAACAGAAAACAAGCTATTTCAAGGACCATCCACAACATTAAATAAATAAAATGTACAATGTATTGTATGAATAAAAAACATAGTTATGACAAACTGATGTTGTATAAGTGGAATAAGGCACTGTGTTAAGTGTCTCACATTTCCTTATGTTGTTTCTGACACTGCATGACACACTGTTATCTATTAAATTTGATGAAAGCATTTCACATCTCTACAAACAGTTGAAGCGGCCATCTTGAAACCACCAGCAGCCCAAAGTTTAAAGGCAGGATTGTACATTAGATGTGATTTGGTTACAGTTTGGTTATATATATATTCTGATATTTTGTTAAACTATTGAGGTACAAATGGTATTACTGAGCAAAACAATGTGTTTTGAGAGAACTACGGGATGATTTATATTCTACAATGCCCTCCACTAATATTGGCACCCTTGGTAAAAATTGTCTTTATTGTTTAACCTTTTGATCTTTTGTTCAAAAAAATTCACAAAAATACTCTGCTTTCATGGATATCAAACAATTGCAAACAAAACACAGGTTTATCCAAAAAAAAATATCTTTGTTAAATATAAGTGTGCAACAATTATTGGCAGCTCTATGAATTCATATGTGAAAAATATATTTGAAGTATACTCCCACTGATATTTTACATTTTGTAGTACACCTGGGTGACTAGGAACAGGAAATTGTTCAACCATGACTTCCTGTTTCACAGGGGTATAAATATGTAACACAGGCCAAATTCCCTTAGTCATTCATAACAATTGATAAGACCAAGGAATATAGTTGTGATGTGCAGCAAAAGGTTGTTGAGCTTCACAAAATGGGAAGTAGCTATAAGAAAATAGCACAAGCATTGAAAATGCCCATTTCCACAATCAGGGCAATAATTAAGAAGTTCCAGTCAACTGGAAATGTTATGAATCAACCTGGAATTGGACGTGTGTCTATATTGTCTCAACGCACTGTGAAGAGGATGGTTCGAGTGGCCAAAAAATCTCCAAGGATCACAGCTGGAGAATTGCAGAAGTTAGTTGCGTCTTGGGGTCAGAAAGTCTCCAAAACTACAATCCAAAGTCACCTACATCACCATAAGTTGTTTGGAAGGGTTTCAAGAAAAAAAGCCTCTACTCTCATCCAAAAACAAACTCAAGCGTCTTCAGTTTGCCAGACACTACTGGAACTTCAAATGGGATCGGGTTCTATGGTCAGATGAAACCAAAATAGAGCTTTTTGGCAATAAACACCAGAGGTGGTTTTAGTTCACATAGAGAGGTAGCCATATGGAAAAGTACCTCATGCCCACGGTTAAATATGGTGGTGGCTCTTAAATGTTTTAGGGCTGTTTTTCTGCCAGAGGACCTGCACATTTTGTTAGGATACATGGCATCATGGACTCTATCAAATATCAACAGATATTAAATGAAAACCTGACTGCCTCTGCCAGAAAGCTTAAAATGAGCCGTGGTTAGATCTTCCAGCAGGACAATGATCCAAAACATACATCAAAATCAACACAAAAATGGTTTACTGACCACAAAAATAAGGTCCTCCTATGGACATCCCAGTCCCCTGACTTGAAACCCATAGAAAACCTGTGGGGTGAACTGAAGAGGAGAGTCCACCAGCGTGGACCTCGAAATTTGAAGGATCTGGAGAGATTCTGTATGGAGGAATGGTCTCAGATCCCTTGCCATGTATTCTCCAACCTCATCAGGCATTATAGGAGAAGACTCAGAGCTGTTATCTTGGCAAAGGGAGGTAGCACAAAGTATTGACTAAAAGGGTGCCAATAATTGTTGCACATCTATATTTAACAAAGATATTTTTTTGGATAAACCTGTGTTTTGTTGGCAATTGTTTGATATCCATGAGAGCAGAGATCAAAAGGTTAAACAATAAAGACAATTTATCACAGCCTTCTTTGCTCAGATTTACCAAGGGTGCCAATATTAGTGGAGGGCACTGTATGTCTTGTAGCTCAAGTGGCTTCAAGATGGCCGCTTCAACTATTTGTAGTGATGCGACATCATTTCGTCCTTTTTATAGAAAACAGCGTCAAAAACCACATTACTCAGAAACGAAACACCTCTTGACAGATTGTAAGTGGAAAATTCTGTACATTTAATTTTTAGCAGTGGCTTTAGATGCAACAAACAAAAGCATATTTTATCACAAACATGTTATGCAATGGTGCTTTACAAATCCCAATGAGCATTAATCATACTGCTCCTTTCCTAGTGAGTACAGGTGTGCAGATTCTTTCTCCTCTAAACATTTTAAGAAGATGTTCCTTTGGGAAGCAAGAAGATACTGTACACAAAAAAAGCAGGACAAGGATTAACATCTGAGTAGCGATCGATGGTGGGGTGAAAAAGTCATCTCACGCTCGTGCTATTCACCTAGGCCTCTGTGTTTTGTGTGTGTGAAAATGTGCAAACTTTTGCACGCTGCATTGTATTTTATTCCTTACTCAATTACTCACTAACTGCATGCACGGTGTCTCAGAGTCTGAGAGCATTAGAGCGTCAATGACCTTGAAATCGTCCGTGTGTTCAAATCCTCCAACACTGGACATCCTTGCTGAAACAGAACTAAAACGGAAATGTCCGGAAACGTCAGACTAATCTGAGCAATCCCCAAATTTAGACTTCATACCAGAATATGCCTGATCAGAGCCATGAGCTAAAATATGTTGTGTTTATGTGAAGCAGTGATTGGATTTGCAGTGTGAGGAGGGCAGCGAGAGCGCAGTGAGAAACATTAGGATGTATTTACATTCATGATCAGCCCCGGGCTTCTCTCAGCGCGGTTGGAAAAATATTCTCATGGACCTTTGACTCGGGAGCGGAACAGGTTTAAGGAACTGGTGTTTAGACAGCGGTCTGTGTTTCTTCCTTTCTGTGTGTGTGTGTGTGTGTGTGTGTATTAGAGAGAGAGAGAGAGAGAGAGAGAGAGAGAGAGAGAGTATAAGCTTATATATGGGAGAAAGAGAGAATGATATGGAATGGGAGTGAGAGAGAGAGAGAGAGAGAGAGAGAGAGATGTTAGAGAGAGAGATGTTAGAGAAATAATTGCAGTTATTATAGCAGCTGCAGTAACATTAGCAGTGCTAACACACTTTTCTCATGGATGGTTTCCAGTTTAGTATCGACAGAGAAAATCTGTGAATGATGCTACGTTGATGTAAAAAGAGATGAGATTTGGCTGGAATTCTGGCACGATGGAAAAATTGCTTATTTTAGATAGAGTCTGCACTAAAAACAATATCAGAATGCGAGCAAAAGGAAACATGTATCTAAAATTAATAACACAAGTCATATTTTGAGCTCAAACTAATTTATTTGAACCGTTCTGTTTTTAAAATAGTGGTTTCCTAAGTAGTGCAATTATTTTCTGCGAAACACAGGTTTCAGAATTATTGGCACCTCCACAATTAATATTTGGCAAAGTATCAATAAAAAGGGAAGAGGAAAAATAAGGGGGTGGGGGGGTGGAGCTGGGGTGGAGTCGGAGAGCACAAAACGAAAATGTGATAAGGAGAGCCTCCTCAGGGCGGTGCGGAGGTCAAGGCCCTCTCTTCATAGCTCATGGTGTGGAGGGAACAGTAAGTCACTCAGCTTTGTACAGGGTGGAGTTCCTCTCTGCTGCCTCCATCACACCCAGTGAGGGCTCTGAGCCAGAAACAGAGCTAAAGAGCGTACGGCTGAACCTTCACTTTCAGAGTACGCAGTTCGCCAGATGACACTGTGTACACAGTTATAAATGTGTGTTTGGCAGAGAAAGAGAGTGAAGGCGTATCCAGAATCAAGAACTAAACACCACACTAAAGACATTTGCCATCAAACAGGATGCACTTTTTTTCAATGTACAAACTATAATAAATTCTTATTTTCTTAATACATTATTGTTTCTACACAAAACACATAGATTTGTACCGTATGGTGGATACTCTACATACAGTGGTGCTTGAAAGTTTGTGAACCCTTTAGAATTTTTTATATTTCTGCATAAATTTTTGCTGTTTTGCTGCATCTGAGCATCAAGTTAATGTTTTGGAGCGACCAAGTCGAACTCTTGACCTTAATCCAATAGAAATGTTGTGGAAGCACCTGAAACAAGCAGTTCATGTGAGGAAACCCACCAACATCCCAGAGTTGAAGCTGTTCTGTACTGAGGAACGGGCTAAAAATCCTCCAAGCCGATGTGCAGGACAGACCAACAGTTACCACAAACGTTTAGTTGCAGTTATTGCTGCACAAGGAGGTCACACCAGATACTGAAAGCAAAGCTTCACATACTTTTGCCATTCACAGATATGCAATATTGTATCATTTTCCTCAATAAATAAAAGACCAAGTATAATATTTTTGTCTCATTTGTTTAATTGGGTTCTCTTTATCTACTTTTAGGACTTGTGTGAAAATCTGATGATGTTTTAGGTCATATTTATGCACAGATATAGAAAATTCCACAGGGTTCACAAATTTAGTTCAAGCACCACTGTACGTAATCTAAGCCTAAATAATATATATTAATGAATGCTGTTATTTAACAAAGAAAAACAAACAGTATAATCGTTGATATGGTGACGATTTCAGGAAGGAGTCTCCAGTGTCAGAGCTTTGTAAAGGTCATTAAGTTTTTTTTTTTTCTTACTTCAAGAGAGAGTAAAGAGAGAAGCTGGTAAAGATACGACTGTTAATAGCTGCTATAAGTGATAACAGGAACCTATATGTTTTCTGGATGCTATAACTGGATAAAAAAAAAAGTATGATGTGATGTTCAGTCAAGTTGCTGTATGCCCCGTCATGTTTTATCACAATACTGCATTTGAGAAGATTACGCTGTAAATGTTCTCATTTGAACTGTAAAGGAAACTTGACAGCATCACAAGTGAAACGTTTTAACGTTCAGGAACTGCAGGTTTTCTGACTGACGTGTTTGTTAAACCCCAACGCCTTTGCCAGGAAAGTCACAATGCTCCTATGAGCTTATACAAAATAGGGAGCCTTAGGAGACGCCTGTGTTACGGCTGCATTCCAAATGGAAAATACTGTAAATACGTTGCCTACTTAATTGGCCTCCTTCTAAATTAAACTAAATGAAATGTTCTACAGGACTTCACACTATCAATGACAGTATAGTGTATATTTACTGGCACATACCTAATTTTCAGTGTGTGTTTGTATGTGTGTGTGTGTGTGTCAGTCCCAGTTTCCCTCCATCACGCCCTACTTTAGATGCACAGCTGCCTGGGACTAAGCCAGTGTGTACGATTGTTACCTGGAGGGCACTAAAACTTGACATGCTTTTGGCTATTCTTATACACTATTTATCAAACTCTTAGACCGTGTACGAGTGTGTGTTAGTGTTTGTGTGTGTGTGTGTGTCTGGTTTCTTTATGGACTGGAATACACGTTAGGACCAATTACGATAAGTTTCAGTAGAGAAGCTAGTTACAGATGGAACGTGTAAGTGTGTGTCATAACCTCCCGGAGAACAAAATATCCACACACAAAAAAAAAAAAAAACTCCTTAAGAATAACCATGAAGATGTTTATTATTTCTACCGTTTTCCCAAGAGTCACCATAAGTCAATAAATCAAAGCTTCTTCTAAAAGGGTACTGAAAGATAGTGTTTGGAGCTGAAAGGTCATTGCCATGTGTTTTTCCATGAGGGGTCTGAAGTCAGAGAGTAGGGTAAAGGTTTGACAGCGAGCATTTTGCAGTAGGGGGCTCTCTTTTAGACTGGTGTGTATTTGAACCCACACTACCAAATACCCTCCACCTTCCCATCCCACCCCCAGACAATAATCGTTTTACAGCATTTTATTCTACATGTATATCACCTATATCTTAAACTTCAGAGCAGCTTTTTCCTATTCTGCCGATTCCAAAGCGATGATAACATTGTTGACAATGCTTCCTGACACTACCCACTCCAATAAAACTGCGTATGCCATTTGAAGTTGAGGTGCTTTTTGAAGAAAAACAGGTATAGCTGAGTAGGGCTGTGACATACATTATAGGGGCGTGGCTAATTTCAGGGCCTGAAATATCCTGAAAAACAAACAATCTAGAGAGAATCATTCAATGGTCATACAGAATCACTGAATGATAATAATAATATTGTGTACTTAAACAAGCATGAAATCTTCACACACGGTTTATTTAAAAAATAAATTAAAAAAAAAAAATTTAAAGTACCTGTTTTCTTTCTCTGTAGTTGTATTAATTGCTGTGTAAAGCATATGTGTAATGTACTGGCGGTGAATGGGATGAGGAGTCGTCGAGAACCAGCAGGTAAAGGGTGACTGTTTACACCTGTGTGTGGTTTCTCTTTCTCTCTCTGTCGTATCTGACTTGTCATGAACTGAGCTGAATTTCAGCCTTGTATACTTAAGAGTGGTGAAAGGATTGTGATGAATAGAATCCAGTAAAAAAAAAAGAAAGAAAGAAAGAAAGAAAAGGAAATAAATGCCTCCTGCATTCTCATTCCCAACCCCACCAGTTAGGGTTATCACTCAGGGGTTATGTTTTTGACCAAAGGGTTGTGCATTAAGTTATCGAACAAGTACCAAAAAATGTACAACCTTAGATAGATTCTGGACCGATGTTCAATACATAATTCAAAATAAAAAGCAAAGCTCCAGTTTTCTGGTGCCAAGTACCAAGATTTGATACTTTTTGGGTGGGAAAAAAAGCCACAGTGGCAATTCTAAACTCTGGCTTTGAGGATAACACCCCCACCTCTTGCACCACTCCCATTGCCACTATGTCTCCCACACTTCTGGCTTGTATCCATGGGAGGTGCTCGTGTAATGGGGAAAGGATGAAGATCATGCTTCTGAGGGGGAAATATCTCTTTCTCTCACACACACACACACCAGTGGCACAAAGCAGTGTTAATAAGAGAGGAGAGAGAGGCTCTAAGTGCGCACACACAAGGCAGACAACAGGGTGGGTGAGAGGATGAGAGAGTCATGAATCTGAGGAGAACACTGGGCAACCCCCTTCTCTGATAAAGCAAAGCGGAAACCAATAACATTAAAACAATAGTGTTATCGGCCACCGCTCTTCCTGTCTGCCATTAACCCCTTACTGCCCCGATGCCTGAGGCTTGCCAACATCTGGAAATTACACATCATGCCATTTTTCCCTAAAGCGTCATTCACAGACTAAACACAACATTAATTCATAACAAAGTCATGTATTGCTGCAATCTGTGACATTAAGAGTCATTTCGAATGTGTGGAACTTTACGGAAAATTCAACTTTGGATGCAGTAGGGCGTAAAGCAATTTAATTCAGTACATTGCAAACAGTTTTGTTTTAATTTTACCACAAGATCCAAAGGATCAGTTCCTCATTTGCCCACATGTGAAGTAATAACAGACACGTTTCCACTGGAAGTTACTAATAGCTGTATTTATTTACCTTAGAAAGATCATTTACTAATTATTAACAGAAATATTCCAGTATAAATATCCATATAGTTGATTCACATTCATACTCTTAACTCTTCTTTACGCCTCTGCGTCTATGTACTTGCCATCAAAGAGCTGTCACAGATAAATCTGAGAAAGACAAAGTGGTTGTTTTTTTTGTTTTTTTTTTTACCACCGGGACTGTGTCTAATCTCTACGGCACGTGCGCCATGCCTGTGGAATGTTGAGTAGGAGAGCAGTCCTGCATGGGAAGTGAGTCAGTGATGAAGTCGCAGAGCCGTAATGGCGGGAGGCAGGAAGTAGTGCTCAGTTTTTGGTGGCCTGCAAAGCATCCATGAGGATCTTATTGTATTCAGACAGCTGCTTGGTGACATTCTTCTTCACGGGCCGGTAATCGCTCTCCATGCCTTTAGAGGCGATGACTGGTGGTTGGGGGTTAAAGAAAGATTGTGCGCTGCTAAATGAAACCACCTGTTTAAAAATCTGACCCTTTAACCTCTATGGGTTAAACACCAAAATTCCCACCATATCTAAGTAAAGTTCAAACAGAATACACATTTTCAAAAGAATGAAAATGCAGAGTAAAATACAAATCTAATAAAGAGTGTTGAAAATAAGAACAAATGAATTATAACAAGGGAGTGTGATATAATAAATATTTACATTTGTAGTCCAAAAATAAAATATGACCAGATTAGGTGCAGGATTCACTTGTCAGGACAAGTGAGTGCTGATGCAGAGCAGATTCATCGCACTATATAAGCAGATTGTTGTGCAGATTGTTGTGGATAACACGTCGAGACTAATACTGAATATTCAGTAACATGTTCAGGGTGTGTGCAGCTTTCTATAAATGCACTGTGGACAGACCCCTGGGATCAATATAAGAGTGAACGATGCCAGAACGCAGAGGGTAGCATTGCCACGTCACAGCTCCAGTGTCCCAGGTTCGATCGTGAAAGTTTCCCGCCTGTGTGGAGATTCCCATGTTCTCCCTGTGGGCTTCCTCTGGGTTCTCTGGTTTCCTCCCACCTCCCAAACATACACTATATGGCCAAAAGTCTGTAGAAACCTGACCATCTCTCTGACTGTGGATTGGTTTAGTCCAAACTCTTTAGGGATGGTTTTGTAATCTTTTCCAGCCTGATGAGCATCAACGACTCTTTTTCTGAGGTGAAATCTTTGTTCGTGCCATGATACACTTCCACAAACATATTTGTGCATGTGTGAAGATCAGACTTTGATAGATCCCTGCTCTTTAAATAAAACAGGGTGCTCACTTACACCTGATTGTTGTCCCATTGATTGAAAACACTCGACTCTATTTTCACCTTCAAATTAACTGATAATCATATAATAAAAAATAATTTAAAAAAATAAAGGTTCACATACTTTTGCCACTCACAGATATGTAATATTGGATCATGTTCCTCAATAAATAAATGACCAAGTATAATATTTTTGTCTCATTCGTTTAATTGGGTTCTCTTTCGTTTACTTTTAGGACTTGTGTGAAAATCTGATGATTTTTTAGGCCATATTTATGCAGAAATATAGACAATTCTAAAGGGTTCACAAACCTTCAAGCACCACTGTATGTGGTCCATATGTGGGCCACGCTCCAAAATCTAGTGGAAAGCCTTCCCAGAAAAGTGGAGGTCATTATAAAGGCAAAGGGACTAAACCTGGAATGGGATGTTCAAAAAGCACGCATGGTTGTGATAGTCAGATGTCCACAAACTTTTGGCCATATAATGTGCGCCGGTAGGTGTACTGGCTATGCTAAATTGCACCTAGGTGTGAACGTGTGTGTGCAGTGGTCTGATGTCTTATTCAGGGTATATTCCTGCCTCATGCCTGATCCACTGCAACCTTGACCAGGATAAATGAATGATGCCAGAATTGTGCTTAGCATGGATGCTGAATGATCAAGGATACACTCTTTCATAACAAAGTTGTTCTGTTCAAGGTGTTGCCACTTCCTTTCCAGATTCGTCAGCTGCAGGACAAATGATAGAAATTCATATTAGAAAATCTTCCATACAGTTAAAAGCAAACCGTAAATATCAGTGTTTTTTTTGTTTGTTTTTTTTTGTTTTTTTAAATGTCATCACTTTTTTCCATTAAACAACAAATTGCTTGATGTGGTGACCAGAAAACAGCACAGAAGCGGCTTTTACTCTCATCAAGAAACCCAGATTATATGAATATGCAACTTTCCCATGATAAACCAGTGTTACATTTCGTGCAACTGCATATTTATACAACATTTTAGATTCTTATATTAACTCTTTTCCATAATGTGTTTAATGCTAAATCAGATTTTCTGATGAGCTCCCAGGAGCAGGAGCACTCCAGTGATGCTCCCTAAAAGGTTTTTATCATAAGAAAAACGTTTCATAAAGATTAAGGTGACTGAGTGGGCGTGTGAAATGTGCCAGCTAATCCCAGCACAATGGGTATGTTTCGGAGTATCTAAGGACATGATCGTCGCCCGCTCTCTCAGCAGGACAACAGTGTAAATTTGCTGGCTGGACAGAATCATTTCCTCCATAGATAGGCACAGAGGTGCGTTGCCAAGACTGTTGTGAAGACTGTGAGCCTGGACCTTTAGCCTATATAAGAGCACAGGCATCAGGAAACGATACCCCACCCAGAAATAATGCAGTTGTGGGACACAATAAAGTTGCTTGCTGGGTGTTGACACACAAAAAAAAAAAGTACAGTAAAGGAGCTGGTTTGCCAACATGGTAAGGTTAAAGGGGAAAACACCTACAAAATCGTTTAAATATTACGATTAAAAGTGTAATGATGCTGCGTGTGTGTGTGTGTGTGTGTGTGTGTGTGTGTGTCTGACCTGTGCGTGAGTCTCATTCTCCTGTAACTGTGCTGCAAGAGTCTGGTATTCCTCATTCATCTTGTGATTGACCTTCTTAAAGGCTTCTCCCCTCTCTGTTAGAGACACTCTTTCCTTCTGCAACATCTAAAAACACGTACAGGACAAACATGGCTCTAGGGATTCTTAATTCTTAAAAAGGTGTATAACAGCAGCTCTGACAATAGTGCAGCTACACGGTAAATCACGTGTTAGTTCTAATACGTTATGGTTTCTATATTAACAACTCATTCACAGGAACTTCAGAATCTGGGAATTTTACGTTAACTGCTTTAAGATTGTTTTTTGGCCAGTCTCTGCTTATTTGAAGTAAACAATTACCAGCACTATTAACCAATCCCTGCTGATTTGGCGATTTAAATCTAATTTTGCTGGATCTGTGGCCGTGTCCTTGAAATGTCCTGTTGTTTTAGAAACATATATGCTGCATACTTTCAGAACAGAAATTAAATCTGACCATGAAACCACACATTTCCCAAATCAGTCAATTGTAAATGTGTGAAAAATGTCAAAATGTCAAAATAAGTATTCATTTATTGTTTGCCTTCTCAAAATTGAACCAGGTTATCTGACTCTGCATAGGTCCACGTATGCATGACCCTTGAGTTACTATGGGCTTTCCACAAAGGAAGAATCATGAGCTCCTAATGGGAGACGTTTCAGGAAAAAAAAAAAAAAAAAAGGTTCATCCTGTTTTAGGCAAAATGCCCTTAAGTGCACTGGGTCCTACAGAACAGCTCGAGCAGCTGATATCCATGTTTATGCTACAGAGAGCTTGTATTACTATCAGAGGAAATGTGTGTGTTTGCTAACGAGAGGAAAAGGCATAATGAAATACATATTCTTCCTGAGAGGGCACGATTTATGAGGCGGAAGATGCTTATCTTGGATCATTACAGCCAAAGTATTTTCGACGTATTATACTTTTAAGCATAAAGACAGCCGATCAACATGTAAAAATAAATAAATAAATAATACTGTTGTCCCACATAGGCACAAGTTAGCTACCTTCATCTTGTGCTCTCCAGAGGCTTTCAGGGCATCCAGATCCCTGTACATCTTCAGTCCTTCAGTCATCTCCTGGATCTTTTCTTTCAGAGAGTTCATCTCAGCCTGCACTTTCCCTTCCAGCCGCTCTACATTCAGCAGGTCCTGCTGCAGACGCTCGCACTCTGGACATACACACACAGTTTATTGGTCATTTTTATCAAGTACAGTAATCTAATCCAGCGATGGCTCATGTGGTTTACACATCATGATTTATATAAGGAATGAAACACTTGGGGGTGTGCTGTTACAGGAAAATAATCAGCGAAGAGGTGGTGTGGTGTGGTGTGGTTACTACTTCACTGGTACTTACAGGGTTACTGTTACCACCCTTAAACTGATTAATGTCCTATAACCGCATGTCCTGTAGTGTTTTATTCCTCTTATACCACAGTAGTTTGTCAAGAATAATTTTTTTATTAATGTTTTTTATTAAAATAAAATTAAGAGTTGTATTTAATATCATGTTTAACATCATGTTTTATTCCTTACTTAAAATTCACTTTCATTTCCTTAAAAACAATTCCATTGTTACTTATAGTGAGAAGTATTTTGTTGGTTGTTAAAATTCATCTCTAAATTTATAGTTTTCTACAGGTTTCTTTTTAATGTGGCACTATTATTCTGCTGGCACGCTGTTGTGATACATCTTTTATATCATAAACGGTATCATTAATTAAATTTTTTTTTTTTAAAAGTATGATATTCCATTGCAGCCGAAACACAGATGTCACCTTTCACCTCAGCCTCTATTTGAACTATGAATCTCAGAATATTTCTTTTTGAACTTGGATTATCACAAGTTTCTTTTTTCCAAAGACTATTTGTGCTGAATGTGCACTTCACAAGCACTAATGTTTTCTGATATAGGGCAAAAGGACACAAGGCACATGCGAGTGTGTGTGTTACAGTGCAAGGACAGCTATACTGAGCTTAGCAAAGCAAGGATTGAATGCTTTTAGAAGCAGGTAATGTTATACAACATGGAAGCTAAGCGAAATCACTATCTGTAGGCTTTTTCCCACTGGAAATGCTCTCTAATGGCTGGTTCTTTGGTTTGCACAGCACTGGTGGGTTTGGGGAGACAGGAAGGGGAAAAGGGCCAGTTCCTCCTGATAGGCAGCAGGCCCGGTTCTGTGTTTGGAGAGAGTGGTGCATGTGTGTATGTGTGTAGTATGTAATGTGTAATCAAAATGCCCTGTCAGCATTTCTAAGCATTCTCTGCTGCTTCCTCCTCTTGGGGTTTTTCTTTTACCTACCACCCGAGTCAATCGTCTCACTCACATATACACACACACCAAGGCAAAGGCCACTTAACACAGACCCTTTTGTGATGAATATCTTAGACAGGGTTTTAAAAAATATTACACAGCAGCAATGTGGCATTCCTGTTGTCTAATAAAGCTAATCTTGTGCTTGTTCTGCACAATTCTTTCTGATGTATACTAGCTATATAGAGGAATGACAATAAGAACCACTTCTCTTGACATGACATTTACCTCTGCACACCAAACAGCTGTAATTATTTCCGGCAATATAGAATCGGTGAACTTCCTGACACCTCATTTAGACACACACATACACAATAACTTTAAAGAAATGGCTAAATATCAAATTAATACAATTTTCCATTCAAATTTTTGGCAGATCGATCAATGAAGACATATCAAGTGCCTCTAAAGTGTTTCTTTACTTTTGCATCATGATGATGTATGCCATTATTGTTAAAGGAAATGGTTTTGAATATCAAAATTCCTTGAAAACTTTTGCTCAGACAGGTCTCAAGATGATGTGAGCCAAATTTGGAATAAGTAGCAAAAATGGCAGTTAGATGTAACCATTTTTAGCGTGTTGTTGTAACTTTTGACCAGTATTGCATAGCCTGTTGCATAGCCTCAGGTCATGGTCCTGAAGATGCCTACCAAGTTTTTTGTCGGTGCACAAAAATATGAGATACAGCCTCACTTCCTGTTTGCTGGTTTTGCTGTCAGATTTGCTGGCACATTACGGGCAAACCGCTTGGAGTATTCAAAATGCTGTTGATGACTTAAAAAGCTTACTCTGGAGACAATGTGCGTCAAATGTGGTGATGTTTGGACAAAATTTGTAGGACGAGTAGAGAAAAAACTGTTTGTGAAAAAAAATTCCAAGGTGGTGGAAAATCTGATTAGGTGGAAATCAACGTCATGGGGTGCGTTGAACTTGTCTTGACCCAGGGAATCCAGGGATGCCTTTTAAATTTTGGACACAGGGTTCAAAAGTTATTTGAACCAATGGTGGTGCCAGAGCATTGGCAGCACTTGGCCCAAATTTGGTCAGAATGTTCCTTAAACCTTCCCCAATCAGTGTGCCAAATTTCACAACTACATTCGTGTGAGCTCATGTATGAGGAAGAGGGCAGACAGTGCTTTCCTCCAAGTGTGTTACGCCGCTCTTTGACGCAGCATGAGCAACAGTTGGAAAAGATGCGGTTGGCTAGCTTTACGTGTCTAAGAGGAAACGTGTGTTTGACTTCACCCTCCCTGGTTGGTAGCAATGTTACGAGAGCAGCCTTCTTTGTTTTCTTAAAAATTAAATTATGACGTTTAACAATGTCTTCGACAATGTTTGAAATGTTAATGTTGTTAAGGACGAATGAACGGCATTACATGCATTACACAAATTAGTCCCCGCTGGTTTTCTTCTGGTCTCCAGCAGCCTCTTCCTTTAAAGCCAAACTGTACGGCATTCCCCTTCACTGCTTTTCAGCAGGCTATGAAAGTGCGCTGTTAGAAGATAAATAAACAGGGTGCTGAGGAACAATGCCTGGTGGTCCCGAGAATAGAGCACAGTGGAGGAAATGGGGCGGCACTGCGGAGATAAGACGATACTGAGGAGTGGGAGGGATACCGCAGCTCCAAGGTGTCTTACACAAAGGAAGGAAAGCCTCTTGGCTGAGCTTCAGCCACTATTTAGATACACATAGCAGGGAGTGAAGGAGAAGGATGTAGAACTGGGGAGTGGACTTGTGGAGCAGTGTAACTGACCGTTTGGTCACCTTGATTCATTTTGATTTATCTTTCTCTGGGGATTAGCACATGTGTGGCCGTTCCTCCTTTATTATTACAGGTCATGTGCAGTAAACAGCAGCGATCTACTGTGTTGTAAAAGAACACTAATAAGGTGGAACTCCTCGTCTGCCGTTAGTCACTCCACTAATTCTGACAGTTACTGCTTTTAAACCACGAAAAATGTCCTATACAAAGTTTAAAGCCTGCTGTCAACTTATTTACACAATTATGTTCTTAATTCATCATTTATTATACCACAGCACTGCTGAAGTCTCAATTCTGATTGGTCAGCAGCTCTGATAGTAATTCGGCTGCATGGTTTATATTAATGCGCTTGTTCTAATACATTATAGTTTCTGTAACAACTTACACAGGGACATGGATGAGGTATATGCTCCACATAAACAGATTATAAAACCTGTCAGTGTTTATATGGTGAATTTTTCGGCATGGAGACTTTTATTTAGTATTTTCGGAAGGAGCCTCCAGTATCGGTGCTTTGGAACAGTCAGAAGTAAAGCTGAAACTGGGGCTGGGCGATATATCATCATAATATCGATATTGTGATAAATGATTATCATATATATAAATGATATATATATATATATATATATATATATATATATATATATAATATAGTGATACACACTGTGTATCGTAGAAATGACTTCAAGTTTCGTGATATGAAATTTTTATCATATCGCCCAGTCCTAGCTGAAACTTCACAGGGAAGACTGTGCCGTTGAGAGCCGTTGCTCTGTAACATGAAAAGCTGCACTTTTTTATTCTTATTAACTTCGAGAGAAAGAAAAAAAAAAGAGGCTGGGAATGAATCACTGTTTATAGCTGCTATAATGTAAGTGTATTTGTGTATAATGTGTGTGTGTGTGTGTGTGTGTGTGTGTGTGTGTGTGTGTGTGTGTGTGTGTGTGTGTGTGTGTGTGTGTGTGTGTGTGTGTGTGTGTGTGTGTGTGTGTGTGTGTGTGTGTGTGTGGGAGTCTGACCAGAAGACAGTCCCTTGGCTGTACTCTGAGATTTCTGCATCTCCGTCTCTTTAAAGCTGAGGTCCTCCTGCATGGACTTGAGCTCGTGGGGGCTGACGGCCGAAAGCTGATTCATATGATTCATCATCTGAAAGAAAAACAGAACGCTTTTATCACCCTGACTAAGTGACTAACATTTCACCAGAAGCCTAACAACTGATCTACAAATCACTGAACAAAAACAGTTTCTACACTAAAAGCTTGTAGGCTTCACGAGCAACCGTCGGTGATTTAAGAAGTTGGAGTGCATGCCGAGTGTGCAGTTTTTTACCCTGCTAGACTGCTCCAGCAGAGCCACGATGTTGGCCTGAGTCTCCTGAATATGCTCCATCTCCTGAGCTCGATTTGTGTCAAACGTCTCCAGGTAAGCTGTGAAAACATGCACAATTAAAAAAAAATATTTACAAAACAGAGAAATGACCTCTCACACAAGTCTCACATGTTACACTGCAAACAGAAGCAGGAAGATGACACTCACCGTCGATTTCCTCTTCTTTTTTCTGCAGCTCTTTGTACTTTTGGGTTCGTTCACCTGTTAATAAAGCAACGATTGCACATTTGTTAAAAAAAATAAAATAATAATAATAAAAAGTTACCTACTAGTCTTAGTCTGACATCTCCATAATTTCTTGACTGATTTTTATTCAAACTGTTTCTTTAATATGGAGATAAAAGCTATCTAACTATCAGGAATTTCAATAGACATTGGCACATAGACAGGAAATACCTCACAAACAAGGATCCAGGATCATTTTGAGGATCAGCATGTCTAAGAATCCTTAAAATTACACAATCTCTTATCATTACGTTATTGGTTCCGTAAAGAAGGTTGTAGCTCACACAAAACAATTCTTTATGCGCTAACCCACCTTTTATAAAGATAATTACATCAATTTATTGGCAGAAGTACTGAAACTAACACATATGGAAATAACCTTACCGTCTTGACATGAACACAGAGAGATAGACAGAAGGGAAAAAAAAGACGCACACAATGAGAAAAAGAAAGGAGAGGAAACAATAAGAAAAACAGCGAGGCAGCTTGACATAAACCAACAATACAGAGCAACATGCTGCGTGTGTAAGTATGCATTGTGTCTGAGTATTTTAGATCGTGCTGTACAATGAGCCTGCAGTGTCCACTTCCTCTCACAATGGACAGATAGGGTTTGGCTGTTCACACACACACACACACACACAACACAGACACACACACACACATACACATACACAAACACACACAGATATCTCCATCTCTTCTGTTTCACTGTATCTTCTCTAGGCTTCACCCTAGACACTAGGAGGAGGGATGCTAAAGTTTTTTGGAACACGTCCAAAAGCACTTAAAGATTTACGGTCCATTCAGGGCAAACAGCCCCTAGAGAAAACAAAGCCTAATTGCCTTGTGCTTACACACTGAAACAACTACAATATCTGTCCCAGGGGCTTTCCCAGAAGTTCTGACAAAAGTGTGAACGCATACATCATGAACTCTGTTGGAGCCAGGGGTGTCTGCACTTCTGGAAAGTTCATGTTCTGCGCCTCTGTGCGCTACCGATTAGGCATAGACGTGAGTCTCAAAGCTCAGACGCATCGCTCGTGGCCCCCAGAGTGTCTGATATCTTTTGTACACTTAGCTGGCCATGAGCTTCAGGATCTTAAAGGTTTGAAATCTAATTGGCTATTCATATTTCTCTATATGATGGCAAAAAGGAAGGTTTGCAAACCGTGCTTTTCAGAACAAGATTAACTAATCATCCTGGCATCATATCTTTAAAAGTTATTTAAAGTTTTGTTTCAAGTACTGTAAATAAGATCTCGTCTTTTGCCAGTGGGCTTCATAAAGAGTCTGTGGTGACTCCCTCACGTGAAAGCAGGCAGTTTTTTGACCACATTTAGTTATGAAATGATCAAAAGCAATGATTAGAAGTCTAGCTTGCAAGAGTAACTCACTAATGACCACAGAAATCAACCATGACAACATGCTAAATCTGTAAATCTGAACGTTTATTTAATACCGATTTCCAGACACATTAATCATAGCACTCTATGTCCCAAAGTGGTTTATTCCTCTTGTACTACTGAAATTTTTCCATATCTAAAAATTTTGTATTTGTTAAAGAGTAATACTATTTCTCAATTTATAGTTACAATTAGTCTTGTGGAGTGCCTGTGAAAACAAGTTCCTGTTATCAATTACATTATGGCAGCTACAAACAGTCGTTCTCCTACCAGACTCTCTTTTTTCTGACACTGGAGACTCCTTCCAAAAATGCTAAATAAGCATCTTCTCTCATCAAACTTCACCATATCAACAATTCCACATTTTATTATTAAACTTAGAATATCTGAAGAGTCCTTGTGAATTAGCTAAGAAATTATAATGTATTAAAATAAGAGCATTAATATAAACCTGTGATTTGGCTTACAGTTGGAATTACTGTCAGAGCTGCTGTTATAGAAAATTAATTAAAACTTTTTTTCTTGTTATTAATCAAAATTACATTGTGTGTTTGTTGCTAAT
Source organism: Cranoglanis bouderius (assembly GCA_023630585.1). Taxonomy (NCBI): domain Eukaryota; kingdom Metazoa; phylum Chordata; class Actinopteri; order Siluriformes; family Cranoglanididae; genus Cranoglanis; species Cranoglanis bouderius. The sequence goes on along the minus strand of CM042565.1, from coordinate 13,718,631 downwards.
TGCCCACAAGACAGACTATGTAGAATCACTGCACAATTTCCAGAACTGTTGAGATGATCAGATGCGTACTACCAATGTGGTACAGCTGATGAGGCACTTTTAACACAAGAGGCCGCTGTTCCGTCTAAAATATCTCAGCATACCTTGATGGTCCTCCATGTCCATGTCAAGTTGTTGCAACTCTTCCTTGAGGCGGTTTATTTTTTCCCGTGTTTCAGTCAGTCTGAGGAAACAAGAGTTCAACTAGAAGAAGAAGAAGCCTTTATTTGTCACATAAAGCAAAGTGAAATTCTTTTCTTCACATATTCCAGCTTGTTAGGAAGCTGGGGTCAAAGTACAGGGTCAGCCATGGTACAGCACCCCTGGAGCAGAGAGGGTTAAGGGCCTTGCTCAAGGGCCCAACAGTGGCAGCTTGGTGGTGCTGGGGCTTGAACCCCCAACCCTCTGGTCAGTAACCCGAAGCTTTAACCGTTGAGCCACCGCTACCGAATTTAATGTTCCACTCATGATCACATCAAAAACAAGGTTACTTACTGCCGCTCCATGCTGGCGATTTCTTGATTATCTTCTTTCACCTGAATTTGAAAGAGAACGTAAAAATCAATGTGTAAAAGTCCTGCGTGAATCGGTTATACTGGCGTTAGACAGGGGGTGAGGGGGTACAGGGTACGTGTTGACCTGTTTCAGCAGACGTTCTCTTTCTTCCTGTGGAGAGATCATGCTCTTGTCTTCAGCCTGCAGGGTGTCTCGGCGCAGCTCCAGTTCGTGCAGCCGCTCATACAGTACCACGGCCTCCTGCTTCACCTGAGAGTGTTCCAAATCCTATAGGAGTCACAGAGAGCAACATAGAGAAAAGAAAGAAAGAAAGAAAGAAAGAAAGGCAAGAAAGGCAAGAAAGAAAAGAAATAGTAAAAGGGACCGAGACATCGAGAAAAGGGGGTTCTAATAGCAGTGCTGGAAAAGTTCCTTGGGATTCTTTTGGGTTTTAGGTCTAAAAGTGACTTGTGTGTGTGTGTGTGTGTGTATTTGTGTGTGTGTGTGTGTGTGTGTGTGTGTGTGTGTGTGTGTGTGTGTGTGTCAGGTGTGATAAGTCCACTCACAGCCTCTAATGTTTCCTTCCTGGTCATCAGTGCATCCAGCTCGTCCTGACGAGCTGCCAGCTCCTGGAAACACAGACATTTGTGTAGACGGCGGAATAGAGGCAGCCATAAACTGCTAATCATTTACAGTAACAAAGCTTGCATTTGCATCCACAGTTCCTGTGTGACGCTCGAAACTACTTAGCTAATGTTCTCCCACATATAGCTACTTGCTATTTATTCTGTTGGTGCTGAGATATCAGTGGTGTAAATCTTTTTAAGCCAACCTGTAGCAGCTCCTCGTTGACAGCTTTCATCTTGGCATACTTGGCTTGTTTCTCTGGAGGCATTTTTTTCACTATGTCATCTGCTGCCTGCTTCTCCCTTTCAATATCTTCCTCTACAGCATGGATCGAGTCCTCCTTCCTGAGACAGAGGGAAATGTGACCATTTACATTAGATGCATAAATGTAAAGGATCTATTCATACACTCAGTGCATTGCCTGCTAGAATTAGGAGTAAGTGAGCAACAGCTAAGCCCTAAACAGCAATGTTAAATTCATGAAAAGAGAGCTTCCAACATCACTGATTTGGTGACTAACTCTTATTTTATGTATTTTCTATATAGTACATGTGTCAGCCTAAATGTGGACACCTGACCATTATAACCATAGGTGCTTGATAAAAATCCCATTAATATGGCATTAATACAGAGTTCGAGATGTCTATAACATACTTTTTTTTAAAAAATCAGCCTCCATAAAGATGTCTAAACAGATTTTTATGATTTTAGATCAAGTTAGATCAAGAAACATATGCCCAATCATTTCAGTTTGCAATCAGATAGCAGCTTTCAAAATGTCCACAATGCTCCTGCACTCACTTTTGAGAGTAACCAAGTTTCAAAATGCTAGAACTTTACATGCAAGAGAGAAACATATTTCACTTGTGGAACTATATATAGTAGAAAGTGTCAAAACTTCACCGCGGGTTTTCCCAGGTTGCTGCACGTATATTACGTAACATTTTAAAAAGGGAAATAAAGCAAAAGAACGCATTTCTTTATCAAAACCACGTAGACCAAAATCACATGACAGAATTTAGATGGCATTGAAATTATGATCAGTACATATCCAATAAACCTTTTACAATGAGCTCTGTCTAGTCGGCTGACACTTTACAGTGAATCTTTAGCCAGGAGGAAATTTCTTACTTTTATCACGCAGAGCAAAGGTTCTTTATGTAGCCCAGTTCCTTGAAGAACTATTTCAACACTCTATATTCCAGAGTCGCTCCTCTCTGCTGCCTGTTTTCGTGATCAGTTTAAGGGTAAGTCTCCTACTTTTAAAACATTTTTTTCCATAAATCATGAATTATTTCTTGAGTCGTATTAATATTGGTTTATTCAATAAAGTACATATTTATGTAGGATCATGTAGATTTAGAGACATATCTGTTAAGCGAAGTATCTAGGAAATGACAACGCTGCTGAGCAGATCTAATTACAAAAGTAGTAAAGTGTCATCGGGTTCAAACAGTTAACTAATTAACTTGTTATCTGCTATGGTCATGGTCTTGGCAAAAAGTAGCATCATGGGATTCATACTCTACACATTGGGATTGTGTTGTGCTTTGGTATGTGTTAAACCAAACTGGTAATGTGTCACATTTAAAAGGATCATGGTTTGGGTCTCTATAATCTATATGCCAGACGTGACTTGGTTGTAATATTTACTAGGCAAAAAAAAAAGAAAGAAAGAAAAGAAAAGACAATGGAGCATTAATGTGACTTACATATCAATGTAGTGTACAGTATATTTCTATTTATTTCTCTATGGAAAATTTAGCATAATGCGTATTATACTGTGGTGCAACATAAATCCAAGTGTGGATAAAGTGAGTGTTACTCACCCACTAACCACTAACTAACTAAACAATACATTCATTAAAACAGTCCCAGTGTGTACAAATTCACACAATTATTCATCCCTGACCTCCATGTTCATGCACTACAGCAGAACAACCTCCCCCTTCAGCCAAGAGCACAGGTCTACTTTGTACTCATTTGGGCTTCCTTTCAAGTGGCTTTGTGGCTGACAGCAGATAACGTTTTTAAAAAAAGCCCACAAGCTGAGGCACACGGGAAGACAGCATGCTCCAGCATGCTCCTACAGGACCAACCCATGTGCACAAAGCGTCCCTTTGTGCTCTATCCGTGGCCTCATACTTAGTGAGTTTGATTATTATTCTCATAGTCATCCGTCTGAAGCAGCTGAGCTCTGTGGATAAATAATAACGCCTTTGTCCGAAGAGATACACTGATGTGTGGTTTTCCATAATGTGTATACTGGTGGTTGTTTTCATGGCGTGTTTCATGTTCTGGTGCTGGTGTGTTGTTGCAGGTAAATGATCATGATGGTGAAAGAGGTGGTCTTGCTGTGGACGGTGGCTCTATTGGCAGCTTCAGCAGAAATCCAGGTGAGTATTTCAGAGAAGCTTCTGAACCAGTTTAAAGACAAATGCAGAGTATCATGAACACTGCATGCAAAGTTCTTCGACTCTGAGAAAAAAAAAAAAAATCACATGATGTGTGATGTGCTGTATATTAATGTACGCTTCAGGGCTAATTCAGTACACTTACATTACAATGAATTCAATGCCATGTTTGCCTTTGTTTCAAGGTGGATGAGAGCAATAAGACACTGGCAAACATTCCTGCCACCTACAATGTAAGCATAGTTCGTTTAGTCCTGCGCCACAACCGCATTGAGATGAACAGCTCGGACACACAGGCTTTGAGAAATTACTCCAAGCTGAAAGAGCTGGACCTCTCGTACAACCTCATAGCGCAGCTGCCTGATGGAGCTTTTTCTGCTCTCAACAGTCTGGAAACGCTCCGTTTAACAGGGAATAGACTACAAACGATAAGGAATGAGACTTTCACGGATTTGAAGAAACTCAAGATACTGGATCTGGCCGAGAATCCATGGAACTGCACGCAGGAGTTACTGATGCTCGTGAAGTGGATGAATCATGGGGAACTGCAGACAGGTGGGATCTGCTGTGGAATTTTTTTGCCACATTTTGTAGTGCTACAACCTGGAACTGAAATGGACCTAATTGGGATTATCTGTTGGGAATCCACACAAAATATCCTATAATATTGCACTATTATTTACAAATAAAAAAAATATAAAACATTGCTTATCGCCTTGAGAACACTATAGCAACAGTGAAGCATGGTAGAGGGAGAATCATGCTGCTCTGTGGGATGTTTAAAGTCTGGGACATTTTTTTAGAAACAAATCCTGATCGATACTTTTCCAGAACATTGTCCCTGAATTGTTTTGATAGCTCCTTGATCTTCGTGATGCCATTTGTCTAAGTGTGTTCTCCAACAAACTCTGGGGTCTTCTAAGAACAAGTGTATTTATATCGAGATCATATGACACTTTAATTGCACACAGGTCAACTCCATTCTAATAATGATGTGAAGGCCTCTGGTTGCACAAGAACTAATTTAAGGATTTAACAGCATTGGAGATTTATGCAATCAAGGATGATTACTTAAACAATCTCAACAATTAATTCTCCCCTAATTCAATATTATGGATTATTTTGTGTAGATTCATGACATATAACCCCAATTAAGTGCATTTCAGTTCCAGGTTGTAACATTATAAAATATGGAAAAGTTCAAGTGGCGAGTACTTACGAAAGCACTGTACTTCCACTGCTCATTAGGCAAAAGACTAAAATAGAAATGCTTAATTTTTGCTGATTAAGTAATAATACTCATTACATGTTTTGCATTTCAAGGACCAAATGCAACCTGTACCGCTCCAGAGAACCTGGCTGGAAAAAGAATCCTGGATGTGCTCGAAACATCAACAACAAAGCTACCTCCAGTTACAAGCAGTACAGTCACTACTACAAAAACCACTTCTACTTCCACTACAGTAACGGCTTCCAGAAAAACCTTTATTACCATCCAAAGTCCACCACGTCAAGAGTTGACCACAGTAAGCAGTCACAACGTTTCAGGCAAAGGTGACTATGGTTGTTTTTGTTTTTTTGCCACACACCGAGCATATTGATACATCAGTAAGTATGTTTGTATATATGAAATAATCCTGTAGCTAAAAAACAAAAATCAGATTTTGGCAATTACATGCACTTTTGTAATCTACCAATGGGAAAACTTTTATCTTTCTAAAAACATAACAACAAATACAGCTAGTGCTGTTGTCCAACTACCAAATTTTTTGACACTGATACCAATACAATGTGCGGCTAAATACAGTAGTCTTTGTGAAATCAATCCCTGGAGTTCAAGCTTTACAAATGGTATGTATGAAATCCTCCACCTTGAAAAACTCCAGCTTTTAGCATTTTAGTCATCAAGCAGTTTGATTCGTTTACAGACACAATAAAACACCAAAATTGCCTTTTCTAATGAAGAGTGATGTATTGAAACATTTGATCCCTTGTGCAATACCATACTCATCTCTATAGTGCAGTGCAGTCCACCAATAAACCCGCTGACGAAGAAGCATGTGATACCAAATTTACTTCCTGACATGGTTTAATATGGAATTTGCCTTAAACATGCATTGTTTTTCTTGAATAAGTAAATCTTTCCATTTCCTGCCATCTTAGAGGTGTAGTGTATACTTTTGCTTCCGTGGCTGCTCTTCTTCATAAAGTTACTTTTGCACACAAAAGATATCAGATTAGTGTCCTATTGTAGTGTGATTTGGTAGTATGGTGTTTACCTGAATAATATAATATGCGAGTGGTGAATTTAAATAATGAACTGTGACCCATAGATCTGTGACTCTCCTTAGTATCTCCAAAAGAAAGTTTTTCTTTCTGCAGTCAAACAAAAAAGGCTGCTGTTCTAACCATTCAAGCAAACAGTAGGAAAAGCAAAGATGAACAATGATGCTCTGTGTAAACATACTGATAAGATGTGGCAGGCATGAACTCCAAAATAAAAAATATGCACTTTTACCCTGACAGAAAGAGTTCAACTACAGTTTGAAACTTATTTATATATATACACAGGTGCATCTCAATAAATTAGAATGTCGTGGAAAAGTTCATTTATTTCAGTAATTCAACTCAAATTGTGAAACTCGTGTATTAAATAAATTCAATGCACACAGACTGAAGTAATTTAAGTCTTTGGTTCTTTTAATTGTGATGATTTTGGCTCACATTTAACAAAAACCCACCAATTCATTATCTCAACAAATTAGAATATGGTGACATGCCAATCAGCTAATCAACTCAAAACACCTGCAAAGGTTTCCTGAGCCTTCAAAATGGTCTCTCAGTTTGGTTCACTAGGTAAGCTACAAACATTCATTGCCAAAGAAGCTGGCTGTTCACAGAGTGCTGTATGCAAGCATGTTAACAGAAAGTTGAGTGGAAGGAAAAAGTGTGGAAGAAAAAGATGCACAACCAACCGAGAGAACCGCAGCCTTATGAGGATTGTCAAGCAAAATCGATTCAAGAATTTGAGTGAACTTCACAAGGAATGGACTGAGGCTGGGGTCAAGGCATCAAGAGCCACCACACACAGACGTGTCAAGGAATTTCGCTACAGTTGTCGTATTCCTCTTGTTAAGCCACTCCTGAACCACAGACAACGTCAGAGGCGTCTTACCTGGGCTAAGGAGAAGAAGAACTGGACTGTTGCCCAGTGGTCCAAAGTCCTCTTTTCAGATGAGAGCAAGTTTTGTATTTCATTTGGAAACCAAGGTCCTAGAGTCTGGAGGAAGGGTGGAGAAGCTCATAGCCCAAGTTGCTTGAAGTCCAGTGTTAAGTTTCCACAGTCTGTGATGATTTTGGGTGCAATGTCATCTGCTGGTGTTGGTCCATTGTGTTTTTTGAAAACCAAAGTCACTGCATCCATTTACCAAGAAATTTTGGAGCACTTCATGCTTCCTTCTGCTGACCAGCTTTTTGAAGATGCTGATTTCATTTTCCAGCAGGATTTGGCACCTGCCCACACTGCCAAAAGCACCAAAAGTTGGTTAAATGGCCATGGTGTTGGTGTGCTTGACTGGCCAGCAAACTCACCACACCTGAACCCCATAGAGAATCAAGAGGAAAATGAGAAACAAGAGACCAAAAAATGCAGATGAGCTGAAGGCCACTGTCAAAGAAACCTGGGCTTCCATACCACCGTGCCACAAACTGATCACCTCCATGCCGCGCTGAATTGAGGCAGTAATTAAAGCAAAAGGAGCCCCTACCAAGTATTGAGTACATGTACAGTAAATGAACATACTTTCCAGAAGGCCGACAATTCACTAAAAATGTTTTTTTTATTGGCCTTATGAAGTATTCTAATTTGTTGAGATAGTGAATTGGTGGGTTTTTGTTAAATGTGAGCCAAAATCATCACAATTAAAAGAACCAAAGACTTAAACTACTTCAGTCTGTGTGCACTGAATTTATTTAATACACGAGTTTCACAATTTGAGTTGAATTACTGAAATAAATGAACTTTTCCACGACATTCTAATTTATTGAGATGCACCTGTGTGTGTGTGTATATATATATATAAACAGCAGTATGTATCTTCCTTTGACAGAGGTTGACCAAAATGGTAAGTCAGTAGTGACCAACGCCTGGAAGTTCCTCACTGGAGTGATCGTGATCATTCTCTGCACATCCATGGTCATCATATGTGCGGTCAAATCGCCTATCTGGTACAAGATGCTCTTCGACTACCGGCACCAGAGGCTGCACGAAGCCGCAGAGCCAAGTATCTTTAACACAGGCCGCTACTCCAACTTCAGCCTGGACACGGAGCAGACGGAGACCAGTGCTAACGAGCTGGACCAGGGCCTTACGGGGCCGGCTGATGATGAAGACGGCTTTATAGAGGACGGTTACATTCAGCCTGAGGACTACAAGGAGCATGCTGACGTTGATGAAGTATAAACTGAGTGACCTCCCTAAAGGGGTCACAATGACTGATGTGACTGTTTAAGGTTTAATAGAAAGCAAGTCCATTTGAGGCATGCTAAGCAAAAGATAGAAGGCTGGATGTGCCAAGTCCAAACATATAAGAAGCAGCAACTGTAGAAATGCTTGTAGAAACCAAATGTGGTGAAAGATAAGATATGAATCTTTCTTTCACAAACGGTACAAATCCTTCTTGTCATCTTGTGACTAATATTCTTCCCAATGAAACCCCTACACTTATTCGTTTTCTACAGAACATGCTTCACAGGTTCTGAAAGTAAACTTTTATCACTTACTGATGAAATGTTTTTCCTATTTTGACTACAGGCTTGCAGCACAAACAGCACCACTGTCAAAGCATTTACATTTACAGCATTTAGCTGACTCCCTTATCCAAAGCAACTTACAGGCGTGCTGTGTAGTCTCTATTAAACATGCTATAAGCTCTGGGTTTCAGATTTATAGAATAAGTTTGTTGTATTGGATGTTTTTATGTTTAAATGTGTATCAGAAATAGTCTATAGACAGAGCTTAAATGTTGTACAAGTTGTTCCTTTGCATCTTTTTTAAAGCACACTGAAGTTAGACTGTCATTAACAAGCTGTGAACTTTAATCTTTAACCATACTGTATACTCAGATCTGTGATTTATAAAGACTTTATACCACATTGTCTAATCTGATTGGTCAAAAGGTGTTGATTAATCTTCTATAATAGCAACATTGAAAGTTATGACAGCTCATTCACAGGGATGTGTATGGTGGACACTCCATATAATTAATAAAGACTAATAAACAGTCAATACGGGATTTCACAGAATTTTTTTGTGATTGTTGCGACCAAAAATGCTCGATTTTGTGTGTGGCTTTTTTCAAAATTTCAAAAACTACTTGATTTCTGCGATCGCAAAATTGCAAGATCCTGGAGGGACTGAATAAAGCATACTGTTATTTAACATAGATAAATAGATAAGATAAATATGGTGACATTTTCTGTAAGGAGATGTTTATTTCACATTCTTCTTGCGCCTTCTGGTTTCTCGCCATCATGACAAGCTGCTTTTTTTTTTGTTTGTCTTATTAACGGACATTCCACAACACTAAATGTAACCATAAACTGATTAAAAATATGTACTGTCATTTAATTAATAAAAAAATATATATAACTGTTGGCTAAAAGGAATAAAACATATTGCAAAGTCAGCTTCGGTGTGGCGACAGTAACTCCATCGTGGATTATTTCCCTATAACAGCACACGCCTTCGTCTTTTATTCCTTAAACAGACCTCTAAGCCGTTCAAAATATATTACATGTATGAAACTGATCAAATAAATGTTGATATATATTAATCAAATTAAATGTACTGTACAATGTAAACTGTAAACCAATAAACAGTGTATAGAAGAAGGCAATCAGATTAACAGCACCATCTTGTGTACTGAATCAGTCAGCCCTGATGTTGAGTGGTTATGAGATATCTGTGACTCGAGGGCACTTACTCTCTTCTCTCTGTGAATATGGCGTCTATGCTTTGGGCTTCTCGGTCATTCTGTACTTTCAGCTAAACATGAACATGAAGAGAAATGTCACATGAAAACACCGAGATGTAAAAATACCACAATGCTACACAAATACTGAAAAGAATACATAATAATGTAAAGACGCTCACCATGCTGATTTCATTCATTACTTCATCCATTTCTGTGTTAGTGTTCAGTTTGTCGACCAGCTGAGAGTTTCAAAAACAATCAATCACTCAATCACCTTAAACGTAGAATACTAATCATTTCTAATCTGTGTTTTGTTTTGTTTTTTCACTTAACAGGTAGTTAACTGAGAAAATATTCCCATATATACAACCGCACAGAATTCCTGAACTGTTATACTTAAATGTTTTTAACTGTTTATTTATCGCTTAGTTTCGTTCTATCGTCATAACTGTTGGTGTGTACCATGTTGTAGTCCGCCAGGTGCCCCTGTAGATCCTTTATTTCCCCAGCAAGGCTCTCGGCTCTGCGAGTGAAAATGTTTCAGATGAGAAAACACATCATAAAGAACAAACTTACTGCCATAATACTGTAACAAAATGTATTTGACCTTTTTTCATGTGACAGGTAAACCGAGTTCTCCTGGTTGAAGACGTCAATCTCTTTCTGTAGCTTGCTGTTCTCTGTTGTAAGCTCATTTATTTTACTCCTGTAAGGAACAGAGAGTACATGAGAGATACAGTAAATAAACATAATGGACTGCTGGGCTTAGCTAATGTTAAATAAAATTTATTTATTTTTATTTATTTTTTTTATTCTCTCTGGTGTGTTAAATCTACAGATCCACACTTACTGTATAAGTTTTAATCTAATTCCCTGTTTTGCTGCATAATGTATTTATTTATCGATTATTTATTTTAAGACTAACTGTGCTTATAAGTAGCTTTGAAAAATATGCTCAAGTAATGTGACACAAAATAAGAATTCAATAACTTATTATACTTGTGAAGAAATATTAGCATTTAATGTAAAGTACAATGTAAAAAAAGAGAGGCTATTTTGCTGTTGCTTTGAAATGATAAAGTGCTAACGTACGATAAATCGATTATGATTCTAAATTGGCTGAATGATTGTGATGCACTTGTGATTTTCATTTTCATTTAATTATTAAGAAAATAGAATCATTTAAGACAATATCACTGATCATCCTTTTCTACATTCCAGCTAGAACGTATGGATAATAAATGGCTCACCGGAGTAAACCAAGGTAGTAGGACTTATCCAGGATTTGCCTCTGGGGTCCTGCAGAAGGAAATGAACCACAAAAGGCTTGTAATACAGGTAGAAACTAAGTAACACTAAATGCCGTATTTTAGAGAAGCACCTTTCCCGCCGGTCTTCATTCCACTGAGACCCTGTTGAGTGACAGGACGATCGGTCACTTTAATCTGCGCTGATAACACACCCGTTGTGCCAATGGCCCCAGCCCTGGTCCCGGGACGTCCAGTACCTGGCACCATCTGGAAGACATAACACACATGTAACTGGATGTGGTGTGATTAGTGAGCTGGCAGATTTTTATTTTTAACCTAATCTCTATTCCCAGCTTCTGTAGCATATGAGTAACGACCACAGACAAGAATTTTAACACGTACTGAGAAAATAACAGACAACTATTTACTCCAAACTCACTTATAATGCATGTTTACATACTGTTGTTGAATTCCATCACTAAATATATATTTTTGTAGAAATTCTTTAGTTAAAAAATGTTTATACAGTTAATTAAGGTTCTATGTATGGAATAAAACACTTGAGGGTGTGATGTTATAGGAAAATAATCAGTGATGGGGTGGTGTGATGTGGAGTTACTGTTGTGTTTTATTCCGCTTATGCCAGAAATTACATTTTTATTAATTAAAGTATGTTGTGTCATACATTTTATCCATTTATAGTTACATTTAATGTTGTGGAATGTCCACAAAACAAGTTATCACTTAGCTATAAACAGTCATTTCATCATGTTAAATTAGTAAGGGGAGGGGGGGGGGGAATGCAGCTTATTATCAGGAAACCACAAAACGTACACTCCTCCTTTTCCTGTTGTGGAAAACTTTAAGTTACAGCTTTACCTCTGACTGTTAGAAAGTGCTGCCACTGGAGACTCCTTCCTTAAATGTTAAATAAACATCTCCTTACAGAAAGCTTCACCATAACAATGATTAGTCTTTGTTAAATAACAACATGATTTTTAATTTGTTTATTATTAGACGAGCATGGATTGCCTGCCATACATGTCCGGATGAACGAGTTGTTACTATAGAAACGATAACCTTTTAGCATATTAATATAAACCTGTGGACTAATGTTATTGAATTAATCAGCACCTTCTGACCAATCAGATTTGAGTATGTGCCCAACAGTGCTGTGGTTTACAGCAAATCATCAGTTCAATGAGGGAAACATTTATGTGTTATCAGTGTAGTTATTTGAGCCTGATTGTGCAATGATACCACAAATAGTTAGATTAAAAAAACGATATAAGAACATCTCTGATAAGACTCTCTCTTACTGTATGTCTGTATTATCCTAAGATCTTTCTTGCTAAAAGGGAATGCAATTTTTTAAAATAGACACACACATTAAATGGTTACTGACAGAATTTAAAAATGCCCGAAGGACATTGAAATTGCATTGATCTCTTTGTTTTCTCAGTACAGGGAAAAGGAGTCAAAAGTCTGGTCAGTGGTAGCTGCAGTATGACGTATACACAAATTTACAAATGTGGTGTATGCAAAATACATTGAATTAGGTTGTTCTTGTGTAATCTTTGTGGAATACACTACAATCGGCTCATAACAATTTCTATTAATACTCTTGATCTGGGTGGAAATCTTGAATGAGTAGGCGTCTTTCGGACACACACCTTACACTCACTGAGCACTTTATTTGTACTGTGCTAGAATTACTGGGACTTGTTACAGCACTTGTATACTGTTGCCCTCTTGTTGACCGAATTGCTTCTATTGTTCTCTTCATTTGTAAGTCGCTTTGGACAAAAGCATCTGCTAAATGATTAAATGTAAATGTAAATGTATTAGGAACACTATACTAATACTGGGTAGGGCCTCCCTTTGCCTCTGTCTCAAAACAGCCTCAGTTCTTCAGGGCATGGATTCCACAAGCTGCTGGAAACATTCTTTTGAGATTCTGGTCCATGTTGGCATGATTGCATCACGCAAATCCTGCAGATGTTCAGGTGCACGTTCATGCTGCGAATCTCCCGTTCTACCACATCCCAAAGGTGTTCTATTGGATTCAGATCCAGTGACTGGGAAGGCCACTGGAAAACACTGAACTCACTGTCATGCTCTGTGACATGGTGCATTATCATGCTGAAAGTAGCCATTAGAGGATGGGTAAATTGTGGCCATGAAGAGATGCACATGGTCAGCAACAATACTCAAATAGTCTGTGGCATTCAAGCGATGATTGATTTGTATTAACGGCCCAAAGTGTGCCAAGAAAACATTTCATACACCATTGCACCACCTCCACCAGCCTGGACTGTTCCCACAAGGCAGGTTGGGTCCATGGATTCATGCTTTTGGCACCAAATTCTGACCCTACCATCTGTGTGCCTCAGCAGAAATCGAGATTGATCAGACCAGGCTACGTTTTTCCAGTCTTCAACTGTCCAGTTTTGCTGAGCCTGTGCCCACTGCGACCTCAGCTTTCTATTCTTGGCTGACAGAAGCAGAACCCGAAGTGGTCTTCTGCTGTTGTAGTCCATCCGCCTAAAGGTCTGACGTGTTGTGTATACTGAGATGCTTTTCTGCTCACCACAATTGTACAGAGTGGTTATCAGAGTTACTGTAGCCTTTCTGTCAGCTCAAACCAGTCTGGCCGTATTCTCTTGACCCTCTCTCATCAACAAGGCGTTTCTGTCCGCAGAACTGCCGCTGGATGTTTTTTCTTTATGGCACCATTCTGAGTAGACTCTAGAGACTGTTGTGTGTGGAAGATCTCAGGAAAACAGCAGTTATAGAAATACTCAAACCAGTCCAGTCAGGTGCCACAATCAAAATCACTGAGATCATATTTTTGCCTCATTCTGATGGTTGATGTGAACATCCTAAAGCTGCTGGCCTGTATCTGCATGATTTTATGCATCGCACTGCTGCTACATGATTAGCTGATTAGATATATGTATGAATGAGTAGGTGTACAGGTGTTCTAAGTGCTCGGTGAGTGTATATACTGACAGTGCTGTTTTATGCACTGAATCACCACTTGGATATTTAATCCATTGGTTGTTCGTTGAACTGACATCACCCGGTTGATCCACTCACCCCTGTTCCCACTCTGATCGCGGTCTGTGGAGGTCGGACGCCAGTTGGTGGTCTTGCAGTCCCCGGGACTAAAGAACTACGGCTCATAGGCCTGCCTGATGGGGGTCTCTGACTTGCCATAATGGTTTAATCTGTTAGGAATATACAGTAACAGTCCCCTCAATTATTATTGTATGAAAAGTCTGTGATTGGGTGATAAGAGCAAAAAACCTTTATAACTGATATGACTGCAACATTTCATATCATTCAGTGTCAAATATAATTTTAAAAAACACAGTAAGTTTTTTAACATTGGTCATCTATAATTAATTAACCTCATACAAAAGAAAAGAATTCAATTAAAATAAACCAGCAAATTCTCAGCTTTTGCTTTGCAATAATTTGCTTGAATTATTGATAAATTAAGGCTACGAGAATTACTAAAGTCTGTTTTATTACAAATGCTTTTTTTTGTTTTGTTTTTGTTTTTTATAAAAATAACTATAACTTACCTACCAAGTACGTGGGTAGTTAACGTCACAGTACGTTAGCTACCTAACTAGCCGTTTTGGAGTAAATCTGCTAAGCTAACGCGTTATTTAGCGTTAGCACGCTTTGCTATCCTAAAAAGACGACCTTTTTTTCTAAATTTACTTTTTTACAAATATAAAATAATAATCTTTTGAACGAAAAAATCCCGTGCACCGATGTTGTACGGTAAACTGAAGTATTTTGTAACCGACGGCTCCTGCTGCGTTTATAGAAGCAGAGGACTCTTCTGTTGTTGCCAAGCAACCTGTAAGAGTTATCGCGAGATTATACGTGAAAAACGTTTGCCTACTCTCGGCAGACATATTGAAATGTGAAAAAGGGGGGGGGGGGGGGAAGCATACTAGTGTACTAAGTAGCCTAGTACACCAAAATAGCAATCAGTTATATATAGTTATATAGTTATAAATATAGTTATATACAGTTATATCAGTCGTATATACTAGTTAGTAAGGTAGTATGGATTATATCTGGCTTTATTTTGGGATCAATCCACAGTGAACTGTATTTAGAAGATGTATTATTTGGGTGTAATAATTTAGAAAGAGAAATTGAATATTTTATTTGTAGCCTAATTTAATTATTTCCCTGGCGAAGTATTAAATAGCATGCATAGATGTATGGTCTTTTAAAAAATATATATATATATATATATATATATATATATATATATATATATATATATATATATATATATATATATATATATATATATATATATGTAGTGCTGTATATGCATTATGCAACAAGAAAGTTAAGGCTGTTAAAACAAACATGGAGTCTGGGCTCCAAACTGGGCTTTTTTTGTGTCAAGTCCTGTATTTTTATTATATTATATGCTTCTGATGTGTGATGTATGATATCCTCATTGAGTTGATGCTTTAGTGTTTTTTTTTTGTTTGTTTTTTTTTAATGAAACATGTGGCTTAATCCAAAATAGCTTGTTACTCATTATAAAAGTGCACTACATAAGATATGAATAACTTCTAAAACTTATAATGTAACATATATACTCTACTACACTATACAGAACATCCTTCATAATTTAAAAAAAAAAAAAAAAAAAAAAAAGGGAAAAAAGCATAATATGAACAACATGAATTGGGAGATATTTTGAGTAGACACTAAACGTTTATTTAAATAGGCTACAGTATTATCTGAGACTTGGCACGTGCATTATTTCTGCAAAACACTGATTTTGAAATTATTGACACCCAGCAGATAATAGTTGTTTAATCCTATCTTGGAGAAAATAACAACAACCTCTTCCTGTAATGTTAAGAAGATGAGAGCACTTTTAGATGGATGTTGAACCACTCCTCCGTGTAATCACAATCATTTTTTTTTTTTGCCAATTCTCCTGTGTGGTGCCGATAACAATAATGAAATTGACTAGTCAACTACTGAAGTACTCCTTGTCCTGCATATTTTAGTGTTGTCCCTGCTCTAACACACCCACACCGACCCAGGAAGGGATGTTAATTAGCTGATTAATCGCATCAGGTGTGTTAGGGCAGGCAGAACACTGCAATATGCAGACCAGGAATTCAGATGCTGGGATTAGGAATATGTTATAGCGACACCGTGCCACGTGGAGGCGCTAAAAGACCAGCTAAAAACAATGAGACGCTCCAAAAAAGGAATAAAATCCGAGTCGATACGAATGTAGGAACGCAGCACCACACAAGAAGGGAGGAGAGCATACAGGTTTATGGAGAATCATTAGAGGGCATGAAAAATATCATTTGCATACATTAGGTTAACAAAAGGGGGTTGGTTTTGCAGCATGCAAATGCGTGCATTTGCAAACCGCCTCAGTGAGGTGTCTCTTCACTCGGATCTCCTGTCTGTGCGCTGCGTCCTTTCTTAGAAAGTGCACGTGAGTTTGGCTTAGCTGTTGTAAAACTTTTATGCAAATATAGCGCAGCAGTTTGGGAGCTTTCCTACTTAATTTGTTGCCCATTTAAGCATGTTTAAGAATTTCCAGCGCGCTCGTGCACCGCTGAGAGTTAAAATACTCATAATGCCCGAGGTTATTTGTGGGGAACGCTATAAAGGACGCGCGTGCGTGCATGCGTGTGTGCGTGCCTGATGCACCGCGCATGCGCCCAGTGCTCCGCCTTGTTTCAGAGGGATAGGGATCATCGCCTTCCTCGCGCTGAAACTTGGCCGCTCCATGTAACATTACCGAATCCGGCTTGTGTTGTTTTCCAGTCCTCGGTATGGACTCTCAGAAAGTAAGTAGCATTACAGCATTGGTGTAGTATGAAATGAACGCTCTTGATGAAACGTGCGTGTTTAATAACGTGTTTATAACGCTGAGACATTGCACCGTTACATTGTATCCTATCCGGTAATTTGATCAACTCTGATATGGGAGTGTCAGAGTGTCATTCTTCATTTTCTACTGGTGTGTAAATATTGTATTTGATTTCTACATCCGGGATGCTGATTCATGGTCGAACGACGATGCAGTTTTGAATTGCATGTTTTATTGCTCTGCTTGGTTGCTTTAGGGATTCGTTGCCAGACGGTTACAAAGAAATATAACAGGACTATTACTGCATAATGATTGTTATATCATGCATGTCATCCTAGTATACCCTAGGGTCCATAAAACCAGTGGGGAATACTAAATAAGCTTGGCCTGATGCATATACTGGTCATCACCTTTACAAAGTTGCACTGCTGAATCTGGGATAACAAGTGATGACAATGACTCTTTAAGGGGATTACAAACACTAATATGGACTAGGCATGGTGGCTTAACACCTCCAGGGTTGGGGGTTTCCAGGGTGTGTGTGTGTGTGAGTTTGTGTGTTCTTTGGGGGTGCTTTGGGGGTTTCCTCTGGGTACTCTGGTTTCCTCCCCCAGTCCAAAGACATCTCTATATTGATCGTAGTGTGTGAATGTGTGTGAGATTGTGCCCCGCGATGGGTTGGCAGTTGAAACCCCATCCAGTGTGTCCCCGCCCTGTGCCCCGAGTTCCCTGGGATAGGCTCCAGGCTCCCCTGCGACCCTGTGTAGGATAAGCAGTATGGAAAATAGATAGATGGATGGATATGTAGAAAATGATTTTTTTTTTTTTAAACACAATGGGTTAAGCTGTGGCCAATTATCAAAAGTTTATTAATTCGCTGAGAAAACCTGTTTGAAAAACTGACCTCTGGTCCAGAATAGTTTTTGTGTTTGGATGCACCTCCTGTCAGTCATTTTATAGACACCTAAGATCCTGGGGCAGAGCTTCGTGAATATGGGCAGGAATCATCAAATATCGAACCCACCTAACCTTTAGAGACCTAATCTTGGGGGAAAAAAGACCAATCTTACCTAATGCACCTTTAAGGGTCTAATAATGAGAAATTATCAGCCTGTTATTTAAAAAAAAATCTCACAGTGCATTACTGTAAATACTCTGCCCAATCCACAGAATGATGGGTAACTCAATATAAAACACAAAAACATTTTTCAAAAATCCACATTTATCACATGACATTTAATTGTTGTACGTCAGAAAGGGAAAGATGGCACACGAGTTCTTTATATTTACACATTTAAGGATGCTTATGTGGATCACTCTATATAAGAGCCTACACGTCTACTAATGAGAGGACTGGGATTGTGCATCACACTGAAGCTTATCAAACTCAGGTGATGTAGTCGAACGTACACTCGCGGTTATATCCAAACTAGATCACTGCTTTGTTTTGATGCACACAAGGGCACTGAACACTGTGTGCCAAAACTAAGTGCTTGCAAATGGTTGGGTTCGCCGGGTTTACGTATTGTATTTCATGTAACACGTAAAGATATTTAGAAGATGTGATTTGAGGGAATTGTTTGAGAGATGTGTTATTTAAATAAGTCTGTTTATAGTCATTTAAAGAAGTCTGTTTACTTCCCGCTGATTGTGATGCTAGTGGGATTTAGCCCTTGCTAAATCTCCACCTAAAGAGAGTGATGCAGCGGCACTTTAGTCTGTCCTTCTCTCTCACCGCCTCATCTGTACACTCATAGTTCACTAACTAGCTTTCCTTTCAGAAACATCTGTTAAAGTGCTTGAAAAAGTGGTGGTGGATTGTGTAACTGTGTGATCGATACAAAATATTGTGACTCATTTTGATGCACAGTGTTTGTTGGTTAGGATACTATGCACATTCCCATGCTGTTAGAGATGAAGGTGGCTCGGTAGGTAACTTGATCATGTGTTTAGTCAGCGAGAGGACTGAAGTGTAGCATTACAGGTTTGCATTACCTTTCCTTCAGGTTTTATACCCATTCACTTATGTAGAGGAGAGAGCAGCAGGTAGGAGAATTGAATTTCACTGCCATTCTATGTATTAAAGCATCAACATCTTCAGGTTTCAGTAATATATAGAATGTTAGAGTAACGCGTGGCACAGGTAGGACACGATTGTGTAAACTTAGTGTGATATTTTTTTTATGAGCAATCAGATGGCAGGCAGGCAACATCAAATAGGGAATATCCATGATCAAAAAACATGGGGAAATATTTGAGGATCAGAATCAGGAAACATGGAAACTAAGCCTTGAAAGCAAAGAAGAATAAGGCTTGGATATAAAGCACAATAAGCAACAAAACACATAAGCAGCAGAGTACAAATAGACAAACTAATTAAGGCCTAAACACAGAACAGGTGCATACGTTTAGACAACAAACCAATGACATGACAGGGGCAGAGATAGAACCAAAAACAAAACAAAGAACATGGCAAAACAAAGAAAAGCTCAAGCAGCGCTCACTGCACTGGGAACTGTGTCGTATGCTGAGAGGGGGAGTTTGCGAAAATTTGGATTACATTTACTTGTTTGTCAAATGTTTACGTTCAAATGGACATACAAATGAGGTAAATACAGTCCCGACATAAAGTGGAGAATTGGTTCTCTGGCAGTCTTGGGCTCTGAATCAACAGCCTGCGCTGACACTGGTTTCAGAGGAGGCCCTAAAAATGTAATTTTCACAATATAATGATGTCATAGGCTTTTAAGGAACAGTATTTAAAAAATGAATACAATTTTCCACTTACCTCAAATATATTAGATTAGCCAAAATATAAGTTATTTGGTGAGTGCTTCTTTAGTTTTACACAATAAAGCTGACGTAATAGTTAGTCTTTCTCATCAAAATAGTCCATATATTTATGCCCAAATCAAGTAACACTCTTAATATGTGGTTTTGGAAAATGTTGTAAAAAACAGATAGCAATAAATAATAATCATAATAATACATTTTATTTATATAGCACTCTTTTATAACTGTCATCTTAATCTGCTTCACAGGACATAAATAATAAATCTAATTTAATTAGCTAAACAAAAAAAAAATTAAGGAGAAAAGGAAAAATATTAGATAAATCCATATTTAAAACAAACTTGGAATAGTATTATCATCCACATAACGTCCAGATTTTCAACTTTAAACTTTGTGAGACAGGGCATAGCTGGACAAATTTTCCAAAGTGTGCTGAGGGAAAATTTTGGTTAGCCAAGAAGCCTCCATAGTGTTACAGCATTCAGCTACACTGTGAAATTTTATTCATGTTTATATATGTAGATTACAGTAAGTCTCACTAAAACACACCAGAAAGAAGAAATGGAAGGGGTTCGAGGCAGATATTAGCAGAGATTTTGGGTGAAATACACTTTAATGGCGCTTGTTAGCTACAATAGCTATATATATTATCTAAATTTAGTGCAGAACTAAAGAAGCAAACATTGGACAGCAGATGTGTCTTCACTGGTTGGTGATATGTGAGGTAATCATAAAGCTGTCTGAATTAGATTTTTTTTTTTTTATTTATTTATTTTTTAAAGATCCTCCCCTAAAATCTTTACATTAAGTCAGCTTTGGTGATTGGGTTGTGGTCTGTGGCTGAAAAAAGTGAGTTGTTGGAAAATCTGAATGCAACGTGAATGGGACAGAGGACAATCTGTGTGTGTGTGTGTGTGTGTGTGTGTGTGTGTGTGTGTGTGTGTGTGTGTGTGTGTGTGTGTGTAAACAGTGTATGTGCTTTGGTTACAGCAATGTAACAGTATATCATATGCCAATATGTCCTGTGATACACATAGTAAAGCTAAGCCTCTGTCGTATTTTAGGAAACTGCTGTGTCATATTTCCACACTTTTCACTGGAACTATTTTAATTCTTGTCTGGAAGAGCGGGATGTACAGGAATCATTTCAACATTCAGAATTTCAGAATCAGCCATAATTTTACACTATCCTCTTAGCATTTTACATCATATGGCTAATCATGTTGTTTGCTGTTTGTTGCATTGTGTTAGCAAACACACTCTTACCAGAAAAGCAGCTTCAGAAAGGATAATCACTACTTACTGACAAAAATTTTAATTGCTGTAATTACATAATCATAGATAAGTAATTACATGAATGGATCGTTTTCAATGCTAGATAGCTTTGTGTGTACCTGGTTACCTGATCATTTTAATAATCTCCAATGTATTACAAACATACGTACAAATTATAGACAAAATGTCATGAGGCAAAGGTTTTAGTGACATAAATGATTTTACTGGCTGTATTTGCCAAATGGCTGTATTAGAATTAGATTGGCTTGTAGGTCAACAGAGTTCAAGGAGAAATTTTATTCACAACTAAACTAATTAACGTAAAACATGCTTGGAGGATTACATGATGAAATGAGAAGCTAGTTGTAATGAGGGCCTAATTGACACATTGACGTGTGTCTCATCATTAAACTTTCAATAATTCATAGTAGTTACTGATGAATATTGTTTAAGACTGAATGATAAGACAGGAGGTGAAGGGGTTAAGGGATTGTTGAGGTAAAGAAGAGGAAGTAAAGGGCTTAAGAGTCTTTACTGAAGATTCAACCCTCCCCAGGTAGCAAACTAACATTGGCTCAACATCTGTTTTGGGTGGCTATGTTGGCCCTCCTTATACAGTGTTGTGCCAATTCTGGGTCAGTGTTGGCAAAGGCGTACTTTTTTAACAACCCTGCCAAATTTGGTGAACATTGTTTGAGAAGGGCCAACACAGCCACCCACAGTGGATGTCAGCTTTGCCAGTATTGGGCCAATGTCTGCAAAGGAGCACTTTTTTAAGTAACAACCCTGCCAATGTAGCACCAACATTGGTCATGGTGGATTTGAAGGTGGCTGAAAAATGGCCCTGGTGGCCCAATGTTGGTCCACTGGACAAAAATATGTTGGGCCAGAACCATAAGTTAGAGTCCTATTCCAGTGCTATCTGAGCTCATACTTTATTTCTTATTTAATGTGTATAGTAAACACAGGGATAATAAGGTCTGGCCCTAGATTAGCAGGACCTATTAATAGGACCAAGTTGGGGTCAGGGAGAGGTCAGGAGAGATCCATGTTTAAGTCAATGCCTAGACCATGGGTGTTTTGTATAATTGTTATTATTTCACAGGTGGAAGTAACTGTAGAAGTGATCAGTTTTACACTTATATTTAAATTATTTGGCACATGCACTTATCCAGAGCGACTTACAGATGTGTTCTGTAGACTACATCAAAACATCATGTTAGTACAATTTTTTTTTTTCAATCTATTATATTGGCTTTTCAAAGGTTAACACTTTGGTACAGTGATTACATGACATGAAACACAAGAACATAAATTAATTAATCAACCAACCAATCAGTTAGACATTTAGGGTTAAATTGGTACCAGTTTTAGCTTTTCTAAATGGAAACTGTCCTCTAATTCCAAGTCTGCCCTATCCATATTCATTGTGTCCCAGGTTACTTGCCCCAATCTATTCTCTCGTTTGTTTTTCAACTTTCTTACAGAGCAGTAGTGTCTCGTTGCGTCTCGTCTAAAGATAGCCGAGTAGACTAATCCTTAAATCTGCCTAACACAGGAACTTCTTTCTCTTTCTCCCCTTTTCTGATGCACTACGAGAAAGTAAATTGTTATCCTGTCCCCTGGTCTACCTAACGTGCATTATGTATTATGTGTATTATGTTCCCCAAGTTATCTGTTGTCTGCTGTGGGAACTCTGAGGTCCCCGGAAATCAATAATTAAATAAGTCAACAGGAACACAGCAAGCCTTGCATAATTATGGGTGTGTCCCAATCAGTGTAGCCTCATGGTCCCAATGGGCTTATGGAAAAATTTATTTCAGTGTATTTAAGATTTATTAGGCTGTATGTTTGAGTGGCATTGGTGTATAGACTGTTTGTGAGGTTTGTGTTATAAATCAAGTAAATTTAGGAAGCTGTCCGAATACAGAATTCTTTGAGGGAACTCTATAGCTCCTGACCTTCAGTGATATATGGAGCTTCTTGAACGTAAACAACCACACGAGTACAATTTACGTTTTAACCCTCGAATTTACTCCTGTTAACTGAAATGCCACTCAGTATTTAGGGTTACAGGATGTGTATGAGAACATTATATGCGCTGGGTCAGTACTCTAGAAAGACTATGTTTACATGTTGCCTAATAATCCATTGATGATCTGGCCGATAGATTATATAGAAAATAATAATACACACTTAGAATAAGGGTTTCTCAAGGGGTCTTGGCTTATGAAAAGTGGGTATTTCAGAACAATCATGGAGTCAGATCTAGATGCCAGCCTGCAGTCAGTTATGGAAGATGGCCGCTCTCTTCACACACCACCGGTACGGTCATTATATATCCATATGTGTTTGTTGAACATCCCATTCCAAAGTTGGTCCCCTGTTTGACGCTCTAACAACCTCCACTCTTCTGGGAAGGCTTTCCACTAGATTTTGGTAAGTGGCTGTGGGAATTTGTGCCTGTTCAGCCACTAGAGTATTAGTGTGGTCAGGCACTGATGTGTAGTCAGCGTTCCAGTTCATCCCAAAGGTGCTGAGGTCAGGGCTCTGTGCAGGACACTTGAGTTCTTCCACTCCAGCCTTGGCAAACCATGTCTTCATGGAGCTCGCTTTGTGTACAGGGGCATTGTCATGCTGGAACAGGTTTGGGCCTTATAATTGTGTGCTTTCCGTGTTGTGGGAACAGTCGCGGAAGACCCACATACAAGTGGATGGTCAGGAGTCTATATGATGTATTTTAAGCGCTTGAGCAAGAAGGCAGATTTGTGCATCAGACAGACTTTACTCTGTGGGTCTTCTGCATGAGTTAATATATAGGACAAGCTGCACATGTCTTGGAGGACAAATTACCATAGCATTCTTTAAACAAAAATGAGAATCAGATGCTGTTCATTATAATGAGTTAGAGCAAAGTTCTTATGGAGTTTTCTTTGGCATTTCTACCATTAATATTGTGTTTACTACATCTCCTTGCATGTGCCAAAATGTAACCAGTTAACCTGATTATTGAAGCAGCAAACTGGATTCAACACGATTCAACAAATAGACTGGATTCAACATTATATCTGCAAATATAAATTTTTTTTGCAGTTATCAGTATTTATTGTGTTACTGTTTCTGTGTAAATCTCAAATTTTGCTTTGCTTCCCCCCATACAGGAGGCCCTACAAAGAATAATCACCACATTAGCGAATAAAAATGATGAGCTCCACAATTTCATCGAGACGCTGAGTCACCTGCTGGCTGGAGTTCAGGTATGGCGCAGGAATTGGTAATGCAGACTAATGTAAATAACTTTAAAACTGGCCTCTCCAGTTTCTTCTTCCCCATGATATTGTCAACTGAAATGAACATGTTGGAATTGAATATTTATGTGCTCTGTGATCAGGTTAACTCTAGCCAGGTGGTGTCTGACTTAGAAGAGGAGTTTGACACATTGTTCTCTATGCTGGAAGAGACTAAGGAGAGTATGACCAACACTATTAAGCAAGAACAGGCCAGGAAATCACATGAACTGCAGGTAACAGCATCCTCTTTGGAGGGTGAAAGTGATTTTAGGACCAAAAAAAAAAATTTCCAGTAACACTGTGTTGTGTGTGTGTGTGTGTGTGTGTGTGTGTGTGTGTGCTTGGAGTTTGTTTGGTTCTCTTCGGCCCAGTCTGGATGATGTCATCATGCTGCCACGGCATTTCTCCGAGCTCACTGAGCAGAGACAATACTGATGAGTGAAATCAGCCCAGATGAGAGATTAGCCATTAGAACCGAGCCCATTCAACCCTACACACATCATGCCTCCTACTGGTCCATTAAACTGTTGTTAGTTCTCTAATAGACGTCTCGCAGTGCAACAGAATTCACACACATGCTAGGTGACCAGAAGCAGAAGAACTCAAAATCTGCTTTTTAACTCGTGTGTGCTGAAATTATGCCAGTTACAAAATGGCAAGTCAGAGAATCTGCCCACTTGGAAATTAGTTGATTTTAAGGTAATGCAACTAAAATAGATGGATTCTGTATCTAGCTGTTAGTTAACCCGTATTTTAGTGTTTGTTTTAAGCAGCGCTGAGAAAGCGAATAAATCCTCAGAACTACAGTCTGTATATAGATTGGAAAGCGTCATATTCAGAGAGTCATATTCAAATACAACACACTGGTGTCTGGCAGCCTCATTGTAAGCCATAACCCTTGTTTTCTCGTGCCAGTGGGAACCAGAGAAGGGTGGGAGGAAAAGGAAAAAGCAGAGGGAATGGACCAAAGGCAGAACAAAAACTATCCAAGCTTTTTTAGCCATTAACAATATACACTCTGGGGCAAAAATGTAATTTTTGTTTTGCAAAAAAAGTATTGGACCCTAAAGGAATCTAAAGGACAAGTTAATCTTTGTTAGCTTGCATGTTACATGTTGCACAAGTCTTTACTTTATATGTCATGCTTTTTTTTTTCTTTTTTTCTTTTTTTGCTTGGCCCACTCTGGGGCAAAAAAAAGTCCCAGCAAAAAAGGGCATGACATTTAAAGGCTATCTGAAAAAAAAAAAAAAAATATATATATATATATATATATATATATATATATATTTATATATATATATATATATAAAATCAAGTGTGAAAGATTTTGGACGATATTTTGCTAAAGAGTGTTAAGTGAGACTTTTGGGATACCCTGAAGAATAAAAGTGAGCAGTAGTACTGAGGTTGTGGTTTATCCATATGAGAAAGTTCCAGGCTAAGCAACCTGTATTGTAACCTTCATTAAATGTTAAGAAGTAATAATAATAATAATAAACTGTCATAATCTTCATGGAGACCTTCAGTTAACTGAAACTACCGAACAGCTCAAACTCCAAAGCCCAGTAATCCTGAGATGGATGCAAATCATGGGACAATGCAAGAAATAGAGAACAGACGAGTGAAAGTGTGTCCCTGAAGAAGGACAAACTGAAATAGTTGAAAGTCTGCTTAGGAATGTGATAGGAATCAGAATGACTCGGCTAAATTCAGCAGCAAGCCTTCAGACCCTCTTACTCTGTGCACACTTTCATCAAGTCCTCAAGAAGCATCATAACTCATATGCTAGAAAGGCTTTTATGGTTATTGGCAAGAACATTGTTCATAATTACAAACACTTTTACGCTCATAACATGCATAGTTAAAGTTTAAGGGGGTTTATGTTTAGGTTTCATTTGTATCTTACCTCAAATGTAGTCGATAAGCCCACACTGTTTGTTTTATTGGTTTCGTACTAAAGCTACAAGGCTAATGACGCTAGCAAACGATGTACCTAAGTATCAGTATCAGTATAAGTGTTGAAACATTGGTAGGCTGTGGAACCTAATTTTTATTAAAGAAGTTTGTTTACAAGATAGCTGCAATAGCTACAGAGCGTTAGCCAGCTCACTTGAAGATCGTTGCTAAAAGCACTAACCTGTGTTTTTCGCTAAGCTGAGAAGCTAGCAAGCAATAGTGGGCAACAAAGGATTTGGTTAAAATGCTGTCCAAAGACACAGACACAAGCTAATCTATGGTAATACATCATAGTGATTAAATTGTAAACCATAACGAAATTATTGTGATATAAAAATTCAAAGAAACAATGTAGCTAAACCAAATCAGTTGGTGTCTGAAATTTGCTACTTTTGTACTTTTTACGAAGCCGATTTTGCTAACAAGTACATAGCTACAAATATTTTTAGCTATGTGACCTACTCAACACAGTTCAGCCAAATATGAATCAGCCAGAACATGTTTGTTGGAATTTGGTGGAATTAAGAAGCTAATGGTTACATGTGAGCTAAGAAGAGAATTAGCTTAGTCATATTGGGGGTGTGTTTTTTTTTTTGTTTTTTTACCACAGTGTTGTTTATATTTTCTACTTTTCTTTCTATCAGAACCAGCTGACTCAGAGCACTAATGCATTGGAGAGTGCAGAAGAGTTGCTGGAGTTCGCTCAGCACGCACTGGATATCAAAAACGAGGATGAGTTCACCAAGGTCTGTATATATCAGACATCTCGCTCGCTAATCTACAGTGTTTTTGACTCTTGTATCCTAATAAAGACCAGAATATAGACAGCTGAAAAGCAGCTGATTCTCAGTAACGTGTGAAGAAAACATACTGAAGATACTGAAGTCCTTTTTAATTAGTAAGCATTTGGAAAACTCCACCCTGAAACCCATTAAATATGTTTATATTAAAATATTTGTGATGTGCTTAGAGGTTCTGGTGCTAATTTGTTGCTTGGGGCTTTATTTTCATTATTTCTGTGAGTAGAAAGCAATTGTGTGCCACTCTGATGTCACAAGGTGAGATGGTTACAATGGCTTTTTTTCTATTTTTTTAAAGAGAAATAAATTCAACGATTTCAAACATAAAGGTCAGGATTTGCTTTTAGCTCCTAAAAAAACAAAAGAGCAAAGATCTGTGACATATTATTAAGAAGTCCATGGTAGAAGATGGTGGAAGGAGACGTTGGTGCAAATGTTGGACTAAATGTCCCAGAATGCAGTGCAGCAATACAATGCAGTTACGGCAGAAACTCGGTTTGGCTGGTTATCGACCAAAATGTGGATGCCATTGAAGATCACGTGTTAGTCATTAAGATTAATATGCAAGTTGTTCAGGGTGGATTCTTTCCTCTCATATAAAATTGGTATAAATCTAATTGCTCTGTCACTACCAAGGACCCTAACGGCTATCTTTACAAAGTGGTGGCTAATTAGTTTTACTAATTGATGGCCATTGATATAACAGATCAATTATTTAAACCTGCATGTCTGTATAATTACACATTTCTATATAAGCATAATTATAGGCGTAAAAAGCATGTTTGGGCATTGCTTACTGATGCACTGATCATGGCTGGTCACATGACTTTACATGATATATACATAGTCTTCAATCTCCTTTAAAATAAAATAAAACAATTATTATTGTATGGCTTCTTGTTTTAAACTAATCTTTGTGTTTTGCATGTGTGTGTGTGTGTGTGTGTGTGTGTGTGAGGGAGAGAGAGAGAGAGAAAGAGTCTAGTGCTGAGCAATATTGCATACTCACTGTAGACCCTACTATGCCTCTACTAACTGCCCGTTTTTTCCCTCCTCTCACTCCCTGTCACTCACTTTATCATTCTCTCTCTCTCTCTCTGTCTCGCTCATACTCTCTTTCCCCTCCAAGGCTGCCAAACAGATCAAAGATAGGTACAGTACACTCTTGACTTGTCTCTAAGCACACCTACTGTGTGCGTGTGTGTATCTGTGTGTTCTGGTACCACTACATCTCATACACACACACACACACACACACACACACACACACCTTTAGGTCTGGTGTGCTCTAAAAACTGACCTCATATTTCAGCATGAAGTTTTATTTGGTAAGATTTTATGCTTGTGTGTGTGTGTGTGTGTGTGTGTGTGTGTGTGTGTGTGTGTGTGTGTGTGTGTGTGTGTGTGTGTGTGTGTCCCCACAAGGATATCTAACAGTAGGGACAACAATTTTTATTTATAGGCACTAAAAGACCCAAAAGGTTTCCTTTTGGTTACTGAGATTCAAGAGTAAGTTTTGATTTTGGTTTTTAATGCAGTTAAACATTATTTAACTGCATTAATAATTATGATAATGGAAGGTCCTCAGAAGGACAGTAAAACAAATGTGTGTGTGTGTGTGTGTGTGTGTGTGTGTGTGTGTGTGTGTGTGTGTGTGTGTGTGTGAGACATGACTTTTGACCCAGGGTGTGTCCGACTGTGTGTCAGCATGTGGGTGGTTCACAAACTGTGTTTATTTATTATAAAGCCTTTATGTGGTTGCACGTACATTACACACAGTACTGTGCAAAAGTTTTAGGCACATGCAAAGAAATGCTGTAGAGCAAAGATGCCTTCAAAATAATGAAATTAAATGTTTCGCCATTTAAAAAAATACAGTAAAGAGCAGTAAACAATGTTGGTGTGACAAAAAAATAAAAATCGTAGTCTCCGGTACAATTAGTGCAGTTTTATAAGGAAATGAGCTGGTAAGTTTTATTGAGCATCTTGCAGAACCAGACACAGTTCTTCTGGAGACTTTGACTTTTACACTCGCTTCTTATTTTTGCAGCAAAACCCAGCAGCCTTCATTGTGTTTTCAGCCTTTATTGTGTTCTCTTACGTAATATGCTGCTTTCTTTAATGACATACAAACATTTTTCTGTAACATTTAATTTTGTGATGGAAAACTAATGTTTGGGAATCTAAAATGTTTTTTTTTTTTTTTTACTGACTTGATCATGTAGAAGTCATAAAATAAAAAATCTATAACAAAGTTTGAACTAAAAAAAAAATAGGGTGCCTAAAACTTTTGCACAAAAAGCACGCACAAAGGACTTGATTTTTTTCTTGATGTGGTTTACGACAACCTGTGACTTACTAAAATCTATAAACTAGAACATAACTTCACTGTGTAGCTGAACACTGTAACATTTGGTATCATTGATACATTTGGCATCAAACATCACATTTGGTATCACTGATAATATTTCCAATTTAATAACAACATGGCTTGACAATGTCATTTAAAGCAAGTATTAAATGAAGACTTGGCCATGTATTTTATCTACATTAGACTCATCATTCCAGTGCAAAGTTCAAGAAGCAGATATTAGACACCAAATATGTCTCAGCTGAATAAAATACATTTGAGATTAGTGGAACTGTTGGTGTGGTATTAATAGTCGCATAAAGGCTTTGCTGAGAATACATCGAAATAAGTGGTATTACTAGTAATAGTACAAATAGTGATGGATATAGAGCTACTAATAGTGTCTATAAATGAATGAATTATTTAAACTTGTTGCTTGTCTGTCTCAGGGTGACGATGGCTCCCGCTTTTCGCCTCACAATGAAGCCCAAAGCCTCAGACAACATGACCCACCTGATGGTGGACTTTTCACAGGAGCGCCAGCTTCTCCAGGGCCTTCGCTTCCTTCCCGGTGAGTTAGCAAATCCATATGGCTCATTCCAGTTAGGACTTCAGTCAGCCATTACGTGTAAGTTTAATCTAAGCTGAAAACTTTTACTCAGTACCAAGAATTTGGATACTGTGGATTTGTTTTTGTGGAAATAATATTTTGGCACAGAATGAATGCACAAATTCCTGAGATTAAGATGTGCTGTCTGTTTGCCTTGACTGCTTACAATTCCTCCACCATGACACAGGACAATGTTAATTTAATTAATTTAATAGTTTATTGTTAGCTAGGTTAGCAATCCAGTGCCTCCTTCCTGAAGAAAGCTAAAACATTATTGCTAGCTAGATAACCTAACTAGCCAGAGCCTATTCCTGAAGAAAGCGTTACTGCTAGCTAACCAATTTAACTAGCCAGCACCTACTCCAGAAGAAAGCTAGAACATTTGCTAATTTAACCAGCCAGTGCCTCCTTTCTGAAGAAAGCTGCAACATTATTGCTAGCGATAACGTAACTAGCCAGAGCCTATGCCTGAAGAAAGCTAGAACATTAGCACATTAACTAGCCAGTGCCTCCTTCTGTAAGAAAATGGGAACGTTATTGCTAACTAGTTAAGTTGGCTAAGAGGAACACATTTCCTCTTAGCCAACAAATTCAGGATTAACTTTCATTTTAAACTTTGCTAGCATATATTTGAGTCAGTGAAAATACTTAAACATTAGCTAGACTGTAATAATATTCTGACTTTTTGTCAGCAGGAGGTTCCAGTTAAATCATTTACCTAGCTAGCATGAACCTGCTTTGGTAACTTAAGACACATTAGCATGGATTTTTTCCACTCCCAATTTTGAAACTTAGTTTAGTTAAAATAAAATAACTGAAAAGTCTCCTTTGTAGCAATGTTGTTATGAATTATGTCCATTAGTTCTTATTCAAAAGTTGCCAAACGATATATCTTTGGTATTTTGCTATGCGTCTACAACTCTTCTGGGTATTTTAACTGTTCTTGGAAGTGGAAGTGTGGTGTGTGGTTCTAGTTTCTTAACACTCCAGGATGGAGTTTTATTAGCCGTTTGTTGGGAGTGATATTTGAGCTGTCCTACTCTCGCTCTTCTGCTGCCACCACTGCGTATCCACTTACAGCCTGTTGTATGGTCCACTAGGGACAGCTCTGGCAAAAAAAAACAAAAAACACAACAGATCTCCAGAAAGTAGCAAGTTATTACATGATGATGTAATCCCTAGAGCTTCATCAGCAGCAGAGTTAAAGCATTTTTAATTCTGTTTGAAGCAGAATCAGGATTATGAGCATTGCAAAACGGCTGAATGTAAAATCACACTGCGCGTCCTGGCCACATTAGCTGTGGGTTTGTGCACTGGACGCGGACTTTCTCCTCGGGTTATTCCTGTGCTGTACAAAGCTGTCAGAAAGGATGAACCCAAAGCAGGAAGAATTGTGCTTTAGGAAGATGATGAACAGTAAATCTTCTATATATTGAGTCCTTGGAGTTAAATTGCAGCTAAAAATAAAAATTGCACAATTCGTTGATCAGCCAAGATGTTATTGGTATCTGAAGTGTGCTATGTTGCTAACAAGTATATAAAGCTTATAGGTTCCAGTTTAGTATTGTGTAAGCTGTGTATTAGATAGATTAGAACACAGTCGGTTCAGTAATGCCATTTGTACAAATTTGAAAGTGACTCCTGGGTCATGGAGGAGTGTGTATGCTTATATTTTTCTCCATGTTGTTTTGCACTGAGGCAGATAGACGATGACTCTTCTCATCAGTTGTGTTTCTGAGTAAGCGCCCATGAGGGTCAGAGCCTTTCAGGTCCACAGATGCCCCAAAGCCTGGCACAGCACACGCATCTAAAAATAACACTAAACTCACCACTGTCTCCTGTAACTTACACTACACCACATTATGGAACACTCTTTAATTTATTCAAACTTCAAACGCAATAAAATCAATGGTAAATACAAGAAAACAGTCCGTTAGAGCCAATTTAGTCCATGCAAGAAGGGTTATTTAAGCTCCACGTGTCGCTGTGACAGCATGGAAGAGCTTTGGCATTAGTGTTGAAGCCGCTTTAATGCTTTTCCTAGCATTGGT
The DNA here is from genome assembly GCA_023630585.1 of Cranoglanis bouderius. NCBI lineage: Eukaryota > Metazoa > Chordata > Actinopteri > Siluriformes > Cranoglanididae > Cranoglanis > Cranoglanis bouderius. The sequence continues at coordinate 13,686,818 of CM042565.1, read as the reverse complement.
AATCTAATGCTCTTGTATACATGCAGCACTGAAGCTCTTTACACATGACCATCTATAAGAAGAGTGACAGTGAATCTTCTCCGTATTGATTTTTGAAGTTAGTTTAGGTACAAATTGTCGCAAATTTCCTCAGCATACTACTGTACTAAATAGTCAATGCAATCAATAGCATTCACCATACATGGCGTATTGTTCTGACAACTCGGTTAGTTCAGCTCAGTGATTTTACCTCTCTGTCTTGAATGGAGCCTGTTCTGTTGGTAACTGAAGCATTTGTGAGCTCTCTGTCTTTAAGAATCTCTCTTGCATTCACTCAGAAGGCCAGTCAAGGCTTTTCTTTAATCTTATTAACCCGGAGCCACTTTGGGACTTGGTGATCTGGCTCGATCTCAGTCTTTTTTTTTTTTTTTTGTACACATGTGAAATGTGAAACTGACGCACAGGTCCTGGAGGAGTTGAGTTGCAGCTCAGGACGGATCTCGCATGTGGAAGCTGAGCTCATATACTCGTATATCTTCCATTATTTATGTTGTGCTTTGTGAAAGGCATGACTTTCAGGAAAGAAAGAACACTTCATATCATCTCCTTCCTTGATATCCTTAAGCAGATTCTGTCTTCAGTACACTTTTTCATTGCTCAGTTGCCTTGTAATCATTACGGCCTGACCCAACAGCTTGTGATTAGCTTCAGATACACCAAGTAGCAGTGAATAGAGGATATACTGCAGCTAATCGATGGCTCCACTAAGTAAACCAGGCGGTCCCGTGGACATATACGGGAACAGCTGTGTCCAACAGTCCCAATAGGCCAGTTTCAAACATTCTTTTCATTGAATATCAATCACCATGACAAACTGGAACAAGGTTCTCTCTCCAGGGTTTAGTCATGACACATCCCGGCACAAAAGAATTGACGATCACTTCCTTTCTTCTCTCAGACTAACTCTGTAAAAGCTGCATGATGATAAGAATCATGAAAGTCATAATTTAATGAATTAGATACAGGGGGCTTCTGTCCATTTGTGACGTAGTATAATAACTATATTTCCACTATAGTAATAAATTCTTTTGTCTTTTTAGTTTATGGAATGTCATGTCAAATAGTACCACTGTATGCTGTAAAGAGATAGAAATATGATCAAATCAATCCACTACGGGTGGGCGTGGCCTAATATTTTTATAAGCATGCTTGACTGACACGCTTCCAGACTGCTTTAAATCTCTAGCAGAACTAAATATGGCCAAGAATGGAGAATTGGGATGACAATATTATCACAGTAAGCTATTTCTGCTTGACCTCACTAGGTGCCTTGTACTTTCAGAGACAGTTTAACATTGAATGCATATTTCTGATAAAAAGCTACAGAATGTGGGAGGGACAAGTATGATTAGCCCTGCTGAAAAAACCCCAATAGAAACCCTCATAGAATTTGTAATGGTTTTAATGGTTACATTGGGAATTGTATTGGTTTTAATGGAAACTGTAATGGTCCCTGTGGGTCTCTACTGGTAATCTGTTGCCTTTTATTGGTGGCATGTTATGTCTAGTGGATACCATTAGGGCCGGTAATGGTAATGATTTTAATGTTTAGCTGGAGGAATGTAATGGTAATTATAGAGGAAACCATTAGAATTTCTGTGATGGTTTCTATTGGGGTTTTTTTCAGCAGGGAGTGGAGTAGATTTTGTACTGCATATTATAAGATCAACAAAGTTGATGTGGGACACTACACTGTAATGATTTTATAATGATTTTATATTTTATAATGATAATTGTATATGAAAAGTGTACAATTTGTAGACGATTTTTAGCTAAAATTTTAGGCTGTCTGTTTGTGATCTTCAGAGATCGTTCGTGGGCCCAGTTGTGACTTCACATGTCTTCAATAGCTGGCTCTTAATTCACCGAGTCAATGACATGCAAGCCACCTGCACCCATCTGCAATGGTTACTATCATGTAAATCAGGCATCTGTCACAGAAAGGGGTTCCTCCTGTTCTCTCCACATAATGAATCACTGAAAAGGAAATGCTCCCTGTCTTAAATAAAATCTTATGTACTATTCTAGACATGTATACATAACCATCTGATGAATAAATCTGAACACTCCATATCGTATACGGTATATTTGCAGAAAAAATGTAGTGTGCAGTAAATTTTTTCACAAACCTTTCCCAGCATGCAACATCGAATAGATAGACAGCATATAATGGACTGAACCAACATGGCTGCCAATGATGGCGGTAGAAAGGGAGTATGCAGAGTTGTAATTGATAAAAAAATAAATAAAATTTAAATACACATAGCACAGCAAACATTGTTGGTTAAGTTTGCTAATGTCAGCAATGTATTCTGACACAACTGTTTACATCAAATGCATTTGTAATGCAATTTCCTTAAACTACAAAACATTCACAGCTTGAATTCAATAATCTTTCCTTAAAAGTATGTTCTATGTTCTAAGTCTCCTAGATAAGTATATCGCTATTAAGTGTCGTCATGGTGCGGGTGGGTGTGATATGACAAAAATATCATCTCACAATACTTTTTTTTATTCACAATACGTGTCATGATACATACAGTATGTTTGGTAATAAACTACCAGCATAACAGTAGTGTTGCAGTTTAGAGGTCGATTGCTGGACTTATCGGTTTTCGGCAAAAATCCGCGCCGATAGATTTCCCAGTGGCGTCCGTTGCAGGAGCGGGAGAGAAGGGTCCGCTGTCATTATACAGTACAAGAGCGACCTCTAGAGGCGAAATGTAAACTATCACTGACAATTTTTGTTGTGTTATTTGAAGTGTTTTTTGATTCATTTTGGATGTATATCTTTAATTTACTTTAATATTTATTAAAAGTTAATATATTAATATTTATATGTTTATTTCATTTAAAAAAAAGTACAGTGCATTTTCATGGTACTGTTTATTTTTGTAATAAAGTTCAGGAATATTTTACTTTGAGTGTTATGTTTTCATTCATTCGGTTGATTAATCGGTTACATTTACATTTATGGCATTTGGCAGAAGCCCTTATCCAGAGCGACTTACATTTTTTATTTCATTTATACATCTGAGCAATTGAGGGTTAAGGGCCTTGCTCAAGGGCCAAGCAGTGGCAGCTTGGCGGTGCTGGGGTTTGAGCTCACAACCTTCCGATCAGTAGCCCAATGGTCATCGGTAACGGTAAAATCCACTATCGGTCGACCTCTATTTCAGTTTATAGCAATTACATAATTTTTTTTAGTTTGACATATTTAATAACTAACTAAATAAAACAAAAGCACAAACTAAAAAAACATACAAATGCAAAATATTTTAAATGTAATCAAATGCCTTACCTATAATAAAGATTTGTAGTATGTATATAATATGTGACAATTTCACTCTTGTCTTTCAGTCCCCAGAGCTCCAGAAATTGATGTCCAGGACTGTGTGGTGATGGACAATGCGGTGACCGTCATCTGGAGGATGCCGGTGGAAGACAGCAAGATCGACCACTACATCCTCGAATACAGAAAAACCAACCACGAGGGTCTGGCTCGGGTCAAGGATGAGCACCAGTGGGAGATTGTGGACAACATCAAGAGCACAGAGTACACACTGACGGGTACAGACACCGGACACACTGCATGTGACACCCACACACACACACACACACACAAACACACATACACACACGGTGCTCTCCAGAATTATTGCCACCCTTCAGCAAATATGATTGTATAAAATAAACATTACACAGAATAATTAAAAATTTCCACCCGAAACAATTGGAGAAATGTATGACAAACCTAGGCATAAAACGGTCTGCATGAACGAGTGATCTAAAATCATTCTATAAACCTCTACAACCTTGTGAGACATTATAGTAAGGGACTATATTCAGAGTGCTGTTACAAATTATTAATTGCAAGGGTGCTGATAATTCTGAAATTAGTGTTTTGTAGAAGAAATGTAGCTATTTAAACTAAGAAACGTTGCTGTTTGGAGAAAAAAAGTATGCAGTATCTCTTATTAAATATCACTTATTGCATGTGTTATTCTTTTTACATACTGTATATGTTAATTTTTTTTTTTTTTTTTTTCGTTTTTATGAAGGCTGCCACTAATTCTGGAGGCATTGTATATTGTACTATTACTGTATACTAAGAAGCCATGGACTCACTTATTTTCAGGGTTAAAGTTTGATTCCAAATTCATGAACTTCCGGGTTCGAGCATGTAACAAAGCAGCAGCTGGAGATTATTCTGATCCTGTCACACTGGAAACCAGAGGTAAAGACAATAATATTAAAAAAAACAAAAAAAACAATCAATCTAACTTCTGTTACGTAAAAAGTAGCTTTAGATAAGAAGGAGGCGTGGCCTCTGTGCCTGTCAGTCACAGTGAAGGAGCTAAAAGATCAAACTGTGTTACATGACATTTCGTTGAATCGCATCGAATCGAATCAGCTGTAAATCATAAGCTGCTTTAAATGTATTTTTTTCACAGCAGATTGTTGATCATGAATCGAGATGTACTGTACATTTTATGAGCGATACCGTTTTGCATTTTTTTACGATTTTGGATTTATGCTGATCAGCTGTCATAGTACAGTATATGTAGATATAAAAACATACAGTATTAATTACTTTTCTCTTGTTCAGCGTTCAACTTCACCTTTGACTCGTCATCCTCGCACCTGAACCTGAAGGTGGAGGACAGCAGTGTGGAGTGGGACCCACAGGGAGGCAAAGGCCTGGACAGTAAAGTCAAAGGGAAGGAGAACAAGGGCAGGTATGTGCTCGTATTCCCATCCATCATTATCTCATCACTACTGATATTTCTAGACTAATATTTTATATTTCACTCCTAAACACATGCTGTTTATACGGAAACCAGTGTTGAATTAGATGGATAGCTGGGTAGTTTGTCGAATGTTTTTTATTCTGATTCCATAATCATCTTCTAATAATCAAATGAAATTTACGTTCACACGCTTGATTTCCTACAGTTGCCGCTAGAGCTGGGCAATATGATGGTACAATATTGATATTTTGATAAATTATGTTACAATACACTTTCCTGATACATTGTGGGTATCGTGATCTCTTTTTAATAGTAGTTTTTAATACTTTTTAACAACACTTACAAACTCTGATTGCAATTGCTGGCTTGATGGTAAAGTGTTTTTACTGTTTTAAATGTTAAATATTTTAAACATTTTAACATTTCACAGATTTTTTCATTTGCATTTGCTCCTATATTTCAGTGCTTTATATTACTCTTGATCTATAAATTGTAAAATATTATAAATTTATTCATTTTTCTCCTGTAAATTTTTATTTATGGACATTAGAGAAATTATAATCTAAATCCCTTATTCGTATTTGTTTATGCAACACTACTATTTCGTTGACAGTTTGCTATATATTGTGGTATAGATCACGTATTATAGATTCTTCAAGTATCATGATATGATATATTTGGCGTAGTTGCAGCACAGTTTATTTTGCTTATACCACAAAAATTAGGCTTTGTATATATTTTGCGTTCTCATAACTAAATGATATACTAACAGCAAATGTATTAGCATGTTATTTAGCTAACGTTTTAGCCCCCCAGCATATACAGTTGTTGTTACGGTTACATCTAGAAGGCTGTTTTCTTGCTCCGTTCTTGTCGCATTTAATTACAACATTTCCATTCTATAGTCTGTAAATACAACATAGATTTCAACATAAATCAGTGTCATTTGCTTGTCTTATTGTCATTAAACAGTGTAATAATTAAGGCAGCAGTGAGGAGTAAAATATAACCCTTATTGATGCTTATTGTCCAACGTGGCTGTAGTGTCAGGAGCATTACATTTTAACCGACACGGGCCAGCCAATCAGAAATGAGTATTTTCTGTAGTCATAATCCAGGTTTAATGCATACTGCATTAGATAATAATTACACTCTTGAGTTTAAGGATTGTTAAGGCCTCTGCTGGATCTCATTATGTTGGGAAAATGGAAGTATAATTTATTAAAGCTCATCATTTATGATGAGATTCCCTTTTCATCCTCAGCTGTTCCTGGGATCTCCGTGAGGAACTTTGCAGCTATCTTTGTTATTCCTGTAACATTTGTGTGTTTTGCTTAGGTTTTAATGTGTTTGCCCTTTAACAGCGCAGTCTCCCTCTTTTATTCACTCTTTCCTTTTTTTTTCACCAACAGTGCACACCTCACTAATCTAAAGAACATGACAAGGTGATCTTGTGTTTCTGGCCTTGTGGGATTTGGCCCTTTAAAGCTTTACTGCAGCTGTTAACCTCCCTAGTTTCTTCTTCCAGCGTGGTGTTCTTGGGATTTGGTGTTGGCAGAAACAGACACTGTTTATAACCTTTGCGGGAGGAATGGTTCAGAAAAAAAAAAGATTATAGGGTTAGCCGGATAACCTTTAATCTTTAAACCTTTAAATGTAAATTCATGGACAATTAATTGGAGAATTGGTTTTACAGCATTGATTATTTGGGAAGGATATCTGGCTCACTTTGTTATTCTGAATCGTTGAATCCCAGCCATGTGCTAGTTTGCTGTTTTCATAGAATGATAACTGATAACGTTTGTGTGTGCTGAAACTGATGGTCATTTCTAGATGGAGAACATGCTTAAATGTATTAAATGTGTATTATTAACAAATCCTGTAGACATGATCAGTTTTCTGTCATGCCTCCATCTATAACTGGCTTTATTACTGACTCTCTCTTCTGGTTCTAGGTTATTCCTTCACACTTTATTCTCTCTAAAAAGAAATGGTGGCAAGATAATAACAGCAACCTACATTAGTCAGAGTTTCTAATTCAAATCAGTAAACTCCTCGTGTTAATCTTTTTCATGCTCACATCTTTATAACTTTGGTGAGTAACCAGTCTATTAAAAATCAAGACTTCATTCGTGTTTTCCCCATCAGTCATTCCGTTACGGAAAACAGGATTCATGAGATGTCATTAGTGTCATCACTAACCATCACCCTCTAACAGGGCATTAAGTAATATACGAGTAAGCTATAGAAGATGTCCGGCACATCCTGAAGTGTTTTATTCCTCTTATAGCACAGCAGTTTGCCAAGGATTACATTTTTCATTAATTAAAGAATGACACATTGTATGTTTTATCTGTTTATAGTTACACTTAATGTTGTGGAATGTCCACAAAGCAAGCAAGTTACAAAGTGCCGACACTGGTGACTCCTTCCATAAATGTTCAGTAAACATCTTACAGAAAACGTCACCATGTCAAAGATTAGATTTTCTTTGTTAAATAACAGCCCTGTGAATACTAAAGAAAAGATAACATACAGTATTTGAACAAGTGCATTGATCTAAACCTCTGATTTGCGTTTGCAGCCGGCACTACTATCAAAGCTGCTGTTATAAAACATTAATGAATACCTTCTGACCAATCAGAATTGAGAATTCATCAGCGCTGTGTACTATAAGTAGTAAATAAGTCTAATACATTATAAGTTAATGACTGATCTGATACCGCTGCTCCATATGACACTCGGGGTGTTTCCTGCAGAGCTCTCTTTTGTCGCGTGAGTCATGTGACCGAGACAGTGGACGCGCCCACCATGCTCTAGCATCTGTCACTCCACACAGAGAGCGGCCCAGGAGTTCCCTGCGGGATTCCAAAATCGCTTAACCACATCCTCACGTCAAATATCGTGTTGCACACATAGTAATATGATCCTGCTTGCTTAAAAAGAAATTTGTACAACATCTGCATCCAGTAGATTCCACAACATCACCATCAGTCACTAATGAACATTGCAAAAAATGTAAACATGTTCTTAAAGGAGTACTCTGGTCTTTTTTAACCTGTTCTCTATCCATTGCAACTGTAAAGTATGTGTTATTACCACAGACAAGGATTTCGACACATCTCCTTGTGCTGAGAAAAGAAAAGAAAATGTTTTCACGCCAAACTCACTTATAATAGAAGTCTAAGGGCAGTTGTTAAAATTTGTTGAGGAACGTTTATGCGAAACCTGTTGGTATTTATAAAGTCATTTCTAAATCTTTATAATTCATCTACTACTATATGAGAGGAATGAATTTGTGTTTATGTATTACCAGGATAGTTGTGTGGGTCTGATGGCACATGGATACCACAGTATTTTGGGAACATTTCAACAACCGGATCTACTTTTTTACTGTTTGAATGTCACTAAATATCCATAAGAACAGCTTTAGTAACACTTTCTTTCATGTATGTCTCATCATATGAGTGATATTGTTAGAGGGTTGTCATTGTAACATTGAATCTTCATTATATAGTTGTGTATTTTAACTATTTGTCAACTAAATTTAACATCTGCCCTTAAGCTTTTGTCATAAGTGAGTTTCTAGTAAACAGAGTTTCCATTCATTTCTCAGTACAGGATAACATATCCAATGTATTCTCTGTGGTAATTGTACATACAGTGCCCTCCGCTAATATTGGCACCCTTGGTAAATATACACCCTTGGGAATATACTTCAAATATATTTTTCTCTTATGAATTCATAGGGGTACCAATAATTGTTGCACCTAAGTATATTCCCATTGATATTTTACTTTTCTGTATGGAGGAATGGTCTCAGATCCCTTGCCATTGCCTTGTATTCTCCAACTTCATCAGGCATTATAGGAGAAGACTCAGAGCTGTTATCTTGGCAGAGGGCGGTAGCACAAAGTATTGACACAGATAAACCTGTGTTGTGTTTGCAATTGTTTGATATCCATGAGAGCAGAGTATTTTTTGTGATTTTTTTCTTTAACAAAAGATCAAAAGGTTAAACAATAAAGACAAATTTTCACAGCCTTCTTTGCTCATATTTACCAAGGGTGCCAATATTAGTAGAGGGCACTGTACATGCTGGATCGAGATTAGGTTGCAAATGTTGGACTATTCCTTTAAGGTCAGATCATCCTTTGAGATCAGGCTTTGAATAGGGTTTTGCTTTTGTTGCTTGTAACATCCATGTTAGTTGCTTCATTTGAGCCTCTTTTTTTTTTTCTAATCAGCCATCGCTGTCCTGTCTTGAAGCTCCATGTGCCTGCATCTCTTCTTCCATTGAAGTGCTCTTACTAACACGAGCGGTCTTTTCTGAATATGCTGTTGCCATTTCTTTTCATTGCTGCTTCTGTGTTCCTTCTTCTCTGCCATGGCTGTTTGAGTGTATCTTTGCGATTGAATCAGCATGTGTGTTAGTCCTAGTGTTCCCATGAATCCTAGACGGATGTGTGTGTACTGTAAGCCTCCTGTCTGGACTGACTGCATTTTTGCTCTGATGGTTACAGAAGTGGAACTCCATCTCCCAAAAGAGGGTCGACTGCTCGCTCACCAGCTCCGAGGGGAGGCAGAGATCGGTTTACCGGAGAGTCCTACACAGTACTGGGTATAGAACCTGTTGTTGTAGAATTGTACTCATTTACATTTTAATATAGATATCTCGGTTATCAACGGCGATAAGCATCTGATTGGTCAAAAGGTGCCGGCTACAAGGAAAATCACAGGTTTATGTGAAGCACTCTTTGTAATATGGTATCATTTCTATATTAATTTATGGGAATGGTATAATGGACACTCCACAAAAACATTTTAAAAATGTGTGTATAATATATATATATACACACTATAAGTATAGAATGATTAAAACACTTGTTGATTATTTTACTATAACAGCACATCCCATCATATTTATTTTAGAAGGAATATATTTTATTCCTTACTTCAAAATTAAATCATCTTATTAAATGCAACACACTGCTATACTAGCCCACATGATGTTTTTACAGTATAAGTCAAACATTAATGTCAGGTTATTTTCTAGATGTGTAAAGATTGATATATTTGAAATAACTGAAATATTACACCATCTCTCTTTGTCAGTACAGACTGATTGCAAATGCACTACTCTTTATTGTTACTACTACACCGTATTTTGAATTGTGCATTAAATTGTATAATATTCAATAGCCGGATATTTAAAATGTATCATTCGTGCATTGGTTCACATAAAAAAAAAAAAAACTGCACATCATATTGTCTTGGAAGGAAAAAAAAACAAACACCATTTTATATTTTCCAGTCCTAAAATACACTGCATTACAGTGAATGATAAAAAATGATCATGTGTATTGTGCATCTTTTTCTGTGCTCAGGTGACACCAGTATTGACTCCGGTCAGCACTACTGGGAGGTGCAGGCCCTCAAAGACTGCAAGTCCTATAGCATCGGTGTAGCCTATAAGAACCTGGGCAAGTTCGATCAGTTGGGCAAAACCAACAACACCTGGTGTATCCATGTCAATAATTGGCTCCAGAACTCCTTCGCTGCCAAACACAACAACAAGGCGAAGAGTCTGGATATGGCAGTACCAGAGAGGATAGGAGTTTATTGTGACCTAGACGGAGGTACAAACGAATCTATTCAGACACCAATAGAGCGTCGCGTTTCGTTTAAAATCAAGTGCACTTCATCAATCACTTAATCTTTTAAAAAACTTGGTTACATTTCCACCAGTTGGAGAACCAAATGTGGGATTTTCCCTATCGACTGTCGTTAAGGGGTGGGGACACTTGTTTTCCCCCCTATAAAATTTGTTTTTCACTTTAATTTGGTTGTCGGTTTATCACGTCAAAGGTGGAAAAAGATCTGACGTGATTTATCTTCATTCAACAAAAAAAAAAAAACCCTACCATTTTAACAGAGGGGTGTAGACTTTTTAAATACACTGTATTTAACCATCAAATCCTAATGCTGTACAGGTGCATCTCAAAAAATTTGAATATCGAAGAATTTTAACGTAGTTTAATTCAAAAAGTGGAACTTTCATATATTCTAGATTCATTACACATAAAGTGAAATATTTCAAGCCTTTTTTTGTTTTAATCTTGATGATTACAGCTTCCACGATGAACTTTTTCACGATATTGTAAAATTTTTTTTTTTTTTTTTTAGATGTACCTGTATATTACGAATGCTCGTAAAATATTCACTTCAGTGTGAATATGTAGATTCTTTCACCAGTTCAAAGAAAATGGGAAAACAAAAAACAGTGCCTGAAAAATGTCACTGAAATCTTAGCTATTTTTTTGGAATGACTAAAATGAACTATTAATTTGTCTATTTGAAATACCTCCAGTTGTCCTGGAGCTACGGGAGATTATATCTCCTGCCTCACGTACCATTTCTAGGGCTATTGGACACCTGTAGATCAAATATCAGGCAGATCCATTGACTCTCTAGAAGTCGTGTGCAAATAAAAGAACACTAACAAGCCCTTTTCAAGTTTGCCTGCTTTGTACAGTATTGTTCTTTTCACATCCTGTTCCACCAAAATGACCACAGATTATATTTTTTTCACGTAATCTGAAAGCTCCTTTGTGTCCTTTCAATTTCAGGTCAGCTGTCGTTTTACAATGCGGAAAGCAAACAGCTGCTTCACTCGTTCAAGACGAAGTTCACTCAACCTGTTGTACCGGCCTTTATGGTGAGTGCCGGCTAGATGGTTACGTCACATCACCTACAAACACCTGCCCTTCCAGTAGTAATGCCGTTTCACCCAATGACAACAGTTTATAATGTCACTTTGTAATTACAGTGTAACTCAAGTTGCTGTAATGTGACTGTGACTAACTGTGGCTAGCTGCTGAAACTGGAGATGTGTGTCAGTACGCTACACTGCAGAAAGCATGAGCTTGCGCTATATGTAGCAGATTAAAATTAAATCCGACCCACTTGTTCACACGCCATTCTATGTCCCATGACAGAAGGAAGGTTCTGTACTTCATGTGCTATTAGTGGCTCTGTTTAGCTTGGAAGGACTTTAGTAGTGTACATCTTTGAGGGACATGAGATCAGGGGTTTTTTTTTACTCGGAACGTGAAATTTACAACATGTATCAAGTAAAATTTTGTCAGCCTCATCTTTTAAGTATATACACATACGTATGTCCAAAAGTATGTGTACACGCGACCATCACACCCATTGGTGATTCCCCCCCAAACTGTTGCCACGAAGAATTGTATAGGATGTCTTTGTGTACTGTGGCATTACAGTTTCGCTTCACTGAATGGAAGTGCCCCAAACCTGTTCCAGCATGACAATTGTGCACAAAGCGAGCTTCATGAAGAAATACTTTGCCATGGTTTGTGTAGAAGAACTCAAGTGGCCTGCACAGAACCCTAACTTTTGGGAATGATAGGCGCAGAGACCACACCCCCTGTTCAATGAGACTGACAGACACTAAACTTCCCAGGCACGGAGGCTATGACTCCTTCTCTGTAATATCCTTTGACTTGCATCTTTCTGTGTTTTGCAGGTATGGTGTGGTGGCCTGAGCCTGTCGACTGGGTTACAGGTTCCCAGTGCGGTTAGAAGCTTCCAGAAGGCTGAAAATGGGCTGGCGGGATCAAACAACAGTCTGAACAGCATGGCACAGTAGTCTAAACTCAAAAACTAATGAATTCACTGATTCAAGCTGATTTAGGACTAGCTTCCTCTGTAACCCATCCCTAATCAGCAGCAACGAGCAACCTGTATGAATAATCCATGACCTTGGACCCCATTTCCTGCTTCCTGCTTCGTGGGGAATACATCATCCAGCATTGGAATACTGTGAAGCATCATGGGAAATTAAATCTGTCACTGGCAAGCCTAGATTTCTCTAAGATAAGGAGCGCTGCCTCTTTCTCTGTGTTTTTGTTTCTTGTTCGATAAGAAATTCTAGCAGCTTTATCAGGGATTAGCTGAGTGCACTTTTTTTCCCTTACTAATTTTAGGTTGAATTTGTTTTTCTTGTTTTTGTAATGATTTATTTCTGACACAACTTTACACACCTGGTATGACAGATTCTGTCCTTTATGGGTTGATTTGTTGTATTACTTTTAATGACTTGTGTACATTTTTTTTTTTTTTTTTTTTTAGTTTAGTGTGTGTATGTACGTGTGTGAGTACGGCCGGTGAGCGTGGGTGACGATTACCTCGTGTCTGGGCAGAGGTATTTTTCCTCAAACTGTCAAAATCCTTTTACCGTTTGAACTATGAAGCCTGTAGTTGTTTTTTTTTGTTTTTTTTTTACTACAGTATGTTAAAAGGTTGAATATGATACAATGTGGAACAATGTTTGCACGCCGTAAACCATTTAATGCTGCTTTCTATATATTTAGGTTCCTGTCAATCTACTGTTTGTACAGAGATCTGCTTAAATCCTGTTCACTAAAAACACATCCTTTAGACGTAGGCATCAGACAGCTTTCATTAGTGCTGCTGTGTTGAACATTTCTGTTTTCTTTCTTTGATTTCATGCTTTTTTTTTTTTTTTTTCCCCTTGATTTGATCTTATTATTTACTGTATGTGCATATCAACAACTGTCATTTCTGTCCATTCAGTAAATTATTGATTTTCTAAAATTGTCTTGTAGTAATGTAAAATTTAATATTTAGGACACTTTCATGAGAAGTTATTGTATCCACACACATCAGGGACAATTCCCAGAAGGCCACAGCACTACACAGTTTACTTATTTGATAGTTTAACGATCTAATAAAACACCTAAATTATATTACTACATGATCATTTTCACACAGGGTTTTCTGCATCAAAGAGTTACCTGATTTAATTTGATCTATATACAGCTTTTAAAAATAGACACAGGGCAGTTTATCAGAAATCCAGATGAACACTATATGGCCAAATGATTGGACACCTGACCATCACACCCATACGTTGTTCTTCCCCGAACTGTTGCCACAAAGTTGGAAGCGCACAATTGTGTAGGATGTCTTTGTATGCTGTACCATTACAATTTCCCTTCACTGGAACTAAGGGGCCCAAGCCTGTTCCAGCATTCACAAAGCAAGGTCTATGGTTGCCATGGTTAGCAAAACCATGCATTTTTAAACAATTATTGAGCATTTTCCATCACCCAATAAGTCATTAAACTGTTTCCTATTCACTTTTTAAAACCAAAAAAAAAATAATGTTTCGCTGTATGTTTTAGTTTATGAGAATATCAAGAGTTTGATTTTCTACACCATTTCGAGATTGAATTGACTGGATCTGACCGGTCTGCGGCTGAACAGCCCCATACACAGCAAGCTGTCATACACTGTGTTCTGACACCTTTTTCAGCAATTTGTGCTACAGTAGCTCTTCTGTGGGATCGGACCAGACGGGCTAGCCTTCGCTCCCCACGCACATCAATGAGCCTTGGGCGCCCATGACCCTGTCGCCGGTTCACCGGTTTCCCTTCCTTGGACCACTTTTGGTAGGTACTATAGGTATACCTAATGCTAAGATTAGGTTCTGCATACCAGGAACATCCCACAAGACCTGCCGTTTTGGAGATACCCTGACCCAGTCGTCTAGCCATCACAGTTCGGCCCTTGTCAAAGTCACTCAGATCTTTACGCTTGCCCATTTTTTTCTGCTTCCAACACATCAACTTTGAGAACCGACTGTTCACTTGCTGTCTAATATACCCCGCTCCTTGACAAGTGCCACTGTAATGAGATAATCAATGTTATTCATTTCACTGGGTTTTAATGTGGTAAAGAAACTGTTCTGGCGCCATCTTGTGGCGAGACTTGGTTCTGGAGCAGTCTTGTGGCAATACATGGCTTTGGCGCCATCTTGTGGCAAGACGACAAAAAAAATGACTTGCTGGAATTAGATTTATTAACTAACTGTATCTACTCAAATCACAGTTGCGTTTTACATAACGAATAAACTGGGGTTATATTTGACAACACCAGAGCTACTGTTTTTGTTGTAGTCTAGGACATGACGAGAATGTGTCGTGTGTGTTGTCATGCAGAATAAAGATTCTCTGTATGGTCTATGATGCGCAACAGGTAAAGTTCAGACCATGTAATAAGCTGGAGGAACTAATCTAAAGGTTAAAACCATCACTTTTTGTTTACTTTATTTATTTATTTATTTATTTTTACAACCGTTAATACACGCGTGCGGGATTTGTCCGTCGCAATTGGTTTTTCGAAACGCGTTTCCGGCGTTTGTCCTACGCGACTAGCCGTCCGGTTGTGTCCTGGGTTCAACAGGAATCTGTAGGATGCAATTATAATAGCTAGAAATATATGATGGTATTTATCTAACCAGGGATAACACTGACTGTATAACATTAAACGCTCTTTCGATGAGTAAGTTGGCAGGATGTCAAGTAATTCATTTCTGAAGGCGTTGTTATTTTAAGGAATGGGTGTTGTGCTAGCTGGCTAGTAGTGGCAGTGTTTGTGCTGTTGATGTGCTCGCGCTTAGACCTACAGTATAATCCAGTTAAACAGCAAAGGACATTTTCTGACTGTGTTTTAAATATTATTCTCATGGCATCGTAATGCATAAGATTTAATTCATGCAGTTGAGGCAGGATACCATACAGCTGATACGTTGAAAGTCAAACACCCTTAAGTACCATTAAGAAGTGAATATTAATTATAATTGTGTGTGTGTGTGTGTGTTTTCAGAGCTCCATGCAGCCATCAGCCCGGGTGTCCAAGCATGGTGAAGGGGTCAGCCTTATGGCACAGCCTGTCAGGATCACATACAGCCGGACTCACTCATGGCCAGAGTGAACAAGACCGCAGTGCTGGTGCTGCTCATCACAGCCAGCTCCATATTCCTCCTGTTTCAGCTTTATTACTACAGACAGCACGCTAACAAGGTGAGCAAACACTACAGGAACGCACCGAAACACCACGATCCACAAATATCAGAAAAGTTCGACGGCCCGTTCCTCTTCTGACATATCGTCGTGTACACGTTAACAACTCGGATCTGATTTATTTTTTCACATCTGATACACGGTACTGTGCAAACGTTTTAGGCACACGCAAAGAAATGCTGTAGAGCAAAGATGCCTTCAATGTAATGAACTTAAATGTTTCTACATTTTAAAAAATATATATATAAAGAGCAGTAAACAGTAGTAAAAGAAACAAAGTCAATATTTGGTGTGACAAAAAAATAAAAAATAGTAGTCTCCGGTACAATTAGTGCAGTTTTATAAGGAAATGAGCTGGTAAGTTTTATTGAGCATCTTGCAGAACCAGACACAGTTCTTCTGGAGACTTTGACTTTCACACTCGCTTCTTATTTTTGCAGCAAAAACCAGCAGCCCTCATTGTGTTTTTTTTTTTTTTTTGGTCTGAAAAGTGTCTCTTACGTAATACGCTGCTTTCTTTAATGACGTACAAACATTTTTCTGTAACATTTTAATGTTTAATTGTGCTAGAAAACTAATGTTTGGGAATCTAAAATGGTTTTTGTACTGACTTGATAATTTAAAAGTCATAAAATAAAAAAAAATCTATAATAAAGTTTGTACTAAAAAAAAAAAAAAATAGGGTGCCTAAAACCTTTGCACAGTCCTGTATACTTCATTCAAATGAGGTTAAACACTGTTAAACCAGGTCAGTGGAGCTCAGATGAAATAAATTGTCTTATTAATCTGTGATGATTGTCTTATCAAATGTTTAAAAAAAAAAAAAAAAAACCTTCAGGATAGCTGCAGAAGTTTCTCAGGGCCAGTGATGATGCGAGGTCCTGGCTACAATGCCAGTGTAAAATTAAAGGCTTTAAGGCAAAATACAAGGAGGCAGAAGACCAAAATAACAGCACTGGACAAATAACCCACCTAATATTGTGTAGGTCCCCCTTGTGCAACCAAAACAGCTCTGACCCGTCGAGGCATGGACTCCACAAGACCTCTGAAGGTGTGCTTTGGTATCTGGCACCAGATCCATTAAGTCCTGTAAGTTGCGAGGTGGGGCCTCCATGGGTCGGACTTGTTTGTCCAGCACGCTGTGTGTTCTGACACCTTTCTATCAGAGCCAGCATGAACCTTTTCAGCAATTTGTGCCACAGTAGCTCTTCTCTGGTATCAGACCAGACGGGCTAGCCTTCTCTACCCACGCACATCAAAGAGCCTTGAGCATCCATGACTCTGTTGCCGGTTCACCGGTTGTCCTTCCTTGGACCATTTTTGGTAGGAATTAACCACTGCATACCGGGAACACCCCACAAGACCTGCTGTTTTGGAGATGCTCTGACCCAGTCGTCTAGCCATCACAATTTGGCCCTTGTCAAAGTCACTGAGATCCTTACGCTTGCCCATTTTTTGACTGTTCAGCGGTCAGGAGGCATTGTAAAGAGATTATCAATGTTATTCACTTCACCTGTCAGTGGTTTTGTGTATATGTGATTGTGATTGGTATATATGCAAATAGACAGACAATAAATCACATCCGTGTCAAAATGTCAGACTTGTGCATCAAAGTAAACGCAGCCTTTGTCTTACTATGCTTGTTTGAGCATACTGTATATCAATATGTATAGCATTTAATTGGTTTTAATTAAAAAATATTAAATATTTTTTAATTAGTTTTAATTAAAAAAATATTAAATATTTTTTTAATAGTCAAAAAAGTGCCTTTGAACTAACTCTTCTTCTTCTTCTAGTTTATTTGTATGTTTGGTTATTTTTTAAAATTAATTTCATCATTATTTCATGCAGTTTAAACAGTGCTAAGCCCATAACTATGAGCTTCCCTTATTTCCTAGCTACATTAGCCTTGTAGTTCAAGCACAAAACTAGGAAATGAAACTTTATTTGATTTTTAAATGAATTGTTTCTTTAACGAGTGCTCGTTCCATAGCATGGACTTCAAGCGCCGAGTGGTAAAGGTTACCCAACAGGGAAGGAGGCGCAATGGGTGAGTCAAAATATTATAATAATATTATAATCATTATGTCGCAGGTGGTAAATTTGAACTTTTTCTTTTCCAATACAATACAGAAATCTTGAGATTCAGCCAATTTTGAAACTAAAGCTAAGCTTTAGCTTTTTAACTGAAGCACTTGACTAATCTACAGTCGTAGAGAAAAGGGTTCTTTAAGGGTTCTTTAAGGATTCGTTAGTTAATTACAGGTTCTTGGCTTTATAAACGTTTACTTTGATTCCCGTCTGATAGGAAAACACTCTGTTATATGGTTCTACATAGAGAGGGACAGCTGAAGAACACTCAGGGTTTTACATTTCAGAGGCTTTATTAGCAGAGAGAAATTTTCTTCTTCTTTTTTTTATTATTTAAATAAACGATTTCCAAAACGCTACGTAAAACGAATTGTGTACGAATTCCTCTGTTGCAACTAAAATGGTTTCCAGATGGTTACACCTGTGCATTTATCCTCTGTTCATATCTTGCACTGATCACAGCATCTAGTGAAAAAGTTCCTGGGCCTGGCCCGTAAGTTCAGCTTGCCTGTGTTTCTGGTGGACACGGCATCTCTCAGCCTGCTCTCCCAGGATGCCATTCTGCTCAAGGACAGCCAGATGAAGGAGCCTCACTGCACCTTTCTGTGCACTCACAGGGACTTCGTCACCTTCGGCCTGCTTGGAAACCTCTGGAAGTATGACGTAAGGATTTCCGCTGGGTGAACGAATTCCGCTGAATCACATCTGAAAAACATCTTGTAAACACAGCTGAGATATCTACCATGGCACTGCATCTCTGCATGAGACCAGTAGCATGTGGAGACATGTGGCAAAACTTCCTTATGGAATTTTGAATTAGTAAATAATATGTATACCACAGTGCTATTGAATTCTTGATTCTGTTTGGTCAGAAGGTTTTACTATTATTTTTTATGCCCAACTATATATGTGTTATTACTTACATACAGTACTGTGCAAAAGTTTTAGGCACCCTATTTTGTTTTTAATACAAACTTAGTAGATGTTTTATTTTATGACTTCTACATTATCAAGTCAGTACAAAAAAAAAAGAAAAATTAGATTCCCAAACATTAGTTTTCTAGCACAAAATTAAGTGTTACAGAAAAATGTTTGTATGTCATTAAAGAAAGCAGCATATTACGTTAGACAAAAAAACAATGAAGGCTGCTGGGTTTTGCTGCAAATATAAGAAGCGAGTGCGAAAGTCAAAGTCTCCAGAAGAACTGTGGCTGGTTCTGCAAGATGCTCAATAAAACTTACCAGCTCATTTCCTTATAAAACTGCATTAATTGTACCGGAGACTACTATTTTTATTTTTATTTTTTTGTCACACCAAATATTGACTTTGTTTCATTTACTATGTTTACAGTATGTATTTTTTTAAATGTAGAAACATTTAATTTCATTATTTTGAAGGCAGCTTTGCTCTACAGCATTTCTTTGCATGTGCCTAAAACTTTTGCACAGTACTGTAGATATGACGCTGTACAATTGCATGTGCGGAAATCGAATCACAACCATAAAGAATAATTAAACAAAAACAAATTGTCAACTTGAAAACGATTCAACATGAATTGCATGATTAAACACAATTCTAAAACCTCTAGGTGACATTGCAACTTAATTTAGTGAATAAACATACAACAAAACCGACAATAAGGGAAGCAAGTGATCACCAAAGTGTTAAACTTGTCTACCATAGTATTTCCCTTAACTAGAAGAGTGTAAATGTGCTAACTGTCCCCTCATTCGTCACTCGCTCAGGCTGGCCTCCTGGAGGCTGCAGAGGAACGCGGCTTAGAGCTGCTGGAGATCAGAGGTAAAGACCCCAGGCTGGTCAGCTTGGACGACCTGTCAGGCCGTGACATCCCTCTGCACCTGCTGTTCCGCTTCAACGGCCGTCTGGTGCATGTGGTCGTGCTGTACGAACGAAGCGGCAACTACCTGTGGCACGGGCCGCTCAGGCTCCGAGTCAGCATGGACCGCACTTTCGCTCCCTTCAGGGACCTGGAGTTCGGCCGCTACGCAGGGGCCTACAACAGGTACTCGGCGTTCGAGACTGGAATCCTGGATCACTTGTGGTTATATTGTAAACGGGTATCCTTTAACTAATACGTCCTTCAAATTCAGATTTTCTCTAATGAGAAGGCTTAAAGAAGTGGCGGATCGTGGAGAATTGAAATGGAAGAAAAATAGCAAAGATTTAGCAACAGTTTCATCATGTAGCATAATGTCATTTAAAACAGTTATATGAAAACCTAATTTTGGGTGAGACGGACTTCTATTACGTGTTAGGAACATTAGCATCACAGCTACAGTAAATAAAACTAGAACATTAGACACCAAATTTGCCTGTTTTTTTAGAGTTTTTTTTTTTTGGGGGGGGAATAGTTTGATGCACAAGCTGAAATAATTCTAATATATCTTATATTTCTAAATAAATCTTTACTTGCTTCCTATTCCAGGCCAGATCTTATTCTGACCACGCTTGATGGACTTGACGTGCGGATCCCCAAAAACTTCTCTCACTTCAAGAACGAACATTCCAACAGCCGCTTCCTGGAGTGTAGATATCGAGAGGCAGCAGCATTCTACCAGGTTCTTTTCGCTAATATTTCTCATTTTTGTTATATATATTTGATATAAAGATACTTTCATAAAAAGGATTTTCATTTTAAAAATATCTGTCTCAGTCTCTAGTAGTTAACGCTGTGTTATCAGTATGTGTTGAAGAGAAAGCTCAGGTTTCTGTGGCACCCAAGTGTTTATAACAGGATAAAACCGATGCACGCTATTAACATCCAACATACGGAGGCGTGTCTAATTGCCTGTCAATCATGTTCCCTGTTGATTCAGAAAGCCCCGCCTCTTACGTAACTGGGGGTAATGAGGGTTTCTGACATAGTCAACAGACCTGCATGTGATTTAGAGACATGGCTTTGTAACGAGCATTGGAAACAGCAGCTATGCTGTTTTTAAGAGCTCTCCATTGCCATCACTACCACAGTCAGTAATGTAATCTTGTTGAAGAAATATAATTTTAACATTTGTAGTAGATTTTAAATAGTCCCTCAAGGATTTAGTGATTTTTGCGATTGCAGAAATGAACACGAAATCAAGCAAACGCTGCAATATTCAGAGGAGCTTGCAATTTTTTAAACATGAGTACAGCTAAAAGGTTTCATTTGCCAACAAACATCACAGCGAAAAAAACGCGCAGAACAAATTCGCCAATTCGAGTAGTTTTCCACAAAAAAAAAAAAGCACAAAAAACGTTTTTGGCCGCAACAATCACAAAAAAAACTCTAAAATCCTGTACAGACTGTTTAAAGAAATAACAGTGGTTCTTGGTAACAGACTCAGACTTTTGAACCTGACTAAGGTATAAGTGAGCATCTCTCTTCCCAGCTGTATCCAGATGATACGTCACCAGAGGCCATGGACTTCAGGATGAAGGCCAAGAGTCTGCTCCACCTCGCTGCTCGAGTTCTCAGTGGGATCGAGGTTCCATTCTGGCTGAGCAGTGGTACATGTCTCGGTGAGTAGTTGTTGGATCTAATTATTAAGAGACTTAATAATTAATAATAATCAACAGTAATATTCCTGACACTAGATAATCTTGCCTTGATCTTGCTTACCTCATGTTGAGAGCACAGATGCATAAGAAATAAAACTTTGGGGCGGGGATTATAGGAAAAGAATCAGCAAAGGTGTGGTGTGTAATGTGGCCCAGCACAAAGCAGAGTTACTGTTACCATCTCAAAGCTGATTTATTTTCCAATAATAGCAGTTCTCAAAGTGTTTTATTCCTCTTATACCACACAAATTTGTCACTGTTCAGGTATAATATGATATTCGACCCTTTCATGCCATAGGTTGGTTCCGGCAGTGTAACATCATTCCCTACAGTAAAGATGTGGACCTGGGCATCTGGATCAAAGATTACAGGCATGATATCACACAGGCATTTCAGAAGGCAGGACTCTCCCTCAAACATAAGTTTGGAAAGGTACAGCATCTTAAAATTCTGTTACCTAACTATTCTGATCAATTCAAAAAGGGAAACTTATTTGAGCTCTGGCTGAATTAAAACGATGAGGTCTGAACAGATCAGGAAGTATCTGAATTAGGCTACGATAAATTTGATTTGCTTCTATGTTGAACCTCATATTGTAGCTCTTATGAACTACCCTTGGTCCAGACTGATACTTCATTGACCTGTCTCACATGCAGATAGAGGACAGCCTTGAGCTCTCCTTCCAAGGCCTGGACGTAAAATTGGACATCTTTTTTTTCTATGAGGACGGTGACATTGTTTGGAACGGAGGCACACAGGCGAAGAGCGGCAAAAAATTCAAGTAAAGTGTTTTATTATTATCGATTGACTGAAGTAGTAGTGTCATTATTCGATTGGTTATTCTACAGACAGTGCTGTGAAAAAGTATTTACCCCATCCTGATTTCTTCTGGTTTCTGTATATCTCATACTAAATAGCTTTAGATCTTCAAATGAAATACAACATAAAACAGAGGCAACCAGAGTAAACACACAATACAGTTTTTATTTATTTATTTATTTATTTATTTATTTATTTATTTATTTTATCGAAGCAAAAAAGTTATCCAACACCTACGCTCAATTGCTAAACTAAATTGCTCGTGTGAAAAACTAATTGCCCCCTCAAACTTAAAATGCCACATTTAACAGCAATAACTGCAACAGAACACTTCCTATAACTGGAGATCAGTTTTTTTTACTTACTTCTAGGACTAGGACTTACTCCTATGCTTTGGATCATTGTCTTGCTGCATAATCCAGTTGCGCCTGAGTTTCAACTTACGGACTGAAGACCAGGCATTCTCCTTTAGGATTTTCTGGTAGAGAGCAGAATTCATGTTTCCCTCAATTATCGCGAGTTGCCCAGGCCCTGAAGCAGCAAAGCATCCCCACACCATCGCACTTCCACCACCATGCTTGACCGTAGGTATGATGTTCTTTTGTGGAATTCTGTGTTTGGTTTACAGCAGATGTAACGGGACCCCTGTCTTCCAAACAGCTCCACTTTCGACTCATCAATCCACAGAACATTCTCCCAAAAGGTTTGAGGATCATCAAGTGTGTTTTGGCAAAATTCAGACGAGCCTTAATGTTCTTCTGGGTTAGCAGTGGTTTTTACCTCACCACTCTTCCATGGATGCCATTTTTGCAGTTTTTCCATTTGGAGATAACAGCTCTTGCTGTGGTTCTTTGGAGTCCCCGAGCCTTTGAAATAGCTTTGTAACCCTTCTCAGACTGATGTATTTCAATCAGCTTCTTCCTCATCATTTCTGGAATTTCTTTCAACTTTGGCATAGTGTGTTACTGGGTAAGACCTTTTAACCAACTTCATGCTGTTGAAAAAGTTCTATTTAAGTGTTGATTTGATTGAACAGGGTTTGCAGTAATCAGGCCTGGTTGTGTCTAGTCCAGCTGAACCCCATTATGAATGCAGTTTCATAGATTTGTGGAATTAGTAACTACGGGGGCAAATACATTTTCACACAGGCCCAGTTGGTATTGGATAACTTTTTTGCTTCAGTAAATAACATTATCATTTAAAAACTGTATTTTGTGTTTACTCAGGTTGCCTTTGTTTTATCTTAGATTGTGTTTTCATTTCTGAAACAATTTAGAATGAAATATACACAAAAACAGAAGAAATCAAGATGGGGGCAAATACGATCCTGATAGCCATGTGTAATCGGATCTCTCCTAGATGTTCCCTGCAAATCCACAGTGCCGCACATAATCCAGTGTGTCTCTGTCTCCGTCTCAGGTACGTCTTCCCCCGGTTCAGCCTGTGTTGGACAGAGCTGCTGGAGTTGAAGGTCCGAGTGCCCTGCGAGACTCTGGACTACGTGACTGCAAACTACGGGCCAGAATGGAACATTCCGGTCAAGGCCTGGGACTGGAAGAGCTCGCCACCCAACGTGCAGGAGAACGGCGTGTGGCCCATCAAGGAGTGGGACGATGTTATCCAGGTCAACTGAGGCGGGTGGGAATCCGTTTGAAATACACTAAAAGTGAGGTACATGCCAGGAGGTAACCAGAGAAGACTGTATTCCCTCACTGTTTTGAAAAACTCTGATGATAACTTAATAATTTAAACCTTGATGCAGGTGGTGTGAAAATGTGAAGTTGTAAGCAGATACCATGATCTGTACTGAAAACTGTGATGGGTTGTATTACTATTAGGAGTTTTCCGTAATCTTCCACCTTCAGTCTGAAATGATAAAATTGTGATTTTCTCTAAATAAAACAGCCGCACCTGAACTTAAACTGTAACCCATGTCCTTTTTAATTCCCCCATGGAAAAAGTCGTCCAGGAGGGATGCAGCACTGTCATCACATAACATCTTTAATTTGGATCTGATTTTTTTTAGTCCGAGATTGAAGCTGTTATTGATAATCCAGTATCCGTTTTCAGTTTTCTGGTCATGTTAGTCGAACACTGAATCAAGAAATAGGATATTATATAAGGAATAAAACACGATGGGGCGTGCTAATATAGGAAAATAAACTTTTCTCTTACTGTTACTGAGTTACTGTTTTTAATCTGTTTATTATTACATAAAGCTACTAAAGCTGTTACACTTTTAATTTATTATTACCTATGCTACCGATTAACATTAATAACCCGTTCCGAAAATAGAAAAGGACATTTCTAGGAAAAGAAGGGCTAACAGAAATTATATAACTGTTTGCTCTTATTACACATTTATTCTCATTTATTACACTGTGAAGTGAAGGAGGCCATCATTAGGCTGAAAAAACAAAACAGACCAGATCAGAGAGATGGCAGAAACGTAGTGGCCAAATCAATTTAATACATTCTTAAAATCAGGAATGCACTGGCGAGCTC
This sequence comes from Cranoglanis bouderius, assembly GCA_023630585.1. Lineage (NCBI taxonomy): Eukaryota > Metazoa > Chordata > Actinopteri > Siluriformes > Cranoglanididae > Cranoglanis > Cranoglanis bouderius. The sequence goes on along the minus strand of CM042565.1, from coordinate 13,662,144 downwards.
AGCAACACCAAAAGGCCTGGAAGACCACGGAGGACAACTAAAGTGGATGAAAAGTATGAATTTAAGGATTAAAGGCGGCGTCACTAGAAGGCAAGTCCCTGTACATCTGATTTCCAAGTCAAACTGTAATGTTTGGCAAATATAAATCAGCCCTCAGCCCTTTGAGCCCATGTGTGCTATGCATAACATGGGGCAGTCACTAAACTTTGCTGTGATTTTTAATGCAGTGTGAAGTGAAAGTGACGTGAATGCCAATGTATGGTAACCCGTACTTGCATTTAACCCATCCAAGTTAGTGCACACCCATTAGGAGTTGTGAACACACACACTACAAACCGTGAACACACCCGGAGCAGTGGGCAGCCATTTTTGCTGTGGCGCCAAGCGAGCAGTTGAGGGTTAAGGGCCTTGCTCACGTGCCCAACAGTGGCGGCTTGACGGTGCTGGGATTTGAACCCGTGACCTTCCGATCAGTAGCCCAACTTCTTAACCATCAAATTTGACACTTGTTGCTTTATGAAAACATGTCATGTAGATTTACGTAGCCAGTGTTGCCAAGGTAGAGACTTGATTTGTCACTACATCTGGTGACTTTTCAGACCCTTTTAGTGACTTTAAGAAGAAAAAAAAAAGAGCCTAGCAACAAATCTAGCACACAATAGTGACCTATCCTAAACGACATCCTATCCTATGATGTTCTCTACTGATTACATCATAGCTGCTGACATACTAGTTGAGAGAGCAGGTTCACTCAACTTACCATCAGTATCTAATGCCTGACTGTGTTGCGTTTGACAGATCTTATTATTTAAGAAATAAATCATAATCCATTATTTTCTATTCTAAGAAAATTCCATTTTATTTTAATTTAAGTGAAAATCTTTCTTTATGCACCCTAAATTGTAATTTGATAAACCAGTGATCATGATGAATAATTAATATGCAAATTAGCCTGTGACATCATCTAGCTGCTTTCCTCTGAAAAGAGTTGGCAACACTGGTGACAGCGCCTCCTAGAGGACAGGCCAACGTTACGTGCAAGTGAGAGTTTAAGGTTTACATGCCGCATGGTTCAGAGCCAAAACATCCCTGTCCATCAGGTTACGAAGTCAGACGGTAATGTGGTAAATCAGACTTCTGTCCTGTGGCCCTGTACGTGCTGTATGTAATGTGGGTGGCTGCTACAGTGTGGAAATGCTGAGTAGTGAACCATATCACTCGTATTTTTTGGCAAGTTGCTCACTGGTGATGGAAATAAAGCAGTGGGCCGTGTATGAGTTTTGCACAGGTGTACTAAAGTTTGATCTGATATCTGATATCGCAGTCATCATGAGTGCGTGTCAGAGAGATGCTTTCTGTCTTTTCCTCTTGCTCAGTCTGAGCCAGACTCCACTCTGTGTGACAGCAGGGAAGATCCTCATCTGGCCTGCAGATTTTAGCCACTGGCTCAATATTAATGTCATCATAGATGAACTCATAGCGAGAGGACACAATGTGACGGTTGTTACTCACAGTGCTACACCGTCTGTAAAGGAAGATCAGTCTCCAGGCTACAATGTGGAGATCATCCAGGTGCCCTACACCAAACAGGACGTTTTTGTTAATTTGGACAGGTTGCTCAAGTACTGGATAAATGAACTGCCAAATGACAACATGATTCAGGTCTTTCTGAAGATAAAGAAGGCCTTTGACAAGATCACAGAGCTGAATCAAGTACTATGCAGGGAGCTTTTTGCACATGAAGATCTGCTGGAGAAGTGGAGAAAAGAACAGTTTGACGTTTTTCTGACAGACCCCATGTATATGTGCAGGGCACTTCTGGCTCTGAAACTGAACCTGCCGTTTATCATCAGTCTGAAGTTCAGTTTTGGGAGTTCTATGGAGCGACTCTGTGGGCAGCTGCCAACACCTGCCTCTTATGTTCCAAGTGTCAGCCTGGGCTACACAGATCAGATGGATTTCCTACAGAGAGTGAAAAACGTGTTGTTTGATCTCTTTCATGATTTTTTGCTCACGTTAATGGCATCGTCAAAGTGGGATCCTTTCTAGGCAGAGGTCACGGGTAAGTGAAGAAACCAGTATCCCTTATCCCATTCATTCTCTCCATCCATTACTGGTAACTGCACAGGTTTGTAAAGTATACATTTTCAGAAAACGTAAATCAACATGAAGAATTGTAAATGAGACGGTAAGGCGGTTTTAATGTAGCCTGGTATGGTGTGAATAACGTTCAGCATTCTGCTTTGATTTTACACACCATAAATCGTTCATGCATTTATCTAACATTAATGATAATCTCGTTCAAATACCATAGACTCTACTCTAGTTACACAGTGGACTGGGTGTAGCATGATTTTTTTTATTTATTTATTTATTTTTTTCCCACAACAGTAATTGATTTTCATGTTGTTAATGATGACCGTGTAGGCCATGTTACTTGACACCACTTATCATAAATCTCGGAGCCGTTAGATTAAAACTTCTCCTATTTTTAAAGGTATCCTTTATGAGGTGCCGGTTATGTAAGCAATAAAACACCTGGGGCATGCTGTTATAAGAAAGAGGAGTTACTGTTGCCACTCCAAAGTTTTATTTTCATTAAAAAAAAAGCAACATCTTGTATAAAAACATCTCACTGAGAGATCAAAGTCCTTTAGCTCTTTACCACTTTTCTGATCATTACAAAGCACTGACACTGGAGACTCCTTACATGAAGGTTAAATTAAAAAAAACCCACGATATCAATGATTACACATTTTTTTAATCCGTTTTTGTGGTGTCTGCCATGCAAGTGCTTAAAGGGTATGTTTTTACTACAGAAATGATAACGTATTTGAACAAGTGCATTAATTTAAACCTTACAACCAGAACTATTGTAAAGGCTGCTGTTACAGTATATTAATCAACACCTTCTAAGATGAACTTAAGACAGACAACACTTCAGAAATGGTGCCAATTGGCCTGTTTTGGTTTTTCTGTTAAACAGTCACCACCGTGGGTCTGTTGTTTAACAGGATGTATCAGTAAGCTTACTTTTAAACTTGTCATGTGTCACTCTGTCCTGGCAGACCTAAAAATTTTTAATCATAAATCTGGGCAGTCTGTGGAAATAATCCTGTTAAAATTTAAAAATAAAGATTTTTTTTTTTTTTTTTTTTTTGATGTGCTGATACAAGCAAATGGTTAAGCATTTGGGCATCAAAGTTCCAAAATCCCCAGAACGTTTCAGATTAACTACTCAGAAGGAATGAGTTTTACGTAATTCAGTCCAATGTTCCATATCTCACCCAAGAACCTTTCGTGTCTACCAAAACTGACACGTTATTACCAAACTTGATCTGGCTTTTTTCCCCTAGTTTCTAGCAGTGTAAATACAGTTGCAAACAGCTTAAAGTCTTTAGTCACTAGCTCTACCTCTGAAGGTGTGTGTGTGAGCTGAGAAGCCTGATCATCCTGCCATCATGAGTGCATGTGAGAGAGCTGCTCTTTGCTTTCTCCTCCTGTTCGGTCTGAACCAGAATCTGCTGTGTGTAACAGCGGGGAAGATCCTCATCTACCCAGTAGAATTCAGCCACTGGCTCAACGTCCAAGTCATCATAGATGAGCTTTTAGCAAGAGGACACAATGTGACCCTCATTACCCACAGTGCAACTCCAACAGTAGCCCAGATCAGACCAGGCCAGGGCTACAATGTGGAGATCATACAGGTGCCGCACACAAAGCAGGACGTTATTAACATGTTGGATAACTTTATGAAGTACTGGATGTATGATAAGCAACATGGCAACATGATCCGGACTTCTCTGGAGATCAAGGAGATCCTTGAAAACCATCCATCAGTCTGTGGTTAATAGAATTGTTTATTAAGCTGGTGTAAAAACACAGGTTAAAAGGGAATTGGAAAATATCCATAAGATGCACTTAATACAGACAACTAAAACACTTCAGAAATGGTGCAAATTGGCCTGGGTTGTAATTGATGCCTGTTTGGGGTTTTTTGTTTTTGTTTTGTTTTGTTAAACAGTCACCACTGTGGTTCTACATCAGTGACTATTTAACAAGATGGATCAATGAGCTTACTCTTAAACTTGTCATCTATTGCTCTACTGTCTGGGTTCAAGAAGGTCTGCTAGTTCAGAGTCCAAAAAGTAAAACAATAAGACTGTCACATGGCCAGTATACTGAAATAATCATGTTGAGATTTAAAGATAACATATAAAGTTTTGATTAACCAATTTGGTTAACCAGTAATGGTTAACCAATTGGGCTTCAAATTTCCAAAATCCCTAGAATGTTTTCCTGTTAGCCACTCATGCAGTACTAAAACTGTTTGCACTGAAGGAATTCAGTCCAATGTATCATATGTCACCCAAGCAACTTTTGTATCTACAACAACTGAGGCATTGTTAACAAACTAGTTTTAGCAGGGTATTTTTTTCTCTCTAGTTTCTAGCAGTATAAATGAGTGGGTTACAAAATCTCTTGGTGTTCTGGTCATAGCATAGCAAGACTTTCAACACAATCGATTAAGAGACTATTACGCTCATTTGCTAATGATTGGAATACTGTTATACAAGATACTTAGAGTTAGTTCTAATAGCCCGTTGTTCATCCTGATCTAGAGTAGCGTAGAGTCTCTCACAAGCTATTTAGTCACTAGGTCTACCTCTGAAGGGGAGTCTGTGAGCTGAGAAGCCTGGTCATCCTGCCATCATGAGTGCATGTGAGAGAGCTGCACTTTGCTTCCTCCTCCTGTTCGGTCTGAACCAGACTCTGCTGTGTGTAACAGCAGGGAAGATCCTCATCTGGCCAGGAGAATTCAGCCACTGGCTTAATGTCCGGGTCATTATAGATGAGCTTATATCAAGAGGACACAATGTGACCATCGTTACCCACAGTGCTACACCATCTATAAACCCAGATCAGTCTCTGAGCTATAATGTGGAGATCATACAGGTGCCGCACACAAAGCAGGACGTTATTAACATGTTCGATAATTTTATGAAGTACTGGATCTATGATAAGCAACATAACAACATGATCCAGACTTCTCTGAAGATCAAGGAGATTATTGACATGGGCGTAGAGCAGAATCACGCACTATGCAGGAAGCTTTTTGCACGTGAAGATCTGCTGGAGAAGTGGAGAAAGGAACAGTTCGACGTTCTTCTGACAGACCCCATGTACATGTGCGGCGATCTCCTGGCTCTGAAATTGAACCTGCCATTTATCATCAGTCTAAGGTTTAGTTTTGGGAGCACAATGGAGCGTCTCTGTGGGCAGTTGCCAACACCACCTTCTTATGTTCCAGCGGTCAGCTTGAGCTACACAGATCAGATGGATTTCCCACAGAGGGTGAAAAACATATTGTTTAATCTCTTTCAGGATTTTCTGTTTACGCTTCTGACTGCAATAAAGTGGGATCCTTTGTATACAGAGCTCATGGGTAAGTGAAGAAACCAGTACCCCTTTTCAAGTGTGACATTTCACCTTCAAAGGTTCTACATTTAAAACTTAATCATACTTAATTGATGTTTCAAATGATGACATCAAATAATTCAGTTTAAGGTGGGAATGCGATCCCATAAGTTCATCTTGAAGCCTCTAGATCGGAAAAAAAAACTATCTTGGAGCCAATAGATTGCAAAATACTCTCAACGTATCCTTTATGTGGTGTCTTTTATGTAAGGAGTAAAAAACTTGGGGCATGCTATTATAGGAAAACGATCAACAAGGGGGGCGATGGTTGTTTATGTGGATTTATCTGCCATTCAATTGCCTGTGTAAGTTTTTACTATTGATACAATTACATATTAAAACAAGTGCATTGATATAAACCTTGCAACCAGAATTATTGTAAGAGGTGCTGTTATAGAAAATTAATCAGCACCTTCTGACAAATCAGTGCTCCGGCGCCACTACAGAATCTCACAGAGCACGTTTCTAAAGGAGGGACTGGCCATGGGGTGCTTTACAACCAAAAACCTCGCTCACTGTGTGGTGACTGCATCAGATAAGTGAGTCCTGAGGACGGTGTGGCAGGGGTACATGCTACAGTTCTGCTGCTGGACTCTAACCTTTTCAGGGCTCTAAGTCTTGATGATAAAACCATCCATCAGTCTGTGGTTAGTAGAATTGTTTATTAAGCTGGTGTAAAAACACAGGTTAAAAGGGAATTGGAAAATATCCATAAGATGCACTTAATACAGACAACTAAAACACTTCAGAAATGGTGCAAATTGGCCTGGGTTGTAATTGATGCCTGTTTGGGGTTTTTTGTTTTTGTTTTGTTTTGTTAAACAGTCACCACTGTGGTTCTACATCAGTGACTATTTAACAAGATGGATCAATGAGCTTACTCTTAAACTTGTCATCTATTGCTCTACTGTCTGGGTTCAAGAAGGTCTGCTAGTTCAGAGTCCAAAAAGTAAAACAATAAGACTGTCACATGGCCAGTATACTGAAATAATCATGTTGAGATTTAAAGATAACATATAAAGTTTTGATTAACCAATTTGGTTAACCAGTAATGGTTAACCAATTGGGCTTCAAATTTCCAAAATCCCCAGAATGTTTTTCTGTTAGCCACTCATGCAGTACTAAAACTGTTTGCACTGAAGGAATTCAGTCCAATGTATCATATGTCACCCAAGCAACTTTTGTATCTACAACAAATGAGGCATTGTTAACAAACTAGTTTTAGCAGGGTATTTTTTTCTCTCTAGTTTCTAGCAGTATAAATGAGTGGGTTACAAAATCTCTTGGTGTTCTGGTCATAGCATAGCAAGACTTTCAACACAATCGATTAAGAGACTATTACGCTCATTTGCTAATGATTGGAATACTGTTATACAAGATACTTAGAGTTAGTTCTAATAGCCCGTTGTTCATCCTGATCTAGAGTAGCGTAGAGTCTCTCACAAGCTATTTAGTCACTAGGTCTACCTCTGAAGGCGAGTCTGTGAGCTGAGAAGCCTGGTCATCCTGCCATCATGAGTGCATGTGAGAGAGCTGCACTTTGCTTCCTCCTCCTGTTCGGTCTGAACCAGACTCTGCTGTGTGTAACAGCAGGGAAGATCCTCATCTGGCCAGGAGAATTCAGCCACTGGCTTAATGTCCGGGTCATTATAGATGAGCTTATATCAAGAGGACACAATGTGACCATCGTTACCCACAGTGCTACACCATCTATAAACACAGATCAGTCTCTGAGCTATAATGTGGAGATCATACAGGTGCCGCACACAAAGCAGGACGTTATTAACATGTTCGATAATTTTATGAAGTACTGGATCTATGATAAGCAACATAACAACATGATCCAGACTTCTCTGAAGATCAAGGAGATTATTGACATGGGCGTAGAGCAGAATCACGCACTATGCAGGGAGCTTTTTGCACGTGAAGATCTGCTGGAGAAGTGGAGAAAGGAACAGTTCGACGTTCTTCCGACAGACCCCATGTATATGTGCGGCGATCTCCTGGCTCTGAAATTGAACCTGCCATTTATCATCAGTCTAAGGTTTAGTTTTGGGAGCACAATGGAGCGTCTCTGTGGGCAGTTGCCAACACCACCTTCTTATGTTCCAGCGGTCAGCTTGAGCTACACAGATCAGATGGATTTCCCAAAGAGGGTGAAAAACATCTTGTTTAATCTCTTTCAGGATTTTCTGTTCATGCTTGTGACCACAATAAAGTGGGATCCTTTGTATACAGAGCTCATGGGTAAGTAAAGAAATCAGTATTCCTTTTCAAGTGTGTCATTTCATGATTTTTAAAATTTCATCTTGGAGCCTCTAGATTTTAGAAAAATCTACCTTGGAGTCAGTAGATTACAAAATACTCCCATTGTCAAAGGTATCCTTTATGTGGTGTTTGTTAAGTAAGCAATAAAACACTTGGGGCTTGCTATTATATTAATACAATCAACTACAGGGTGGTGTAATGCTGTCCAGTGTGAAGGATTGTTACTGTTACCACCCCAAAGTTAATTATTTTGTTATAACAGCACATCCCAATTTGGCAGTGCTACATTTAATGTTGTGGAAGTTCATAAGTAAATAAACACGGCTGGTCACGTTACTGAGAAACTGCAAAGTCTTGAAAACTTTCCTGTACAGCTTTATGACTTCTGGAGACTCCTTGTTAAATAAGCATTACAGAAATCTACAGAAACAGCATCTACATAGCAATGATTACGCACGATTTTAATCGGTTTATGTGGATTTATTCGCCATTCAAGCTCCTGTGAAAGTAGTTGCTATGGAAACTATAATGTATTAGAACAAGTGCATTAATATAAATATAATCAACACCTTCTGACCAATCAGTGCTCCAACACCACTACAGAATCTCACAGCATGTTCCTGAAGGAGGAACTGGCCATGGGGTGCTGTATCAGTGACTGCATCAGACAAGTGGGTCCTGAGGACAGTGTGGCAGGGGTACATGCTACAGTTCTACTGCTGGACTCTAACCTTTTCCAGGCTCCAAGTCTTGATGATAAAACCATCCATCAGTCTGTGGTTGCTAGAAATGTTTGCTAAGATGGTCTGGAAATGCTGGTTAAAACGGACATAAATTACACAAGTCACTCTCCAGTATGTCATACTTTCATACCTACAACAACTAAGACATCTTTTGAGTATATGTAAGAGACCTACTCTTTGCTTTTTCCTCCTGCTCTGTCAGAGCCAGACTACCAATGTCGGTAAAAATGGAAGTGCAAATTTTCCGTGAGATGCACTTTAATACAGACCGCAAAAACACTTCAAAAATGACACAGATTGACCTAGTTTCTAATTGATGATGATTTGGGATTTTCTGGTAAACAGTCACCACATCCATTCTACACTTGTCATGTATTGCTCTATGGGTTCAAGGAGGTCTGATAGTTCAGAGTTCCATAATCATAAAATTATTAAATTACAAATTGTGACCTAGAACTACTTTTCCACTTAGTCACTTACACAGTAAATGTCTAGTTCCTAGTAGTGTGAATAAAGTATATATTTTTTGAGTTGGTTACAAAATCTCTTGGGGAAAGAAAAAAAATTATGATTATATACTGTGGCATGTAAGAGATTTTCAACCCAGTAGATGAAGAGACTATTATGCTCATATGCTAATGACTGGATTAATTTTTTTACAAGGTGCATATAGCAAAATTAGAGTTAATTCTAATAGATCTACATTGGCCAATTATGTGTTAGGTTCATGAGAAGCTGTGGGAATGTTTGAGGAGGCACCAGCCTCTTCACCAGGTCATATTTTTCAATATATATCCAGCCGCTTATTGGGGATAAAGTTCAATGTACTATTGTACTTTATTGCCCTTTGTAGTTGATTGTTATTTTGGTGCATTCTGTGTGTAAGCTGAGAAGCCTGATTATCCTGCCATCATGAGTGCGTGTGAGAGAGCTGCTCTTTGCTTTGTCCTCCTGCTCGGTCTGAACCAGGCTCTGCCGTATGTAACAGCAGGGAAGATCCTCATCTGGCCTGGAGAATTCAGCCACTGGCTCAACGTCAAAGTCATCATAGACGAACTCATAGCGAGAGGACACAGTGTGACGATCGTTACGCACAGTGCTACACCGTCTGTAAAGACAGTCCAGTCTCCGGGTTACAATGTGGAGATCATACAGGTGCCGCACACGAAGCAGGACGTTATTGACACCATGGAAAGGTTTTTGAAATACTGGATATATGACATACAAAATGACAACATGATCCAGACTTTTCTGACACTCGGGGAGATCCTCGACCTCAGCGCAAAGCACAATCATGCACTATGCAGGGAGCTTTTTGCACGTGAAGATCTGCTGGAGAAGTGGAGAAAGGAACCATTTGATGTTCTTCTGACAGACCCCACGAATATGTGTGGCGAACTTCTGGCTCTGAAACTGAACCTGCCATTTATCATCAGTCTGAGGTTTAGTTTTGGGAGTGCAATGGAGCGTCTCTGTGGGCAGCTGCCAACACCACCTTCTTATGTGCCAGCGGTCGGCCTGGGCTACACAGATCAGATGGATTTCCCACAGAGGGTGAAAAACATGTTGTTTAATCTCTTTCAGGATTGTCTGTTCACATTTCTGACCGTGATGAAGTGGGATCCTTTGTATACAGAGCTCATGGGTAGGTGAAGATACCAGTGCCCATTGTCAGTATAAGACAGAATACAACTCCACAAAAGTTATTTGTACAAATTCATCAAAGATTTCCTGAAAGTGCTTTTGTACTCTCAGTGAAACTTCTAGCACCAATCCTACCCACTCACTTTATTGCCATTCTTGGAAACTGCACAGACATCTTAAGGACAAGTATACATTTTCAGAAAACTTAATCAGCATGAATTGTAAATGAGAAGGTAAGGAAGGAAGTAGCCTGTTATACTGCATAGTGTGAATAAAGTTCTCCATAATACGCTTTCATGCACCCATTATCCTGCACTACTGACAATTCAAATATCACATGGTCTCTACTCTAGTTACACAGTGGATTGGGTGTTACATGGGATTTTCTCCCTCCCACCCCTCCCACGTTGATTGATTTTCACATTGTTAATGGTGAAAGTGTAGGCCATGTTACTTGAAACCACTTATTATAAATCTTGGTGCAAATAGATTAATAGAATGCATTCATTCTTTTGTCAAAATACTCATTGAATGTGAGGGGAAAAATGAATTTAAAGCAGCCAGTCATGTGGTGTTCAAAGGCAAACTTTATGTGGTGTCCATTATGCGACGAATAATACATTTCTGGGTGTGCTACTATAGAAAAATAACCAGTGACAAGGTTGTGTAATGTGGCATGACATGAAGCAGAGTTACTGTTACCATTACCAAAGTAAGTTGGTCATTTTCCTATAACAGCATGTCTCTAATTGTTTTATTCCTCTTATACCACAGCAAATTGCCAAAGATTACAATTTTGAATTTATTAACGCTAAGCCTTCTATCCACCTATAGTTACTTTGAATGTTGTGGAACGTCCACAAGACAAGTTAGTTCCTGTTATCACTTATATTATAGCAACTATAAACAGTAGTTCTCTCATCAGCCTCTAGTTTTTAGTTTTGAATTTAATAAGGCAAAAAAATGCCAGAAAGTGGAAACCTGTGTACTGAAGATTTTCCTGTCATGGAAAACTTCTCTTCCTCTTCTCTCAGACCGACTACCTTCATGTCCTTCTTCACTACATCCATAAACCTCCTCTTTGGTCTTCCTCTCGGCCTCCTGCCTGGCAGCTCTAAACTCAGCATCCTTTTACCGATATATTCACTCTCCCTCCTCTGAACATGTCCAAACCATCTCAACCTGGCCTCTCTAACTTTGTCTCCAAAACATCTCACATGTGCTGTCCCCCTGATGTACTCAATCCTGATTCTATCCATCCTCGTCACTCCCAAAGAGAACCACAACATCTTCAGCTCTGCTACCTCTAACTCTTCCTCTTGTCTTTTCCTCAGTGCAACTGTCTCCAAACCATACAACATCGCTGGTCTCACTACTGTCCTGTACACCTTTCCTTTCATTCTTGCTGGTACTCTTTTATCACACAACAGACCTGACACTTTTCTCCACCCATTCCAACCTGCCTGCACATGCTTCTTCACCTCTTTTCCACACTCCCCGTTGCTCTGGACTGTTGACCATAAGTACTTAAAATCCTGCACCTTCTTTACCTCTTCTCCCTGTAACCTCAGTGTTCCACTTGGATCCCTCTCATTCACACAAATGTATTCTGTCTTGCTGCGACTAACCTTCATTCCTCTTCTCTCCAGAGCAAACCTCCACCTCTCTAGAGTTTCCTCCACCTGCTCCCTGCTCTCACTACAGATCATAATGTCATCCGCAAACATCATAGTCCATGGAGATTCCTGTCTGACCTCATCTGTCAGCCTGTCCATCACCACCGCAAACAAGAAGGGGCTCAGAGCCAATCCTTGATGCAGTCCCACCTTCACCATGAACTCCTCTGTCACACCTACCACACACCTTACCATTGTCCTACTGCTCTCATACATATCCTGCACCACTCTAACATACTTCTCTGCCACTCCAGACCTCCTCATACAATACCACAGCTCCTCTCTTGGCACCCTGTCATACGCTTTCTCTAAATCTACAAAGACACAATGCAGCTCTTTCTGACCCTCTCTGTACTTCTCCATCAACATTCTCAAAGCAAATATTGCATCTGTAGTGCTCTTTCTTGGCATGAAACCATACTGCTGCTCACAAATGCTCACTTCTCCCCTTAGCCTTGCTTCCACTAATCTTTCCCACAACTTCATTGTATGGCTCATCAGCTTAATACCTCTGTAGTTTCCACAACTCTGCACATCTCCCTTGTTCTTAAAAATCGGCACCAAAACACTTCTCTTCCATTCCTCAGGCATCCTCTCACTCTGTAAGACCTCGTTGAACAACCTAGTTAAAAACTCTACTGCCATCTCTCCTAGACACTTCCATACCTCCACTGGTATGTCATCAGGACCAACTGCCTTTCCTCTCTGCATCCTCTTCAAAGCTCTCCTAACTTCACCCTTGCTAATCCTTTCTACTTCCTGCTCAACAATATTTGCCTCTACTACTCTTCTCTCTGTCATTTTCCTCATTCATCAGTTCCTCAAAGTACTCCTTCCATCCTTCCCTCACCCTCCTGTCACCTGTCAACACATTTCCATCTCTATCTCTAATCACTCTAACCTGCTGCACATCCTTACCATCTCTATCCCTCTGCCTCGCCAACCGATACAAATCCCTCTCACCTTCCTTACTATCTAACCTTGCATACATGTCCTCATAAGCTTTCTGTTTGGCCTTTGCCACCTCTATCTTAACCTCACACTGCATCTCCCTATATTCCTGTCTACTTTCCTCAGTCCTCTCACTGTCCCACTTCTTCCTAGCTAACCTCTTCCTCTGGATACTCTCCTGAACTTCCTCATTCCACCACCAAGTCTCCTTGTCTTCTTTCCTCCTTCCAGATGACACACCTAGCACCTTCCTACCTGTCTCCCTGATCACTTTGGCTGTAGTAGTCCAGTCATCTGGAAGCACCTCCTGACCACCTAAAGCCTGTCTCAACTCCTCCCTGCAAACCACACAGCACTCTTCCTTTTCCAACTTCCACCACTTTGTCTTCTGCTCTGCCTTTGCTCTCTTCATCTTCCTCACCACCAGAGTCATCTTACACACCACCATCCTATGTTGTCTAGCTACACTCTCTCCTACCACTACTTTGCAATCGCTAATCTCCATCAGATTAAAGTGTCTACATAAGATATAGTCCACCTGTGTGCTCCTGCCACCACTCTTATATGTCACCATGTGTTCCTGCCTCTTCTGAAAGTACGTGTTCACCACAGCCATCTCCATACTTTTAGCAAAGTCTACCAACCTCTGTCCTTCTGGGTTCCTTACCTGAAGACCAAACCTGCCCATCACTTCCTCATCCCCACTATTCCCTTCACCAACATGTCCATTAAAGTCTGCCCCTATCACCACTCTCTCACCTCTGGGAACACTCTGCATCACTTCCTCAAGCTCGCTCCATAATCTGTCTTTCTCCTCTTGCTCACAACCTACTTGTGGAGCGTAAGCACTAACAACATTCAACATCACACCTTCAATTTCCAGCTTCAGACTCATCAACCTATCTGACACTCTCTTTACCTCCAGAACATTCTTCACAAACTCCTCCTTCAGGATCACTCCTACTCCATTTCTCTTCCTGTCCACCCCATGATAAAACAGTTTAAACCCTGCTCCAATGCTTCTAGCCTTGCTCCCTTTCCACCTGGTCTCCTGGACACACAGAATGTCGACTTTCCTCCTCTGCATCATATCTACCAGCTCTCTCCCTTTACCTGTCAAAGTACCAACATTCAAAGTCCCTACTTTCAGTCCTAAACTCCTGCCTTTCCTCTTCTCTCTCTGCCTACGGACACACCTTCCTCCTCTCCTTCTTCGACCAACAGTAGCCCAATTTCCACCAGTGCCCTGTAGGTCAACGGCACCGATGGCGGTCGTTGTTAACCCGGGCCCCGACCGATCCGGTATGGAAGTCATGTTAGTGATTCGCATATTGAATTTGGCAAAAATTTTACGTCGGATGCCCTTCCTGACACAACCCTCTGTATTTATCCAGGCTTGGGACCGGCACAAAAAGTACACTGGCTTGTGACCTCCTGTGGCTAGATTTGTTGACACTTGTGGGAATACAAAATTAAAATCATGGTAACTGGGGCACCTTTTGTCTGTAATGGCTCTTTGTGCCCCTGTCCCATTTAATGAATTGGTGGCCATTGTTCATGGTCATCAATACCTGAGTTAAGTGTAAATGCGATGCCCTTGGTGTGGACTTTTCTTTATCTCTATGATAATTAAGTTGTCTGAGTTGTATACTTATGCTGATTGGATTAGGACTGGTGAAACTCCAGAGCCTGGGGCGGGTTCCTATAACTGTTTACTTCCTTTGCATACATTGTTGAAGGTCTTCACCTGAGTGCTTTGTCTCCACCTCTAAGCACTGCCCCCTAAAATGTATATAAAACTACAATGTATAGCTCGTTGCGTTAGACTTGATGACTGCAGAGCAAGACAGCACGTTCTGACCTGTACACTGATGCTCCTGATGTTCAACAATACAGAATCCTGCTGAAGTTTTTCTTGTGTCTCCCGATCTTAACTTCTGAGTTTCCAACACACTGGAGACTCCTTCCATAAATGTTACGTAAACATCTCCTTACAGAAAACTTCACCGTATCAATAATGATATATTTTTCTTTGTTAAATAACAACACTTTTTAAATTAGTTTATTATTAGATATAGATTATGTGGAGCATCCACAAGTTCCTGCGAATGGGTTGTTACTATAGAAACGATAACATATTAGAACGAGCATGCTGATATAAACCTGTGATTTGAATTACAGCTGCAGTATTGTCAGAGTTGCTGTTATAGGACATTAATCAACACCTTCTGACCAGTCAGACTTGAAAATTCAACAGGGATGTGGTGTAATGTAAACATATGTGATGTCTATTGTCAGTAAGTAAGTTTAGCTAAAAGACCTTTTGGATGAAAACATAACTAATCCATACATCAGACATCCCAACATGCAAAAACTCATTTCAGGGACGTGGCTTCACCGCAGCTAGTTAAAATAACGTTAGCTATGCTAATGGCCAAATGACACCTATTAAACTCGGCTCCACAGGTGTTTTAGAGTCATTTAACCCACCATGGGCAGTTGAGAAATCACTGCTGCAAACAGTGCTTGTTGTTGTTTGTTTGTTTTTGTTTGTTTGCTTTTTACCCCTTTTATGCATGGGTACACCTTAGTGTAGTCTGAGGTGAAGTGCGTTTTGTACTTTTCTCTTTTTCATTTGGACACTCTACCATGGTGCTGCAGACACTAAACTGAACCGAACTGCTGGCTGAACTGGAGAGACAGAGAGGAGGGGGGGGGGACTGTCGACTGTAAAGCCCGCCTACCCGGAAAACTGATAGGTTAGTTAGCACAAAGAGAGACCAATCAGGACGCGCGCTGTGTCACTCTCTCTCACCACATCTGTCACGCGCCCTCCCTAATGACACAATACACACTAGGCACTTATACACTATGCACTTCTACACTATGTACTTGTGCACTATGTACTCAACCGTATAACGTATGAATTTTATAAGGTGATTTTTTCATTCAACGTCGGAGTCTGACAGCCCCTCCCCCTCTGCTACGTAATTAAAGCTGCGACAGTTGAGTGCGTGAAGTGTCCACAACATTCTCAGCCCGTCTACCATTAGAAATGACCGTTGAAAACTCTGTCGCTCGCTCTCAAAAATATATACAAAAATAAAAAATATATACAAAAAATATTGTATGTAATTTGCAGTCGTCAGGGAGCTGCTGTTAAAATGCGGGAGACTCCCGGAACTTCCGGGGAAGTTGGGATGTCTGCAATTTTTGAGTTTAATTCAAAAATGTCTGTGTATTATCATTTATTGCATTAATATTTGTTTTCCAACCCCTCCAGTAAAACCGGAGGATTCTAGCTGTGCCATGATCATACAGCAAGAATTTGGAAACAGAGGTTTTGTTTGGACTACAACTGTTGTGAATTGTGCAACTTTGGAGGGTTTTCTTCTTCTTCTTCTTCTTCTTCTTCTTTTTGTTGTTTATTCAGCCATTAGTCACATGCTTCCTCTAATGTTTGCTGTGTGGGATGAGATATCCGATTCTTCAGCAGCATGAGTGCATGTGAGCGAGTTGCTGTCTGCCTTCTTTTCATGCTCGGTCTGAGCCAGTGTGTTACGGCAGGGAAGATCCTCATCTGGCCTGCAGAATTCAGCCACTGGATCAACCTTAAAGCCATCATAGATGAGCTCATAGCGAGAGGACACAATGTGACGGTTGTTACCCACAGTGCTACACCATCTGTAACGACAGACCAGTCTCTGGGCTACAATGTGGAGATCATCCAGGTGCCCTATACCAAACAGGAAACCGTCGATACCTTGGACACATTGTTAAAGTACTGGATGTATGACCTGCCGAATGACAACTTGATCCAGGTTATTCTAAAGCTTAAGGAGACAACTGACATGACCACAGAGCAGAATCAAGCAATGTGCCGGAAGCTTTTTGCACGTGAAGATCTGCTGGAGAAGTGGAGAAAGGAACAGTTTGAAGTTCTTCTGACAGACCCCGTGTATATGTGTGGGGAACTTCTAGCACAGAAACTGAATCTGCCTTTTATCGTCAGCCTGAGGTTCAGTTATGGGAGTGTTATGGAGCGACTCTGTGGGCAGCTGCCAGCACCACCATCCTTTGTCCCCGCGGTCGGCCTGAGCTACAAGGATCATATGGATTTTCCACAGAGAGTGAAAAACCTTTTGTTTATTTTCTCTCAGGACATACTCTTTAAACTTATGGTCATGGTAAAGTGGGACTACATGTATACCGAATTCCTAGGTAAATGAAATGCTTCGGTTTAATACATTTTAAATGTATGTTCCAGGTTTAGAAAATAATGCAAATACAATAAATAAATATATATATATATATATATACACACACACACACACACACACACACACACACACACACACACACACACACACACACACACACACAACTCAATTGTCCTCATCAGCACAAGATATTTGTGTAAGCACCAAATTACAAAACAAAAGAATGCAGCAAGCACATTACACACACACCAAAAAAAAAAAACCCACCTTAAAGTTGGTAGTAAATTAGGTGGGAAACCGGTGCTTTGAAAATCCTAATCCTAATCCTAGGCTAATCTGGCATTGTGTGAATGAAATTCAGTCAGGCGATCTCTTTGCCTTGGCACCTTTCCAGCAAGCACCCTAAAAAGGCCGCGTTAAATGCTATCAAATAGTACTTTAGTGTAGTGAACTGTAGTGACCTTTGTTCTAAAGCACTTGTTCTTTACTGCCAGTTTTGAAGGTGTGAACTAACTCTAGATAAACAGAAGCATTTATCTGCTAAAGTTACAGCCTCAAATATCGACTGATAGTAGTGCGTGGTCCATGCTAGGTGATTCATTAACTGTACATAGAGCAAAAACAGGTTCGACAACCAACTTGTTCTCACCAGATATTCTTTAACCCAGCCCAGTGTAGCTAGAGGCTTAGTTGTCATTTCATTTGAAGCAATGATGAGGAAAAGATCTTGTACCTTGGTAATTTTGCTGCTGAGCTTGTCTGAAATAGCTCTCAGTGGCAACATACTAGTGCTTCCTGGTGAATACAGTCACTGGCACAATATGCACGTAATATTAATTAACAAATATTAATTTTCACAAAGTCTACTGCTTCAGTGTTTTTAGATCTTTTTGTCAGATGTTACTAACTGTTACTGAAGTGTAATCACAAGCATTTCATAAGTGTCAATGGCTTTTATTGACAATTACATGAAGTTTATGCAAAGAGTCAATATTTGCAGTGTTGACCCTTCTTTTTCAAGACCTCTGCAATTCGCCCTGGCATGCTGTCAATCAACTTCTGGGTCATATCCTGACTGATGGCAGCCCATTATTGCATAATCAATGCTTGGAGTTTGTGGGTTTTTGTTTGTCCACCCGCCTCTTGAGGATTGACCACAAATTCTCAATGGGATTAAGGTCTGGGGAGTTTCCTGGCCATGGACCCAAAATGTCGATGTTTTGTTCCCCGAGCCACTTCGTTATCACTTTTGCCTTGTGGCAAGGTGCCCCATCATGCTGGAAAAGGCATTGTTCGTCACCAAACTGTTCTTGGATGGTTGGGAGAAGTTGCTCTCTGAGGATGTTTTTGTACCATTCTTTATTCATGGCTGTGTTCTTAGGCAAAATTGTGAGTGAGCCCACTCCCTTGGCTGAGAAGCAACCCCACACATGAGTGGTCTCAGGATGCTTTACTGTTGGCATGACACAGGACTGATGGTAGCGCTCACCTTTTTTTCTCCGGACAAGCTTTTTTCCAGATGCCCCAAACAATCGGAAAGGGGATTCATCATAGAAAATGACATTACCCCAGTCCTCAGCAGTCCAATCCCTGTACTTTTTGCAGAATAGCAGTCTGTCCCTGATGTTTTTCCTGGAGAGAAGTGGCTTCTTTGATGCCCTTCTTGACACCAGGCCATCCTCCAAAAGTCTTCACCTTACTGTGCGTGCAGACGCACTCACACCTGCCTGCTGCCATTCCTGAGCAAGCTCTGCACTGGTGGTGCCCTGATCCCGCAGCTGAATCAACTTTAGGAGATGGTCTTGGCGCTTGCTGGACTTTCTTGGGCGCCCTGAAGCCTTCTTCACAACAGTTGAACCTCTCTCCTTGAAGGTCTTGATGATCCGATAAATGGTTGATTTAGGTGCAATCTTACTAGCAGCAATATCCTTGCCTGTGAATCCCTTTTTGTGCAAAGCAATGATGGCTGCACGTGTTTCCTTGCAGGTAACCATAGTTAACAGAGGAAGAACAATAATTTCAAGCACCACCCACCTTTTAAAGCTTCCAGTCTGTTATTCTAACTCAATCAGCATGACAGAGTGATCTCCAGCCTTGTCCTCATTAACACTCTCACCTGTGTTAACGAGAGAATCACTGACATGATGTCAGCTGGTCCTTTTGTGGAAGGGCTGAAATGCAGTGGACATGTTTTTTTGGGATTAAGTTCATTTTCATGGCAAAGAGGGACTTTGAAATTAATTGCAATTCATCTGATCACTCTTCATAACATTTTGGAGTATATGCAAATTGCCATCATAAAAACTGAGGCAGCAGACTTTGTAAAAATTAATATTTGTGTCATTCTCAAAACTTTTGGCCACGGCTGTAGCTGCTTTTGATTTATTCCAAGTACTCAACAGGTTCGTCCAGAATTTCATACAGTATTTCTGGTCTGAAATGTATAGAGAATGTATACAAAACCATGACCATTCTCAGTGAAGAGAGAAAATGAAGTGAAAAGACATGAGGCTCAAAGCAATTTCATGAATTTGTTGGGGGTTATTTACATTTGTAAGGGATGCACAACTACTAATTGTTAGCAGTCGACCAGTAATTCAGAAAAGTAATCAATTAGCCAATTAGTCATCTTTACCATAGCTAAATGTTTTAGGACATCGCTATTTTAGACTGTTTTATTTGTGCAGCAAAGAATGTGTCAAAATGCACTGCATTTAACAGCCATACACAGACTACAAATGACATTTTCAGCTTATATACCTTTTTTAGGCTACACTGTGCAAAATGTGCAAAATAATAAATTTGTGTGTCATATTACACTATTCAGAGGGGCACGGTGGCTTAGTGGTTAGCATGTCTGCCATGGGGGTTTGGGGGTTCGATTCCCGCCTCCGCCCTGTGTGCGCAGAATTTGCATGTTCTCCTCGTGCTTCAGAGGTTTCCTCCAGATACTCCAATTTCCTCGGAATTGGTGTGCGAGTGTGTATGTGCCCTGTGATGGGTTGGCACCCCGTCCACCTTGTGGCTCGAGTCCCCTGGGATAGCCTCCAGGCTTCCTGTGACCCTGTGTAGGAAACGTGGTACAGAAAATGGATGGATATTACACTGTTTAAGGGCCTACTAATTCTTAAAATGCGCTAGTGTAGACAGTCCGGCGCCTCAGCTGAAATCATGTATCTTTGCAGATCCTCTCCAAGTCATTAAGGTCATTTTCAATGCCCTGGCTGAGGGAAGGAGGTTCTCGCCCAAGATTTGACGGTACAAGGCCCCGTCCATCGTCCCTTTGATGCGGTGCAATTGTCCTGTCCCCTTAGCAGAAAAACACCCCCAAAGCATAATGTTCCCACCTCCATGTTTGACGGTGGGGATGGTGTTATGACTTGGCAGCATTCCTCCTCCTCCAAATACGGCGAGTTGAGTTGATGCCAGAGAGATCTGACCACACCTGACCACAACACTTTCACCCAGTTCTCCTCTGAATCATTCAGGAAAACTTCAGACGGGCCTGTACATGTGCTTTCTTGAGCAGGGGGACCTTGCGGGCGCTGCAGGATTTCAGTCCTTCACGGCGTAGTGTGTTACCAATTGTTTTCTTGGTGACTATGGTCCCAGCTGCCTTGAGATCATTAACAAGATCCTCCCATGTAGTTCTGGGCTGATTCCTCACCGTTCTCATGATCATTGAAACTCCACGAGGTGAGATCTTGCATGGAGCCCCAGACCGAGGGAGGCTGACAGTTTCTTCCATTTGCGAATAATCGCACCAACTGTTGTCACCTTCTCACCAAGCTGCTTGGCGATGGTCTTGTAGCCCATTCCAGCCTTGTGTAGATCTACAGTCTTGTCCCTGACATCCTTGGACAGCTCTTTGGTCTTGGCCATGGTGGAGAGTTTGGAATCTGATTGATTGATTGCTTCTGTGGACAGGTGTCTTTTTACAGGTAACAAACTGAGATTAGGAGCACTCCCTTTAAGAGAGTGCTCCTAATCTCAGCTCATTACCTGTGTAAAAGACACCTGGGAGCCAGAAAACTTGCTGACTGATAGGGGATCAAATACTTATTTCCCTCATTAAAATGCAAATCAATTTATAACTATTTTGAAATGCATTTTTCTAGATTTTTTTGTTGTTGTTATTCTGTCTCTCACTGTTAAAATACACCTACCATTAAAATTATAGACTGATCATTTCTTTGTCAGTGGGATACAAAATCAGCAGGGGATCAAATACTTTTTCCCCCACTGTATTTAGCCTGATTTAGCCGTTACCATCTACCTGTATCTTCTTGCTGTCTTTCCACTGCCCCGACTGGTCGACATCCCCACAGCAGGAGACTAATACTAGTGAATGTATTAGTCCACTAGTCTATGCAATCCCTAGAACCTTGGGGAACAAACACTGACCATGACAAGATTTTTTTTTTGTGATATTATTATCATTGATACAAAAGTTGCCATCTTTGCTCCTGTACTTCACAGGCAAACCCACGACACTGTGTGCTACTATGGGCAAAGCTGACATCTGGTTAATCCGAACTTATTGGGACTTTGAATATCCACGGCCACTCCTCCCAAACTTCAAATTTGTGGGTGGATTACACTGCAAACCTGCAAAACCTCTACCAAAAGTAAGTTCTCTCTTCTAAGCATAAGCAACAGTCCCCTGACCTTTATTACAGATCTTTGAGAGATTACTACCTGATTAGCATGTGTAGAGAGTGTACTGTAATATGGATTGCAGGTATTCCAATATATTAGAAAGATGCAAGGCGGAAAAGCCATGAGCTATATAATTTCTATTGTAGCTGTGAAAATCAGTTGTTAGCCAATTGATGGACAGGAATGTACAACCAACATGCATCTGTCTCATTAATATCTTTGCTTTTTGGTTTTGTAGGAAATGGAGGACTTTGTCCAGAGTTCAGGAGATGATGGTATTGTAGTGTTTTCACTGGGATCCATGATAAGGAACCTCACCAAAGAGAGAGCGAACACCATCGCTTCAGCGCTCGGCCAGATTCCTCAAAAGGTCAGAGTTTACACAATTAGCAATCACAATTGCACATCTTAATATGTTAACAATCTAATTTATGAGCCAAAAGACACCTATAGCACAGTCTCGTAGAGTTGTTAAGTCATAGTGTAGCAGGTAGTGTTGGTACCTCACAGCTCCTGGGTTTCCACTGGGTTCTCCGGTTTCCTTCTGCCACCCATAAAATTGTTGATAAGCAGATTAGCTACTCTAAATTTCCAGTAGGTGTTGACATAGACCAGGATAAGATCACTCTTCTGTTCCTCAGATCTGAATCCTGTGTGTAATTTCAGGTCTTGTGGCGATACGCAGGCGAGAAACCAGAAACTCTCGCTCCTAATACTAGACTCTATGACTGGATTCCCCAGAATGATTTACTAGGTAAGGGACATTTTCCATGTGTATGAAGATAGCATCGCATCCTGTTGAAGTAAATACACTAATGATTTGTATCTGCAGGACATCCTAAAACCAAGGCCTTCATCACCCATGGTGGAACTAATGGAATATATGAAGCGATTTATCATGGAGTTCCCATGGTGGGCCTGCCGCTGTTTGCTGATCAGCCTGACAATATAAATCACATGAAAACCAAGGGAGCTGCTGTTATGCTTGACTTCAACAAAATGGAGACCAAGGACTTGACTCAGGCTCTCAATGATGTCATTAACAATCCATCGTGAGTTGATATTGTGACCGCTCACACTTTCACCTGTATAATAGCACCTTTCTGAATCAATCAAATTACATTACTTTTATGGCATTTGGTAGACGCCCTTATCCAGAGTGACTTACATTTATCTCATTTATACAACTGAGCAGTTGAGGGTTAAGGGCCCAACAGTGGCATCTTGCCGGTGCTGGGATTTGAAATCATGGCCTTCCGATCAGTAGCCAATCATTCAAATTTCTCTCAGCCTTTAAATATCCTAGAAAGATTTCTTGGTATTCCATTTCTTTCCACAGCTACAAGGAGAGCATGATGAAGCTATCCCGAATCCACCATGATCAACCAATGAAGCCGCTAGACCAGGCCGTCTACTGGATCGAGTATGTGATGCGCAATAAGGGGGCCAAGCACCTGAGGGTCGAAGCCCATAACCTCACGTGGTATCAGTACCACTGCTTGGACGTGGCAGCCTTTTTGCTTGCTGTGATTGCACTAGTCGTGTTCATCTTTGTGAAAACATGCAGTTGGCTCTTCCGTAAATGTTTCAGAAAGACCCCAGCAAAGAGCAAGAAAGAGTGAAGCATGCATATATGAATGTATTAATAATTACTGTGATGTTTTGACATAAATTTTAGGAATAAAACACTCTGTGTTAAATGTACATTGTACATTCCAGAGGTTTGTACTGTTTATACAGTACAGTATAGTATGTCCAGGTTTACTTTTAAATGATTCCAATACTATTGAGCACAAAGCAATTAAACAGAGATTTGTATCATGTATAGTGTGGCTTTGTTTTTAAATCAAGATTAAAATAAAGATTTTTTTTTACCGTAATTACTGATACAGTAAAATTGTCTGCTCTCTTTTTTAATCCTTCATACAAAAATGATCCACATGTGTATGACTTCCTCATTGGTGCACTTGAAAAACTCTGCCTGATGTCTCTCCAGGTCAGTTTTATGTGTCTTTGTGTTCAGGTAACTGCTCTGCTGTAGGGAATAAAGGTCAAAGTTTTGTTTTCAGGTGATGGATGTGGAGGTTTGCAGGTTTTCTGCTCTGGCTTATTCCATGTGTGAGCTAGAAGGCTGATGGTCCGGCTGTCATGAGTGCATGCGGGAAAGCTGCCTTCTGTCTTCTGCTCCTGCTCGGCCTGATCCAAACTCCGCTGTGTGTGACAGCAGGGAAAATCCTCATCTGGCCTTCGGAATTCAGTCAGTGGCTCAACATCAAAATCATCATAGATGAGCTTATAACGAGAGGACACAGTGTGACCATCGTTACCCACAGTGCTACACCGTCTGTATTGACAGATCAGTCTCTGGGCTACAATGTGGAAATCATACAGGTGCCTCACAGCAAGAAGGACATTACTGACAACTTGGACAGTCTTTTGACAGACCTGCCAAATACCAACATGATCCAGTCTCTTCTGAAGCTCACTGAAATAATTGGCAATATGTTAGAGCAGAATCAAGCACTATGCAGGGAGCTTTTTGCACGTGAAGATCTGCTGGAGAAGTGGAGAAAGGAACAGTTTGATGTTCTTTTGATAGACCCCATTGTTTTATGTGGGGAACTGCTAGCACAGAAGCTCAACCTGCCGTTCATCAACAGTCTGAGGTTCAGTTTTGCGAGTGTTATCGAACGAATCTGTGGCCAGATGCCGGCACCACCATCCTATGTGCCAGCTGTTGGTCTGGGCTACACAGATCACATGGATTTCCCACAGAGAATGAAAAATATATTGTTTATTGTCTTACAAGATATGTTGTTTAATCTCATGGCCAGGGTGAAATGGGATCACCTCTTCACAGAAGTCATGGGTAAATGATCATCTCTCATTTGTGATTTAATTTAGGCTGCAGGTTTAGAAAAGAAGATCACTGTGAGAAAAAAAAAACTAAAACCTCTCAGTGTAGTTACTGTCCTCAGCACAAGACTATGTGTGACCACTATATCACATAAGAAAAGAATCCACCAAGCATATTGCTAAAATAATACAATTAACTTGCTTATAGGCAGTAATGCTTAAAATTTAAGCCAATCACCTCAAGTCTATTTCTTGTGTCTGAGAACACTAATTATCCAAAACACAAGCTCTGGAGCAGTACAGTGGCACACTGGGTATCATTGTCACCTCACAGATCAAAGTCCTCCGGTTCAACCCTAATCTGGTTTTCGTGTTTGCATGGGTTTCCTCCAGGTTCTGCTGTTTCCTTCCACTGTCCAGAAACATGCATGTAGGCAGACTTGCAATACTAAATTGCCCCTAGGTATGAATGAATGTGTGAACAAACATGCGTGCATGTGATGAACTGGCATCCCATTTAGGTGAAAGCTCCTGCCTTGTTGGGATAGGTTTTTGGCCCACTGTGACCCTGACCAGGATAAAGTAGTTACTGCAGATTAATGAATGAGCATGAGCTTTGACAATGTTGACACATTGTGATAGAAATATTCAGGTAATCTTATTACCTCTTATAAAACTTTTCCAAGAGTCATCTTGAACAGGTTCTGTGTTAATGACCTACCACAAAACTATCATGAAATTTGTCCAAGGCCCCACGGTTCATCTAAGGTCATTAACCGCATATGAAGCAAACACTAGTTGAGCAACTTGAAACACTCCCCCTATTTTTGACCAATTTACAGTGGTGGGGAACAGATCATGTACCTACTTAGTAATTTTATTGCTAAGCTTGTCTGAAATGGCTCACAGTGGCAATCTACTGGTGCTACCTAGTGAATACAGTCACTGGCATAACATGCGCATAATCAGATACCTTCTCTGCTGTTGGGAATAAAGGTCAAAGTTTTGTTTTCACGTGATGGATGTAGAGGTTTGCAGGTTTTCTGCTCTGGCTTATTCCATGTGTGAGCTAGAAGGCTGATGGTCCGGCCGTCATGACTGCATGTGGAAAAGCTGCTTTCTGCCTTCTGCTCCTGCTCGGTCTGATCCAAACTCCGCTGTGTCTGACAGCAGGGAAAATCCTCATCTGGCCTGGGGAATTCAGTCACTGGCTCAACATCAAAATCATCATAGATGAGCTTATAACGAGAGGACACAGTGTGACCGTCATTACCCACAGTGCTACACTGTCTGTAATGACAGATCAGTTTCCGGGCTACAATGTGGAGATCATACAGGTGCCTCACAGCAAGATGGACATTACTGACAACTTGGACAGTCTTTTAAAGTACTGGATGTATGGCCTGCCAAATACCAACATGATCCAGTCTCTTCTGAAGCTCACTGAAATAATTGGCAATATGTTAGAGCAGAATCAAGCACTATGCAGAGCGCTTTTTGCACGTGAAGATCTGCTGGAGAAGTGGAGAAAGGAACAGTTTGATGTTCTTTTGACAGACCCCGTTGTTTTATGTGGGGAACTGCTAGCACAGAAGCTCAACCTGCCGTTCATCAACAGTCTGAGGTTCAGTTTTGCGAGTGTTATCGAACGAATCTGTGGCCAGATGCCGGCACCACCATCCTATGTGCCAGCTGTTGGTCTGGGCTACACAGATCACATGGATTTCCCACAGAGAATGAAAAATATATTGTTTATTGTCTTACAAGATATGTTGTTTAATCTCATGGCCAGGGTGAAATGGGATCACCTCTTCACAGAAGTCATGGGTAAATGATCATCTCTCATTTGTGATTTAATTTAGGCTGCAGGTTTAGAAAAGAAGATCACTGTGAGAAAAAAAAAACTAAAACCTCTCAGTGTAGTTACTGTCCTCAGCACAAGTCTATGTGTCACCTCACAAGTCAAGGTCCTCCGGTTCAGTCCTAATCTGGTTTTCTGTCTGTGCAGAGTTTCGCTTGTTCTCTGTGTGTTTGCATGGGTTTCCTCCAGGTTCTGCTGTTTCCTTCCACTTTCCAAAAACATACCTGTAGGCAGACGTGCGATGCGAAATTGTCTTTAGATATGAATGAATGTGTGAACGTACATGTGTGCAAGCAATAAACTGGGATCCCTCCAGGTGAAAGCTCCTGCCTTGTTGGGATAGATTTCTGGCCCACTGTGACCCTGACCTAGATAAAGTAGTTACTGCAGATTAATGAATGAGCATGAGCTTTGACAATGTTGACGCATTGTGATAGAAATATTCAGGTGATCTTATTACCTCTTATAAAACTTTTCCAACAGTCATCTTGAACAGATTCTGTGTTAATGATCTACTGCAAGACTATAATTAATTTTATCCAAGGTCCCACGATTTATCTAAGGTCATTAACCGCATATGAACCAAACACTAGTTGGGCAGCTTGAAACACTCCCCCTATTTTTGACTATGTGCAATGCCACAAGTGAGGTTTATTTTATTTGACGCAATGGTGTGGAACAGATCGTGTACCTGCTTAGTAATTTTGTTGCTCAGCTTGTCTGAAATGGCTCACAGTGGCAATGTATTGGTGCTTCCTGGTGAATACAGTCACTGGCACAACATGCGCATGATTGTTGAGGAGCTCATGGACCGGAACCACAGCGTGACCGTTCTCACACACTCTGCCTCACCTACAATGAAACATGGCCAAAACGAGCGGTTCAAATTTATGTATTTTGAAATCAAAATGGAGCAACAGGAAGCAGACAACGTATGGCAGAACTTTATCAGTGCATGGATGCATCAAGGCACTAGCTTTCAAAAGCTGACCGTGATTTGGAACGTGATGTCTGGGATGTCTCATTATGTACAGGTTGTGTGCAATGGAATGTTTGCTAACAGAGATCTTGTGACTTTACTGAAGGAGATGCATTTCGATGTAGTTCTGTATGACCCCATGATGCCATGTGCTGACATGATGGCGTATGTTCTTGAGCTGCCCAGTGTGATGTCTCTCCGGGCCACTTTTGCGAATAATCTTGAGCGGCTCTGTGGTCAGATGCCCGCTCCACCATCTTATGTACCTGCGGCTGCCGCTCAGGGGCATCTCACTGATCACATGGACTTTACAGAACGTTTAGAGAACATGCTACTATACATAGGACACACGGCAATGATCATACTTCACAAAACGTTTACCTTTGATAAATATTTCACCAAAATAAGTGGTATGACAGCACTGTAGCTTTTTCTTTTTTAACTACTATCTTACATTCTAAATTATATAGACTCTTTATGCTCTAAACTGTATAGAAAAATAAAATTTGCCATCTTTGCTCCTGTACTTCACAGGCAAACCCACAACACTATGTGATATTGTTGGCAAAGCTGACATCTGGTTAATCCGCACGTATTGGGACTTTGAATATCCACGGCCACTCCTCCCAAACTTCAAATTTGTTGGTGGATTGCACTGCAAGCCTGCAAAACCTCTACCAATAGTAAGTTCATTCTCGTGTCTGACACCTATTTTTGTAGCCATCCTATTTCTTTGCTATATGAGATGAACACAGCATCGCAATCCTGAGTCATACTCAGCCTGGTAAAAATGACAACGCATACAAAGGTGTAGTTCACTGACCTTTACTACAGAGTGTTTACAAAACCTTTACTACACCACTGGAGTGCGGATACTGTACTGTGTGTGAAACGGCAAGAGTTCTTTGTCTTTGTGCTAGCCTTTTTTTTCCATAAACACCTCTAGCACACAAACAATTTACTGCAGTTTTATTAAGCCCATATCGCCTCAGTATATTGTCAAAGAAAATCACACTTCATTATATATTCAAACTGATTAACGAATTGGAAACGAATAGCAAAATTTAAAAAAAGTAAAATAGTGCAAGTGTTCCAGTCTGTCTGATTACTGACTTTGCAATTTGGTTTTTATAGGAGGTGGAGGACTTTGTGCAGAGCTCGGGAGATGATGGTATTGTAGTGTTTTCACTGGGCTCCATGATAAAAAACCTCACTAAAGAGAGAACAAACACCATCGCTTCAGCGCTCGGCCAGATTCCTCAAAAGGTCTGAGTTTACACAATTAATATAATGCACATCTTGATACATAATTCACAGTCTAATTTATGAAGTGTTTTAAGTGTAAAAGAGGCACTTACATCAGATTTGTTAACTGAAAATCATTCCTCTGTGTTCTCCGGTTTCCTTCCACCCCCCATATAAATGTCAATAGGCAGATTGGCTACTCTAAATTTCCAACGGGTGTTGACCTAGACTAGGATAAGTTCACTCTTAAGTTCCTCAGATCTGAATCCTGTGTGTAATTTCAGGTCTTGTGGCGATACATAGGCGAAAAACCAGAAAATCTTGCTCCTAATATAAGAATCTACGACTGGATTCCCCAGAATGATTTACTAGGTAAGAAATATTTTCAATGTAGCTATACTATCACATTCTGTTGAAGTAAATACACTAACAATCTGTGTCTACAGGACATCCTAAAACAAAGGCCTTCATCACCCATGGTGGGACTAATGGAATATATGAAGCGATTTATCATGGAGTTCCCATGGTGGGCCTGCCGCTGTTTGCTGATCAGCCTGACAATATAAATCACATGAAATCCAAGGGAGCTGCTGTTATGCTCGACATCAACAAAATGGAGAGCAGGGACTTGAAGCAGGCTCTCAATGATGTCATTAACAATCCATCGTGAGTTGATATTATGATTTCCATAAGTGTTGGTTCACACCTTCACCTGAATAATTGCACCTTTCTGATTCACTCAAATCAAACCACTTGCACTGTCACTCTAATAAATATATTTAACATTTTATTTCATGTTGCCAAATTTGAAGATACAAAAGCAAGAGCAAGAGTCTAAATCATTCAAACTTCTCTCAGCCTTTACATATCCAAAAAAGATTTCTTGGTATTCCATTTCTTTCCACAGCTACAAGGAGAGCATGATGAGGCTATCCCGAATCCACCACGATCAACCGATGAAGCCGCTAGACCAGGCCGTCTACTGGATCGAGTTTGTGATGCGCAATAAGGGGGCCAAGCACCTGAGGGTCGAAGCCCATAACCTCACGTGGTATCAGTACCACTGCTTGGACGTGGCAGCCTTTTTGCTTTCTGTAATTGCACTAGTCATGTTCATCTTTGTGAAAACATGCAGTTGGCTCTTCCGTAAATGTTTCAGAAAGACCCCAGCAAAGAGCAAGAAAGAGTGAAGCATGCATATATGAATGTATTAATAATTACTGTGATATTTTGATATAAATTTTAGGAATAAAACACTCTGTGTTAAATGTACATTGTGCATTCCAGAGGTTTTTACTGTT
Source organism: Cranoglanis bouderius (assembly GCA_023630585.1). NCBI lineage: Eukaryota > Metazoa > Chordata > Actinopteri > Siluriformes > Cranoglanididae > Cranoglanis > Cranoglanis bouderius. The sequence goes on along the minus strand of CM042565.1, from coordinate 13,632,263 downwards.
TATACAGTACAGTATAGTATGTCCAGGTTTACTTTTAAATGATTCCAGCACTATTGAGAACAAAGCAATTAAACAGATTTTTATCTGCATCATGTATAGTGTGGCTTTGTTTTTAAATAAACATTAAAATAAAGATTTTTAATCATAATTACTGATACTCTAAAATTGTCTGTTCTCTTTTTTTTAGTCTTTCATACAGAAATGATCAAATTACCATTTTCATCACCCCAACTGCCCCCTCCTTGTAGCTTCTTCTGCTTCCTTGGATTCTTTCTTCCAATCTTTTATCTTAATCCCAGTTACTCCCCCTTCTACCCAAACCTTCTTTTACACATCCCAAACCTACCCTCTTAATCCCAATCCTCATCTTCTTAATCCCAAACCCTCCTCTATTCATCCCAACACTTTACCTCACACATTACATGCCTTCCTTACACATTCCAGGCACCCTTCCCTGTTCATCCCAAGGCTTCCCTTGTTCATTCCAATGCTTCTCTAATCTGTCTTTCTGACAGCTCTATTGCTCTCTGCACAGACAACCCAGAGGAAACCTCCACAGATATGGTAAATCCATGCAGAGAAACTCTTTGAAGACAATAACTTGAACTCTACCTAATGTCTCTCCGTCAGTTTTGTGTGTCTTTGTGGTCAGATACCTGCTCTGCTGTTGGGAATAAAGGTCAAAGTTTTGTTTCCATGTGATGGATGTGGAGAATTGCAGGGTTTCTGGACATTATTGACACCTTAAACAGGCTTTTAAAGTATTGGACATATGACCTGCCAAATATCAAGATGATCCAGGCTCTTCTGAAGCTCACTGTAATAACTGACAATATGTTACAGCAGAATCAAGCATTATGCAGGGAGCTTTTTGTACGTGAAGATCTGTTGGAGAATTGGATAAAGGAACAGATTGTTGTTCTTCTGACAGACCCCGTTGTTTTATGTGGGGAACTGCTAGTCCAAAAGCTCAACCTGCCATTCATCCACAGTCTGAGGTTCAGTTTTGGGTGTGTTACCGAGCAACTCTGGCCAGCTGCCGGCACCACCATCCTATGTGCCAGGTCACCTGGATTTCCCACAGATAGTGAAAACTATATTGTTTATTGTCTTTCATGATATATTCTTTATGTGGTGTGATGTCCCAGGCCAAGCATGAGCATGAAGCGATGGCCACCGCGAAGCCAACGAGGGGAGCGAAGTTCAAAGCAGACCAGAGGGGGAGTGACGGTCTCTGCAAGGTCAGTGGGGGGGGAGCGGCACTCTCTGAATATCGAGAGGGCGGGAGCGATGTCCTCCGCAAAGCAAGAAGGGGGAGCAATGCAGAGGGGAGGAGCGAAGTCTGAAGAGGAGCAGGGAGGCAGAATGACGTCCTCAGTGGAGTAGGAAGGCGGAGCGACATCAGAAGCAAAGCCAGGCATAGTGACATCCAAGGCGAAGCAGGGAGACAGAGTGACGCCCATGGTGAGGTCATGATCTGCTGCAATGTTCTCTGCAGGGCAGGGAGGCAGCACGATGTATGAATTGGGGCAGGGAGGGTGGGAGATGTTGGTTGTGACAACTCAAAAAATTTTCTGAGGAGGCACATGGCATCAAGCCATTGCTGAGAGGTCTTGCACCCTGAATGACCAGCCCGTCACTCCAGAGGTAGATCAAGAAAGAGTTCAACTCCTGGAGTGAGCTCTTCGGGAGAGGGTTCTGTCACGATATGGAGGCAAAGGTGGATGCAAGTGCAGATGTGAATTTAATGAAAACTAAAAAACAGTACAAACACAGTAGACGAAACACATAGAACATGAACTGTGAACTCTAGGCAGAGAGAAATACAAGGACTAAGAAAATAGACAACAAAACAACAGCAACATAAGACAAATGCAAGACCATGTGTGCAGCGCAAAACATGACTTATACACAAGTTCTAATTAAACCAAAACAAGAATCAGGTGCAAACAGTCATTTGACATGATCATGTGAGGTGCAGTGGCTGATGGGAATTGTAGTCCTATCCATGACACATCCCATCCAGATGAAAGCTTTTGCCTTGCACTCAGGGTTGTAGGGATAGGTTTCTGGCCCACCGTGACCCTGACCAGGATCAAGTAGTTACTGAAGATTAATGAATGAACGTGAGCTTAGAAAATGTTGACAGACTGTGATAGAAATATTCAGGAAATCTTACTACCTCTTATAAAACTTTTCCAACAGTCATCTTGAACAGATTTTGTGTTAATAATCTACCACAAGACTATAATGACATTTGTCCAAGGCCCTATGATTTATCTAAGGTCATTAACCGCGTCTGAAGCAAACACTATTTGGGCAACTTGAAACGCTCTCCCTATTTTTGACCAACGTCACAAGTGGCACACTGTTATTTAAACAATGATGAGGAACAGATCTTGTAGCTGCTTATTAATTTTGTTGCTGAACTTGTCTGAAATGGCTCACAATGGCAATGTATTGGTGCTTCTTGGTGAATAAAGTCACTGGCACAACATCCACATAATCAGATACCTCCTCTGCTGTAGGGAATAAAGGTCAAAGTTTTGTTTTCACGTGATGGATGTAGAGGTTTGCAGGTTTTCTGCTCTGGCTTATTCCATGTGTGAGCTAGAAGGCTGATCATCCTGCCATCATGAGTGCATGTGGAAAAGCTGCTTTCTGCCTTCTGCTCCTGCTCGGTCTGATCCAAACTCCGCTGTGTGTGACAGCAGGGAAAATCCTCATCTGGCCTTCGGAATTCAGTCACTGGCGTAACATGAAAATCATCATAGATGAGCTTATAACGAGAGGACACAGTGTTACCGTCATTACTCACAGTGCTACACCATCTGTAATGACAGATCAGTTTCCGGGCTACAATGTGGAGATCATACAGGTGCCTCACAGCAAGAAGGACATTACTGACAACTTGGACAGGCTTTTAAACTATTGGATGTATGACCTGCCAAATACCAACATGATCCAGGCTTTTCTGAAGCTCAGTGAAATAATTGACAATATGTTAGAGCAGAATCAAGCACTATGCCGAGCGCTTTTTGCACGTGAAGATCTGCTGGAGAAGTGGAGAAAGGAACAGTTTGATGTTCTTCTGACAGACCCTATGACTGTATGCGGGGAACTGCTAGCACAAAAGCTCAATCTGCCGTTCATCAACAGTCTGAGGTTCAGTTTTGCGAGTGTTATTGCCCGACTCTGTGGTCAGCTGCCAGCACCACCATCCTATGTGCCAGCTGTTGGTCTGGGCTACACAGATCACATGGATTTCCCGCAAAGAGTGAAAAATATAATGTTTATTGTCTTTCAAGATATAGTGTATAATCTAATGACCAGGGTGAAATGGGATCACCTCTTCACAGAAGTCATGGGTAAATGATCATCTCTCATTTGTGATTTAATTTAGGCTGCAGGTTTAGAAAAGAAGATCACTGTGAAAAAAATTAAAACCTCTCAGTGTAGTTATTGTCCTCAGCAGAACTCTGTGTGTAACCACTATATCACATAAGAAAAGAATCCACTAAGCATATTGCTAAAATAATACAATTTACTTGCTTACAGGCAGTAATGTTCAACATTTAAGCCAATCACCTCAAGTCTATTTCTTGTGTCTGACAGCACTAATTATCCAAAACACAAGCTCTGGAGCGGTACAGTGGCACCCCCTGTAGCATTGTTGCCTCACAGCTCAAGGTCCTCCAGTTCAATCCTAATCTGGTTTTCTGTCTGTGCAGAGTTTCACATGTTCTCCATGTGTTTGCATGGGTTTCCTCTAGGTTCTGCTATTTCTTTCCACTGTCCAAAAACATGCATGTAGGCAGACTTACAATGCTAAATTGGCCCTAGGTATGAATGAATGTGTGAACGTACATGTGTGCATGCAATAAACTGGCATATCATTTAGGTGAAAGCTCCTGACTTGTTGGGATAGGTTTCTGGCCCACTGTGACCCTGACCAGGATAAAGTAGTTACTGAAGATTAATGAATGAGCCTGAGCTTTGAAAATGATGGCACACTGTGATAGAAATATTCAGGTGATCTTATTACCTCTTATAAAACTTTCCCAACAATCATCTTGAACAGGTTCTGTGTTAATGATCTACTACAAGACTATGATGAATGTTTGATAACAGACATCTTGTGACTTTACTGAAGGAGTTGCATTTTGATGTACTCCCGTATGACCCCATGATGCCATGTGCTGACCTGTTGGCGGACATTCTTGAGCTGCGCAGTGTGATGTCCCTCCTGGTCAGTTTTGCGAATAATCTTGAGCGGCTCCACCACCTTACGTACCTGCGGCTGGCAGGGGCATCTCGATCACATGAACTTCACAGAGCGTTTAGAGAACATGCTACTATATATAGGACACACGGCGATGATCATACTTCACAAAACGTTAAACTTTGATAAACAACTCACTAAAATAACTGGTATGACATAGCACTGCAACATTTTTATTTGTTTAAACTACGCAGCAAGGTTGTTCTAAATTATATAGACTCTTTATGCTCTAAACTGTATAGAAAAATACAACTCCAAAAATTGCTTATATTCTTCAAAGAGGAGTGAGATTAAACAAACAATGGATTCTAATCAGTGTAATTACTGATACAAAATTTGCCATCTTTGCTCCTGTACTTCACAGGCAAACCCACAACACTATGTGATACTGTTGGCAAAGCTGACATCTGGTTAATCCGCACGTATTGGGACTTTGAATATCCACGGCCACTCCTCCCAAACTTCAAATTTGTTGGCGGCTTACATTGCAAGCCTGCAAAACCTCTACCAAAAGTAAGTTCATTCTCGTGTCTGACACTATTCTGTTTTTGTAGCCATCCTACTTCTTTGCTATATGAGATGAACACAGCATTGCAATCCTGAGTCATACTCAGCCTGGGAAAATGACAATGCATACAAAGGTGTAGTTCACTGACCTTTACTACAGAGTGTTTACAGAAACTTTACTACACCACTGGAGTGCGGATACTGTACTGTGAGTGAAAAGGCAAGAGTTCTTTGTCTTTGTGCTAGTCTTTTTTTCAGTAAACACATCTAGTACACAAAAAGTTTAATGCAGTTTTATTAAGCCCATATCACCTCAGTATATTGTCAAGGAAAATCACACTTCATTATATATTCAAACTGATTAATGAATTGGAAATGAATGGCAAAATAAGAAAAAGTCAAATAGTGCAAGTGTTCCAGTGTAGTCACTGTCATATGTCTCATTATTGACTTTGCATTTTGGTTTTTATAGGAGATGGAGGATTTTGTGCAGAGCTCAGGAGATGATGGTATTGTAGTGTTTTCAATGGGTTCCATGATAAAAAACCTTACCAAAGAGAGAGCGAACACCATCGCTTCAGCGCTCGGCCAGATTCCCCAAAAGGTCTGAGTTTAAACAATTAATAATGCACATCTTGATACATAATTCACAGTCTAATTTATGAAGGATTTTAAGTGTAAAAGAGGCACTTACATCACTGTTTCATAGATTTGTTAACTGAAAATCATTTGGACAAAATAAGTATAATAAGAGTGCTTCATTGATTCTAAATGTTTTGAGGGTGGCTCTTTAATGGTAGACCTCGGATTCCTCTGGGTTCTCTGGTTTCCTTTCACCTCCCATAAAAATGTCAATAGGTAGATTGGCTACTCTAAATTTCCATTAGGTGTTGACCTAGACCAGGATAAGATCGTTCCTCAAGTTCCTCAGACCTGAATCCTGTGTGTAATTTCAGGTTTTGTGGCGATACATAGGCGAGAAACCAGAAACTCTCGCTCCTAATACTAGACTCTATGACTGGATTCCCCAAAATGATTTACTAGGTAAGGAACATTTTCATTGTAGCTATGCTATCAAATTCTGTTGAAGTAAATACACTAATGATATGTATCTGCAGGACATCCTAAAACCAAGGCCTTCATCACCCATGGTGGGATTAATGGAATATATGAAGCTATTCATCATGGTGTTCCCATGGTGGGTCTGCCAATGTTTGCAGATCAGCCAGATAATATAAATCATATGAAAACCAAGGAAGCTGCTGTTATGCTCGACTTTAACAAAATGGAGACCAAGGACTTGAAGAAGGCTCTCAATGATGTTATTAACAATCCATCGTGAGTTGATACTGTGATTTCAATAAGAGTTGGCTCTTTAAGATTAAGAACACTTTAAGGGTGCATATCTAAAAAGTTTAATTAGCACTTCACATACAATTGCACCTTTCGCATTCACTCAGATTGAACCAAATTAAGTAATGTGAGCTTGTAAGTTTATAAATATCTTTATCACCATTCATTCATTCATTCATTCATTCAGGCAGTCAGTCATTTTCCTTCCACTATTCCTGATGGGGTCATGATAGCAACAGGTTGAGAAGGTAGGCCCAGACTTCTTCAATCCTGGCCACATATTGTAGATTCTAGCTTCTCCTGAGGGAACCACAGATATTTCCAAATTGTGACATACTGTATAATTGCTCTAGGGGGTCCTGGATCTGCCTCCAGGTCTCCACCCAGTGGGACGTGCGTGATACAGCTTTAGTGGGAGCTAAAGGAGGTGCAATGGCTCTAGTCCATGGCAATCCTGGATTGCAGAACGTCACCCTATCATGGAGTAGTAAACCCAGCAACCTTGTAGAGGAGCATCATTTCTGCAAAAAAAGAAATAACAAAGATGTTACCACCTTCTTCAACTTGATGGTGTCTCTCACCACTGCTGAATACTCTGAATTGGTGCATATGTACAATTATAGTTTAGAGTAGGCGTTCCCAACTGTTTTTGTCAGCTGAACACCTTCAAACTATATTATATGCCAAAAGTGTCCCCTGAGATTTCAAGCTGGCCAAACGTAAGTGCAACTTTTGGATGTTGAGTATTTTTTTTTTCACCCCTCAGCTTTTGCTGCTGTTTAAGCTATGCAACCTTACCTTGAAACATTCGGCTGGATTTTTCACCAGGTTATCATGTTTTGTTTTCATAGATGCTCAAAACAAATAATCCTTTAAATACTCCTCGCTGTACTTACAGAACGCTTCCTGCTTTGGAACATATTATATGCCCCTTTAAGAGATTTTAAGGATTAGTAAAGAGCTTAGCCATGATGAATGAATTAGCTATCTAACACTATAATTTACATTTAACTCTCATGTGCTAAGACGCATTATGACAGAACAAGACCTGACATGAATAATTCAACTTCTATCTGCTTTATTTCTTATATATAGGATAAGAAATACCTTATTTCTTTTAATATATATATATATATATATATATATATATATATATATATATATATATATATATATATATATATATATATATATATATATATATATATATATATATATAAGTCTCATACCGGCACCACTCTTGTCTACTGGAAAAAAACATCCTCATCCTGGGACTGGTGCTTCCATCTCATTTGGGAACTCTAGGGTACAAGAGGGATCTCCATTGCTATCTAAGAATTCTGGTACATGAGCCCTTACTAGGTTGGGGAATTAAGGCAGACAAAAAAGTCAAAAGTCAGTTTTCTTTGCAAAAGTCAGTTTTCATTGCAAAAGACTAGTCCATCTAGGAATGTTCATCACATACATGCCACCCAAGTGGCATTGCACCTGAGCCCCAGCCTTAATCTCGCATGATAAGCCCACAAGATGGCAGCATGTCACCATTTCATGCCGAGCCCAACTGGGATATGTGAAAGCAGTCACAACGCACTCCTCTATGGACACCACCCCCAGGTCTGGCTCTATGAGTGTGTCCTGATAACCCTAATCCAGTCAGGGTGCACTTATTTTATAGTATTTTTTTTTCTATAATTCATTGTGGTCTTTAGGTTAGCTCTTTGTCTGACCTCTCAGATCTTTATTTGATCCCTTTTGAATGATCCAATCAATCAAACCACGTTTGAAGGTGGCCTGGGACGCCTATGGCCACAATTGTAATGTGAACCTAAATGTGTTTTGATATGTCCCAGACAGCAATGAACAACTACTCTTTGCCCTAGCAAAAGAGAGCTCTCTGCTGCTAGACTAATGGACAAAGGTGATGCTATAACAACAGAGACGAAAGCAGCTGCTTATCATAACTTTGTTGATTGTCTCATTTCTCATTTATTTATAGGTCTCATTAGCAGACCAGGTGATCAAAACATACAGTATAGGTTATTTACATAGGATTTGTGCAACATTTCTGTCTGAAAATAAATGCAGCTCAAGATCCAGATCAAGTGGTCACTGGAGATACAGTATCTCACAAAAGTGAGTACACCCCTCACATTTTTGTAAATATTTTATTATATCTTTTCATGGGACAACACTGACGAAATGACACTTTGCTACAGTGTAAAGTAGTGAGTGTACAGCTTGTATAACAGTGTAAATTTGCTGTCCCCTCAAAATAACTCAACACACAACCATTAATGTCTAAACCGCTGGCAACAAAAGTGAGTACACCCCTAAGTGAAAATGTCCAAATTGGGCCCAATTAGCCATTTTCCCTCCCCGGTGTCATGTGACTCGTTAGTGTTACAAGGTCTCGGGTGTGAATGGGGAGCAGGTGTGTTAAGTTTGGTGTTATCGCTCTCACACTCTCTCATATTGGTCACTGGAAGTTCAACATGGCACCTCATGGCAAAGAACTCTCTGAGGATCTGAAAAAAAGAATTGTTGCTCTACATAAAGATGGCCTAGGCTATAAGAAGATTGCTAACACCCTGAAACTGAGCTGCAGCACGGTGGCCAAGACCATACAGCGGTTTAACAGGACAGGTTCCACTCAGAACAGGCCTCGCCATGGTCGACCAAAGAAGTTGAGTGCACGTGCTCAGCATCATATCCAGAGGTTGGCTTTGCAGAATAGACGAGTGCTGCCAGCATTGCTGCAGAGGTTGAAGGGGTGGGGTGTCAGCCTGTCAGTGCTCAGACCATACGCCACACACTGCATCAAATTGGTCTGCATGGCTGTCGTCCCATAAGGAAGCCTCTTCTAAAGATGATGCACAAGAAAGCCCGCAAACAGTTTGCTGAAGACAAGCAGACTAAGGACATGAATTACTGGAACCATGTCCTGCGGTCTGATGAGACCAAGATAAAATTATTTGGTTCAGATGGTGTCAAGCGTGTGTGGCGGCAACCAGGTAAGGAGTACAAAGACAAGTGTGTCTTGCCTACAGTCAAGCATGGCGGTGGGAGTGTCATGGTCTGGGGCTGCATGAGTGCTGCCGGCACTAGGGAGCTAATGCCAACATGTACTGTGACATACTGAAGCAGAGCATGATTCCCTCCCTTCGGAAACTGGGCCGCAGGGCAATATTCCAACATGATAACGACCCTAAGCACACCTCCAAGATGACCACTGCCTTGCTAAAGAAGCTGAGGGTAAAGGTGATGGACTGGCCAAGCATGTCTCCAGACCTAAACCCTATTGAGCATCTGTGGGGCATCCTCAAACGGAAGGTGGAGGAGCGCAAGGTCTCTAACATCCACCAGCTCTGTGATGTCATCATAGAGGAGTGGAAGAGGACTCCAGTGGCACCCTGTGAAGCTCTGGTGAACTCCATGCCCAACAGGGTTAAGGCAGTGCTGGAAAATAATGGTGGCCACACAAAATATTGACACTTTGGGCCCAATTTGGACATTTTCACTTAGGGGTGTACTCACTTTTGTTGCCAGCGGTATAGACATTAATGGCTGTATGTTGAGTTATTTTGAGGGGACAGCAAATTTACACTGTTATACAAGCTGTACACTCACTACTTTACATTGTAGCAAAGTGTCATTTCGTCAGTGTTGTCCCATGAAAAGATATAATAAAATATTTACAAAAATGTGAGGGGTGTACTCACTTTTGTGAGATACTGTATATGTCTTTACACAACATGACACAAACTTTTGATTTCTATTTTGTTTCTTTTCTCAGCTACAAGGAGAGCATGATGAGGCTATCCCGAATCCACCACGATCAACAAATGAAGCCACTAGACCAGGCCATATATTGGATCGAGTTTGTAATGCGCAATAAGGGAGCCAAGCACCTGAGGGTTGAAGCTCATAACCTTACTTGGTATCAGTACCACTGCTTGGATGTGGCAACCTTTTTGCTCTCTATAATCACACTGGCTGTGTTCATCTTGGTGAAAACTTGCAGTTGGTTCTTTCGTAAATGTTCCAGAAAGACCGCAACAAAGAGCAAGAAAGAGTGAAGCATGTTTATATTAATGTATTAATAATTACTGTGATATTTTTACATAAATGTTTTGGACTAAAACGCTCTGTGATACATGTACATGTACATATCCAGGATAACATTTAAGTTATTCCAACACGACTGAGAACAAATCAATTAACCATGGATGTCTATCTATATCGTGTATAGTCTAGGTTTTTTAAATAAAGATTTCTTATCTTAATTTCTGATGCAATAAATTTATATGTCCTCTTTTTTAATCATTCAAACAGAAGTGATCAGATTGCAAATTGTGTCCTTTCCAGGCTCTCCTTTCATCATGCCAACTGCCCCCTCTTGGCAGCTTCTTCTCCTTCCTTGGCATCTTTGCCATTTATTCCAAATTCTCTTCATACCAGTTATACCCAGCCCTTCCTTCACACATGTGAAACCGGCCATCCTCATCCCTCTCATCTTCTTAAATCCAGTCCTTCCTCTATTCATCCCAACAGTCATCCTCACACATTACACAGTGTATCTAAAAAGTCTACACACCCCAGATAAAATTGCAGGGTTTGTGATGTGAAACCAAAATGAAACCAAGATAAATCATATCAAATCATGCCAGACCCTTTTATAATGGAGTATCATTATAAACAGTGTAATTATCATACACCTATCATCAATAAAGTGATTCTGATTAACCCCAAATAAAGTTCAGCAATTTCTTGACATCTTCTTGGTTTCATCCAACTGCTGAAGCCATGGTTCTCAAAGATCTTACAACGCATGGGATCTCCTTGCTGCAAAGTATAGATCAGAAGAGGAGTACAAAACAATTTCCAAAACATTAAATGTACCTTTAAAGCTGCAGTACTGAACTTTTGCCTCTCTATTGCCATCTCTGTTTGAAACATAAAACTGCAAGTTACTTGAGTTTTTTGTTGTTGTTTTTAAGTGGGTTGTGCTTCGACACTGCTCCTCTGCATGGATGAATCTGATAAATCTCCAATACTTGACAATGGAGGTGGCGACGGATACGGTTTTCTTGGAGTAGTGGTGAGTTGCTCTCTCTCATAGCTAGCAGAAAATAAGTGCAATTTATCACTCTGACCATAGCAAAACAAACAACATAGGAAACTCAATACCTAGCTGAATCAAGCAAACAAGTGCACTAATGTTAGCTAGCTACCTATTGAGCCACTGAAATGACTTACATGTTCAGCAGAAAAAAAGTCATCTCTGCGTCAGTCTTCAATCCTTTCAGATCTCGGCGTTTTCGCCACTTCTCAAAAGCCATGCTGATATTTCTTCTCATTTAATGTCGCTTTCCCTTTTTGACTGCAGGCTCTCCGCAATTCAGACCTTCTTAGTTCTGACAACAGCTGATTCCCCAGATGTCACCGATGATTGCACCGATGATTAGAACTATCCAGATTAAAAGCAGCCATCTAGATGACAAGTTTAAACTCTAAGCAACTGTTGTAAGGAACACCACCATCTACCACCTACAAACACCACCATCCTCAGGCCCAACACATGCGATATACAGGTGCATCTCAATAAATTAGAATGTCGTGGAAAAGTTAGTTTATTTCAGTAATTCAACTCAAATTGTGAAACTCGTGTATTAAATAAATTCAATGCACACAGACTGAAGTAGTTTAAGTCTTTGGTTCTTTTAATTGTGATGATTTTGGCTCACATTTAACAAAAACCCACCAATTCACTATCTCAACAAATTAGAATACTTCATAAGACCAATAAAAAAACATTTTTAGTGAATTGCTGGCCTTCTGGAAAGTATGTTCATTTACTGTACATGTACTCAATACTTGGTAGGGGCTCCTTTTGCTTTAATTGCTGCCTCAATTCGGCGTGGCATGGAGGTGATCAGTTTGTGGCACTGCTGAGGTGGTATGGAAGCCCAGGTTTCTTTGACAGTGGCCTTCAGCTCATCTGCATTTTTTGGTCTCTTGTTTCTCATTTTCCTCTTGACAGTACCCCATAGATTCTCTATGGGGTTCAGGTCTGGTGAGTTTGCTGGCCAGTCAAGCACACCAACACCATGGTCATTTAACCAACTTTTGGTGCTTTTGGCAGTGTGGGCAGGTGCCAAATCCTGCTGGAAAATGAAATCAGCATCTTCAAAAAGCTGGTCAGCAGAAGGAACCATGAAGTGCTCCAAAATTTCTTGGTAAACGGGTGCAGTGACTTTGGTTTTCAAAAAACACAATGGACCAACACCAGCAGATGACATTGCACCCCAAATCATCACAGACTGTGGAAACTGAACACTGGACTTCAAGCAACTTGGGCTATGAGCTTCTCCACCCTTCCTCCAGACTCTAGGACCTTGGTTTCCAAATGAAATACAAAACTTGCTCCCATCTGAAAAGAGGATATTGGACCACTGGTCAACAGTCCAGTTCTTCTTCTCGTTAGCCCAGGTAAGATGCCTCTGACGTTGTCTGTGGTTCAGGAGTGGCTTAACAAGAGGAATACGACAACTGTAGCCAAATTCCTTGGCACGTCTGTGTGTGGTGGCTCTTGATGCCTTGACCCCAGCCTCAGTCCATTCCTTGTGAAGTTCACTCAAATTCTTGAATCGATTTTGCTTGACAATCCTCATAAGGCTGCGGTTCTCTCGGTTGGTTGTGCATCTTTTTCTTCCACACTTTTTCCTTCCACTCAACTTTCTGTTAACATGCTTGGATACAGCACTCTGTGAACAGCCAGCTTCTTTGGCAATGAATGTTTGTGGCTTACCTAGTGAACCAAACTGAGAGACCATTTTGAAGGCTCAGGAAACCTTTGCAAGTGTTTTGAGTTGATTAGCTGATTGGCATGTCACCATATTCTAATTTGTTGAGATAGTGAATTGGTGGGTTTTTGTTAAATGTGAGCCAAAATCATCACAATTAAAAGGACCAAAGACTTAAACTACTTCAGTCTGTGGCATTGAATTTATTTAATACACGAGTTTCACAATTTGAGTTGAATTACTGAAATAAACTAACTTTTCCACGACATTCTAATTTATTGAGATGCACCTGTAGTAGCCGGTGTTCTGCCGATTTGTGCTACCTTGTCAGATTTTGCTACCGTAATGCGAGTCGAGGTAACGCAGAAAAACAAGTGTGGGTCTACACATGCGCAGAACCACTAAGTAGCACATGTCGATGGGTAGCATGAATCGACAGAACACCGGCCCTTCTTCTTTCTTTTTACAGACGTGACGTAACCACGCAAAGGCGTCAGCAAAACTGACGTTTCCCACGAAATCGGACCCGACAGCTCAAATTATAAATCATTATTATAAGCTTACCATTGCGAATCGGGGTAAGGTAAGAAGACAGATTTGAACACTGATTTTTTACGTACTTGCTCAGTAATAAATTTTTGTTCATTTTTAACCAAAAAAAAGTTAGATATTGCAGATTTAAACACTGTGAAAGCAATCATCAACAAGTGGAGGAAATAGAACACCACAGTGACATTACCAAGAACAGAATGTTCCTCCAAAATGAACAAAAGGGCAAGGTGAAAGACTTGCCAGGAGGCCTATGCAGCATTACTGGAGCTGCAGGAATATCTGGTAAGTACTGGTCATTTCTTGCATGTGACAACAATCTCTTCAACAACCTCTTCACATGTCTGGGCTATTGGATAGGGTGGCTAGATGGGAGTCCTTTCTCTCATTAAAAAAAAACCCCAAAAACATTCAAGCCTACCCAAATTTTGTCAAATTATGTGGCAAAATGTGTCACATTCTAATGAGTCCAAGTTAGAACTTTTTTGTTGTTTTTGTGGTCAGATTCCTGCCCTGCTATTGGGAATAAAGGTCAATGATTTCACATGCCAGATGTAGAGGATTGCAGGCTTCCTGCTCTGGCTTAATCCATGTGTGAGCTAGAAGGCTGATCGTCTTGCCGTCATGAGTGCTCTCTACCTTCTGCTCCTACTTGGTCTCAGCCAATCTCCACTGTATGTGACAGCAGGGAAAATTTTAATCTGGCCTTCGGAATTCAGTCACTGGTTCAACATCAAAATCATCATAGATGAGCTTCTAGCGAGAGGACACAGTGTGACCGTCGTTACCCAGAGTGCTACACCGTCGATAATGACAGATCATTCTCCGGGCTACAATGTGGAGATCATACAAGTTCCTCACAGCAAGAAGGATGTTACTGACACATTTGACAGGCTTTTTAAATACTGGATTTATGACCTGCCAAATACCAACATGATCCAGGCATTTCTGAAGCTCAGCGAAATAATTGACAATATGTTCGAGCAGAATCAAGCACTATGCAGGGAGCTTTTTGCACGTGAAGATCTACTGGAGAAGTTGAGAAAGGAACAGTTTGATGTTCTTCTGACAGACCCTGTGATTGTATGTGGGGAACTGTTAGCACAGAGGCTCAACCTGCCGTTCATCCACAGTCTGAGGTTCAGTTTTGCAAGAGTTATGGAGCGATTCTGTGGGCAGATGCCGGCACCACCATCCTATGTTCCTGCAGCTGGCCTGGTCTACACAGATCACATGGATTTCCCACAGAGAGTTAAAAATTTTTTGTTTATTATCGTGATAGATATAGCATTTGATCTCCTGTCCAGGTTGAAATGGGATCACCTCTTTACAGAAGTCATGGGTAAATGATGATCTCTCATTTGTGATTTAATTTTGACTTCAGGTTTAGAAGAGAATATCACTGAAAAAACTAAAACCTTTCAATTTAGTTCTCATCCTCAGCACAAGACCATTTGTGACCACTATATCATATAAGGAAAGCATGCAGCAAGCATATTACTGAAAAAAAAATACTATTAACTCGCAAATAATTTTAGGGTGAAAAAAATCTAAAGGTAGTAATGTTTAATATTTAGGTCAATGACCTCAATGCTGTATCTTGTGTCTGATAATACTAATTATTCAGAGCTTGTGCTTTGAATAATTAGTGTTATCAGTTTTGAAGTGGGTAGCATTGCCACCACACAGCTCTGGGGTGTCTGGTTCGATCCCGCTCTTGATCTGTCTATGTGGAGTTTTGCATGTTTGCATGGGTTTCCTCCAAGTTCTCCAGTTTCCTTACACTGTCCAAAAACATGCAGGTAGGCACATTGGCTATGCTAAATCCCCCCTTAGTGTGAATATGTGCATGGTGCCCTATGATTGACGGGTGTCCCACACAGGGTGAAGGCTCTTGCCTTGCACCTAGATTTGCAGGGATATGCTCATGACCCACCGCAACCTTGACCAGGACAAAGCAGTTTCTGAAGAAGAATGAATGAACAGGAACTCTGAAAATGTTGGCATGTTGTAATAGAAATATCTTCAAGTGATCTTTTTTGCTTCAGCATCAGTCATTCTGAACAGGATGTGGTAATGACCTACCACTAGACTATAGTGGCATGTGAGGTCAGCAGCGTTTAAGGTCATTAACCGTGCGTACAACAAACTAAAGTTGGGTCATTTGAACCACCCTCCCATTTTTTGTCCATGTCTGATGTCACAAGTGGCTTATTTGACATTTCATTTGATACAATCATGATGAATAGATCTTATACAATTCTTGGTAATGTTGCTGCTGAACTTATCTGAAATTGCTCTCACTGCCAAAGTATTGGTGATTCATGGTGAACACAGTCAATGGCACAAAATGTGCTTAATTGTAGAGGAGGTCATGGACTGGAACCACAGCCTGATCTTTCTCACATACTCTGCCTCACCGATACTGAAAAGAGCTGTTTAAATGAATGTATTTTGAAATTAACATGGAGCGACAGGAGGTGGATAATGGGCCTCATTTTTCAATCTTTTAGTAAAGTTGTGCGTAAATATTAGTGTAAGCCAAATTGATTTACAGATTTACAAAAGTATTGGAAACACTGAATTTCTTCATACCACGTGTGTATGTTGAAGAATGCCAATCAGCCATAAATTATCAGGTGCGTGTTTGGCACAACCACAATTTGTTTTTGGTGACTGCCACAAAACTCTATAAAAGGCAAATCTCACTCAACTGAAATCACAGGCAAAATGTAAAAATAGACTTTCTCAGAGGTAGAAGTTGTTTCATTTTAAAATATTTTATTTAACAGTGTACAGCACCTAAAAGTTCCAAATCTGAAGTCAAATTACAGAAATATATGTGAATTAAGAAAGGTGAAAAGAAAATGGTTTGACATGAAAACAGAGAAAAAATATATACTGAGTTGACCGTGGACACCAAGCACATCACGCTATGTTTAATTTTTTTTAATCGATGTACATCTGTATGACCCCACGATGCCATGTGCTGACATAATGGTGGACGTTCTTGCGTGATGGATTCTAACAAGTCTAGTTTCTGATACAAAAGCTGCTGTGTTTGCTCGTACACTTCACAGGCAAACCCACAACACGGTGTGAACCTTTGGGCAAAGCTGACATCTGGTTAATCCGCACGTATTGGGACTTTGAATATCCACGGCCACTCCTCCCAAACTTCAAATTTGTTGGTGGATTGCACTGCAAGCCTGCAAAACCTCTACCAAAAGTAAGTTCATTCTCGTGTCTGACACCTATTTTTGTAGCCATCCTATTTCTTTGCTATATGAGATGAACACAGCATCGCAATCCTGAGTCGTACTCAGCCTGGGAAAATGACAACTCATACAAAGGTGTAGTTCACTGACCTTTACTACAGAGTGTTTACAAAACCTTTACTACACCACTGGTGTGCGGTTACTGTACTGTGGGTGAAACGGCAAGATGCAATTCATTGTCTTTGTGCTAGTCTTTAGCACACAAATGATTAACTGCAGGTAAACCTCAGTAAATTGTCAGTAAAGAAAATAACACTTTATTATATATTCAGTTTATTCATGAATAGGAAACAAACTGCAAAATTGGAACAAAGGTGCAAGGCTTCCAATGTAGCCACTGTCATCTGTCTAATTAATAACTTTGCTTTTTGGTGTTGTAGGAAATGGAGGACTTTGTCCAAAGCTCGGGAGATGACGGTATTGTAGTGTTTTCACTGGGCTCCATGATAAAAAACCTCACCAAAGAGAGAGCGAACACCATCGCTTCAGCGCTCGGCCAGATTCCTCAAAAGGTCAGAGTTTACACAGTTAATGAAACACATCTTGATACATAACCTAGAATCTAATTTGAGTGTCAATAGGCACCTACACTACACAGGCACTACAATTACACCTACAGGCACTGTTCCATACAGTTGTTAATCTGACATTCATTTGGACAAAATAAATATAATTAGAGTGTTTCATTGATTCTGAATGTTTTGAGGGTGGCCCCTTAGTTCAGCAGGTAGTGTTGGTGCCTCACAGCTCCTGAGTCTCTTCTGGGTTCTCCAATTTCCTCTCAAAAATGTCAATAGGTAGATTGGCTACTCTAAATTTCCAGTAAGTGTTGACCTAAACCAAGTTAAGTGCACTCATAAGTTCCTCAGATCTGAATCCTGTGTGTAATTTCAGGTCTTGTGGCGATACACAGGCGAGAAACCAGAAACTCTCGCTCCTAATACTAGACTCTATGACTGGATTCCCCAGAATGATTTACTAGGTGAGGAATATTGTTCATATGAATATACTATCACATTCTGTTGAAGTAAATACACAAATGATTGTGTCTACAGGACATCCTAAAACCAAGGCCTTCATCACCCATGGTGGAACTAATGGAATATATGAAGCTATTTATCATGGAGTTCCCATGGTGGGCCTGCCGCTGTTTGCTGATCAGCCTGACAATATAAATCACATGAAAACAAAAGGAGCTGCTGTTATACTCGACTTGAACAAAATGGAGACCGAGGACTTGAAGCAGGCTCTCAATGATGTCATTAACATTCCATCGTGAGTTGATATTGTGATTTTAATAAGAGTTGGCTCTTTAAGGTTAAAATCACTTTAAGGGTGCATATGTAAAAATTTCAGTAAGCACCTTCACCTGCATAATTGTACCTTTCTCATTAAATCAAACTGGACCAAATTAACTTAATTACATTCATTAATTTTTCTTGCCCTTTTCCTGATGGGATAATGGTGGCTCAGAAAGTTAGTCCAGACCCACCCACAGATTTCACCTCCTCTGGAGGGAGGAGCAGACCTTCCCAAACTGTGGGATATAATCTTTCAACCGCCTGGGTTTATCCATTTATGGCATTTGGCAGATGCCCTTATCCAGAGTGACTTACAACTGAGCAGTTGAGGGTTGAGGGCCTTGCTCAAGGGCCCAGCAGTGGCAGCTTGGCAGTGCTGGGATTTGAGCTCACGACCTTCCAATAAGTAGTCCAACATCTTAACCACAGAGCTACCACTGCCCTAATCCAAATATTCCCATGTCTCAATCCAGTGGTATGTGCCTGACACAGCTTTAACTCAAAGACGCTACCTCTTGAGACGTGCCTGACACATACCCCTAACTTCTGAGTCTGACACCTACTCTAAATCTGAGTCTGACACCAACCTAAAACTGAGTCTGACACCAACCTTAAACGGTTTCGACTAAACACCAAAGATGCAAACACAACTCTCACTACACTACTCATAGATAACCTAGGTCACACGAGCATTGACCCAGATACCCCATACTCCTTTAAAAGCTCCCACAACAGATGTTGAGGCACATGATCATAAGCCTTTTCCAGATCCATCAAATACATGAAGACTGGATTGGCATACTCTTATGACCCTTCACAAAGCCTTGAAAGAGTAAAAAACACTGGTCCACTGTTGCACAGCTCCTGAATCCTAGATTCAACTATCAGATGGAGTTTCCTTTCCAGAACCTTTTCATAGACTTTTCCCTGGGAGACTCAGAGTGACTCCGAGTGACACAATCAACTTCACCACAAAAAAATTAATGAATAAAATACATAAAAGGGATGTTTATCACACTAATAAAGATATTTATCACACATTCAATTAGCCAAGTTGAAGCTACTCTAAGATTCTCAAACTGTCTTATTTCGCAAACATTTTTCAGTCTATACATGTTTAAACATAATATGACTGTTTGTTTTCTTTTTTTTCCCTGTTCTTAGCTACAAGGAGAGCATTCTGAGGCTATCTCAAATCCACCATGATCAACCGATGAAGCCGCTAGACCAGGCTGTCTACTGGATTGAGTTTGTAATGCGCAATAAGGGAGCCAAGCACCTGAGGGTTGAAGCTCATAACCTCACTTGGTATCAGTACCAATGCTTGGATGTGGTTGCCTTTTTGCTCTCCACAATTATATTGGTCATGTTTTTCTTGGTGAAAATGTGCAGTTGGTTCTTCCGTAAATTTTTCAAAAGGAGCCCAACAAAGAGCAAGAAAGACTGAAGTATGTAGTGCAGTTGAATTGGTTAATAATCACTGTGATAATTGTACATACATTGAAGGACTAAAATGTGCTAGATGTTAAATGTACATGATATGTTCCAGAATTTCAGACTGTTTGGTCACAGTATGTACAGGTTTATGTTTAAAACCTGATTCCACCACTATGAAGTATAAAGCAATTAAATACTGAGTTTTATCTATATGTTGTACAGTTTGTGTTTGTGTGTGGGTTTTTTTTTTTTTATTTAAATGTAATTTGTTTAACTTTTTAGCTTCATTTCTAATGAAGGAAATACATTTGCTTTCTCAATCCTTTGTACGGATATAATTAGATTGCTAAAAAAAAAAAATTTTAAAAATTATAATAAAAAGTTAGAAGATTGAAAGTGGTAGCACAAAAGCATCAATTAATCACTGCACATTTTTATGTTTTGCCATCTATGTAGTCAAACAATAGACATTTAGGCATCAGATGCTAATGATTAATATAGCTGGGTAGTAGAGAAATATTAACTGGATAAGGATAAATATAGCTGGTTACTGTCTTCAGTCTAATATTAGCTAATTGTGTATAGGTAGGGGAATTAGATTAATCTAGATTAATCTCAGATCACATGGGCAGCTTAATGACATCAGTAAAGAATTCGCCAAACTCATTACATTACATTTTGAGTTTTCATAATAGCTTTGAAGGGCACAGCTTTTAGATGGGGTTCAGCAGAATTTTTATTTATTTATTTTTTTTCTCACTTGGGCATAGCAGTTTACTCTTACAATGTTTAAATGTTAATTACCCTGGCAGAAAATAATGAACATGATTTGTATGCTTGGGTTATGGGAAGTTTCAAAAAAGTCCAGCGATTGAATATTGTTTCAAAATTTCTGTTTGTTGCTTGGAGACAATATTTGACTATTCCGATTATAAATGTATAATCACTGTCACAGACAGTGGAACATCAGAATGTTTTAAGCAAAATGTTCTTCATACTCTTGATTATTGAGTCCCCAATGAGTAGAGTTTGGCAGTCCAGAAAAGCAGTCTTTGTAGTGGAAACCATTAGAATTTCTGTGATGTTTTCTATTGTTTTTTTTTCTTCATCAGGGTGGGTTTTCTCTGGGTTCTCTAGTTTCCTCCCACCTCCCAATGACATGCTGGTAGGTGGATTGTCTATGATAATTGCCCTAGATGTGAATGTGAATGTACACCTGAATATCACACCCAAATGTGTTTTTGCCCCAAACCGTTGCCACAAAGCTGGAAGCACACGGATGTCTTTGTATGTTGTAGAATTACCATTTCCAACAGTTCCAGCATGTCAATGCCCCTGTGAAGCAAAGCAAGCTCCATGAAGACATGGTTTGCCAAGGTTGATGTGGAGGAACTGAAGTCGCCTGCACAGAGCCCTGACTTCAACCCCACCTTTCAAATGAACTGGAACACTGATTGCCTCCTACCCCAACATCAGTGCCTGACCTCACTAATGCTCTTGGAAATCCCCAATTTCCATCCACCCATTCATTTTCCATATCACTTTTCCTACACAGGGTCACGGGGGAACCTGGAGCCTGTCCCAGGGAACTCGCAGGGAACAATTCACCTACAACACATATCTTTGGACTTGGGGGAAAAACTGGAGTATCCAGAGGAAACCCCGAAGCATATGCAAGCTCTGTGCACACAGGGTGGAGGAGGAATACAGGAGGTGCGAGGCAAACATGCTAACCACTAAGCCACTAAACCCCTTTTGCTAAGCCACCGTGCCTCCACCCACATTTTTTTTTTTGTTGGTTATTTGTTAACGTACCTGACGTACCCCAATCTGGCAACCCTCTTCCCAATCTGGCAACCCTTGGCGCTTTCTATACATTGCGACGGATGTGGTTTAATATAAATTCAGTAATTAGAGAGGAATTAATACTCAGTATGTCAGAAATTTAGATAATAAGAAAAAAAAGTCTACGCAGATAACCTGGCAACTCTTTGCTGCAATCTGGCAACCCTTGGGTGCAATCTGGCAACTCCTTGCTGCAATCTGGCAACCCTTGGGTTCAATCTGGCAACCCTTTGCGGAGCGGCGGTGCAGAGCTAGAGGAAGTGTTCGGCCATTTTAGACGAGGGCTGAGAAGAACACAAACATTCAGCTGAATGTCTTTTTTTGTTTTGTTTTGTTTAATGTAGCTAAGGGATTGTCTAAACAAAATATATTGGGCGCTGAAGAGGAGACAAAACGAGGCGACTCAAAGTCTCCTTTTAAAAAAGAGAGAAAGGCTGCCGAAGATGGCCGTCGATAGGCGAGACGACAAAGGTAAAATAATTTAGCTAGCTAATATTAGCATGTTGGCGCTTAGCTTACACCATTGTCTCCTCACGTTGGATTTTGCATAGCCGCGTTGACCACTGCGTCATTATTATAATAATAAAGCATAATAATTGAACAGCCATTGTTGTTGTTATTATTATTATTATTAGTAGTAGTAGTAATTGGTATTTTCATGTTTATTTTACCAGGTTGGCTTAGCTAATTTAATAGCTGTTTGAAGTGTTTATTTGTGTTAGCTTTGTAATCCAGCTAACTAGCATTCAGCTCGCATCCCTGCATCGGTAATTCGATGGACGTCCTGTTAATTGTTTCGTTTAACCTACGTATGGAAAAAAAAAAAATCTTCACAATAGCTGTTGGTAATCATTTCCTAAAATCAAAATACTTTTTTTTAGATGGAGAACTCAATGTCCTGGAGGATATCTTGACTGATGCTCCAGACCAAGACGACGAGCTGTACAACCCTGAAAGTGAACATGGCCTGAACGAAAAGAAAGGTGCGGGTGTGTGTTACTGTAGCAATTATATATTGTATTGCATTTTGTGCAACAGGAAATTATATATGGGTGTTTTGTATCCAAGACGACTTACAGTTGAGACAGGATACAGGATCTTGATCAAGAACCCAACCGTGACAGCTTGGCATCGCAGGGATTTGAGCTGGGAACCTTCCTTCCGATTAATTTCCCAAAGACTTAAACACTGAGCCACCACTTCCACTAATCGACCATTTAAATTGTGTGTAAAGCAAAAAAAAAAAAAAAAACATGATAATCTTTGCACTTCCTTGTGTGTATACACTATATGGTCAAAAGTGAAGTATGTGAACACCTGACCATCACACCCATATGTGTTTGTTGAACATCCCATTCCAGATTTAGTCCCCTCTTTTTCCTGTTATAACAACCTTCTGGGATGTATTTTCACTAGATTTTGGCGCACGGCAGTGGGGATTTATGTTCATTCAGACACAAGAGCAATAGTGAGGTCAGGCACGTTCCAGTTCACCCCAGAGGTGGTCAGTGGGGTTGAGGTCAGGGCTCTGTGCAGGAGTTCCTCAGCATGGAGCATCTTTGGCAAACCAGGTCTTCATAGAGCTCGCTTTGTGCACAGGGCCATTGTGATGATGGAACAGGTTTGGACTCTGCCCCTTGGCTCCAGTGAAGGGGAAATGTAATGTTACAGCATACAAAGACATTCTATACGACTGTGTGCTTTAAACAACCGTTTGGGTGAAAACCGCATGGGTGTGATTGTAAGGTCCACATACTTTTGGCCGTATAGAAGAAGAAAAAACAAAAGGAAACAAAAAATCGAATTCCCTAATTTGTCTTGTTTATTAGAAAGATATTTTTGAGAATGACTTTCTATAAAATTGTCATTATAAGCTGAAGGAGAAAGTGGCTGCAAGGAAAGGTAACTAGAGCAGCCGTAGTATTAACTGCTGATTAGACAAAAATAGATTAACATTTATAGCATTTGGCAGACACCCTTATCCAGAGCGACTTACATTTATCTAATTTATACAAGTGAGCAGTTAAGGGTTAAGGGCCTTGCTCAAGGGCCCAGCAGTGACAGCTTGGCAGTGGTGCGATTTTGAACTCATAACCTTCTGATCAGTAGTCCAACGTCTTAACCACTGAGCTACCACTGGCCTAGATCAGCAAAAGGTTAAATCAGTTAATCAGTAAAAGGTTTTCATTGCAGGCATGTCTTTTGCACTGAGAAACAGATGTAGCTGTAGTGTGATTGAGGGCAAGTTTAAGAGAGGGGGGTTCTGAAATTTTTGGGGAGTCAAAGCTGAACACCAAAGCAACGGGGGGGAAAAACCAACTAACTGGTACTCTGTAACAGATGGAAATTGTGAAGTCCGATCATACACTGTGACCCTTAAACTGCTAAACAACTGATGTACACTGAGAGTTGATTTTTAAATTTTTTTTATTTCTTAGGTTCCAAGCGAAAGAACGAGCGTGGAGACAGCCACGATGCAAAGCGACTGAGGTCTTCAAGCCACTCCACCAGGCAGCCGGTTAAAAGGTCAGTTTCGTCCAGCAGCGCCATTGGGAAAAAGGTGATCAGCCTGAGAGGCAGACACCATCCTGATGACTTCTATGAAGATAGGAAGAACCATTCTGGCAGAGGGAGAGCTTCCAGGGCTGATCTGTCCAAAGGGCACAGCAGAGACCACCAGAGGAGGATCAAACCATTGATGCCAGAGCTGAATGAGGTGTGTGGGGCACTTTGGCTAGGTGTTAAAAATAATAAGGCAGATTTTACAGTCGAAGTAGACTTGGGCCCTGTTCGCACTTGATATTAATATTCATCTCAGGTGATGAATATTACGGGTGGACAGCACAAGATATAAGGTCAAATACTTCTTGAGATCTGATTGAGCTGCGTTTAAACTGTCCAGGCTGCACTGTTGACGCACGTAAAGGGTTGTGTTTTTCGCCATGGCTTGTGCGTTTTGAATAGGCTACATTGAACATTTTAGAGCACCACTTCACTGCTCATTTTAGGTTGAACATTCAGTCCCTTTCTCAGAAGCTCAGGAACTTTTCCTGCTTCAAGATTAGGTACTTTTCTATCTACGAGTATAAAACGAGTGTATGGCTTTCTGGAGGACTCAACATGGAGGAACTGCTTATTACTACTGTTTCGGTACAATGAAGAAGCTTTTTCTTCTCGATCAACATAGTGCCTCTTATGTATGGTGCATTGGCTTGTTATCTAAATGCAGTAAACATTATTCACACAGTAATGCATACCTTTTCCTTTTAGAAGCTGAGGAGGACGAGTGAGGAGAGTGTGGGCCGGGTCAGTCGCTCCTCGAAAGAAGATGAAGAAGCGCGGTCTGAGGAGTACGCTTCCGAGCAGGAGACGGGCAGTTCCGCAGGCTCCTCTGAGGGCAACCGTTCTGACGGTGAGGAAGAGGAGGTGATGGAGGATGAGGACGAGGAAGGAGAGAAGGGCCCAGATGATGAAGAGGAGGAAGATGATGTTGAGGGAGAAGAAGGAGAAGAGGATGATGAAGACTATGAGCTGGAGGATGGCGACCAGCAGGAAGGGAACGAGCAGAATGACTACGACACGCGCAGCGAAGCCAGCGACTCGCAGTCAGAATCGGTGTCCTTCTCAGAGGGCGAGTCGGTACACTCCGCGTCAGGCTCTGAGGCCTCTGGTGAGCAGCTGTCTTTCTCAGCATCATGTGTTAATTACAGTCCTAGTGGTCAGCTTGCAGCTTGATCCCAGATTCTGCCAAACATCCCATAATGCAGCAGGTGTGACCGGTACTGCTCTTGTAGGTTATTTGAGCAAAACCATTTCAGATGAAGCAAAATTCAGAACACAGTCTGGCACTTTTAGATATTGTAGGCTGCAGTCTGTTCTGAAGCAAACTTCGAAGGGTCTTTCGGAAGACCACTTTACCAAAATGGAGCCTTTCTGAAGACTGTCACACTTGCAGCAACATGATACTAAGTGTAAATATCTCCTAATACATAGTTCCAATGGACTATTACTAAATGTATAGTGAATGTTTTGTACTTAAACCTGGTCTGCATTCATGGCAGACCTAGGTAGTACACAAGTACAACGTATTGTATCTGAGCATCGCAATGACTTGCACTATAATCTTGATTTTCCCTGATGGTCTCTTAATTACAGTCTAGATTAGCTATTCTTCATAATCATAACTATTAAATTATGATGGGCTATAATTAGTAATTCCTGGAATTATGTCATAAAGGCAACATTTAATTCCCTGCTCATGTCAGCGAGTATTATGTGATGACACCTCTGTGCTCATAATAGAGCTGGTAGATGCCAGGTTTATAGTCAGTATAAAGAATTATGTAGACGATATTACTGTGAAACCTTTGATAAAACCCACAGAGCAGGAGTCACAACCTTTTTGGGTTTGCATCCAGAGACACGCCTCCCCGCTTCAACCAATCACAGCACCAAAAATAGCACTGTAGTGACACACGACATGCTACTACGATTTTGGAAGACTACATGTGTTGCAATGCAATACGCTCCAATTTAGAAGTATAAACCAGTGTCTAGATGGGTCTTTTGAAAATATTTTCAGCATTTCAGTGTATATAAATGGCTTATGGGATTAATTGCTGCAGAATGGACTGTAC
Organism: Cranoglanis bouderius; assembly: GCA_023630585.1. NCBI lineage: Eukaryota > Metazoa > Chordata > Actinopteri > Siluriformes > Cranoglanididae > Cranoglanis > Cranoglanis bouderius. The sequence goes on along the minus strand of CM042565.1, from coordinate 13,606,271 downwards.
CAATATTATGAAATCATTTTCTGTTAGATAATCATTTTTACCATTTTAAGCATCCACTTCATGCCTTTGGTGGTCCTTGTAAACAAACAAGGCTTTACTTGACAGCAGACTCTTGCTGTAATGTTTTACTTGTAAATCATTAATCACGTGTTGTCAGAAGTTTTCACTACAGGTTGCTACCTGGATGTGTTCATTTTAAGGACAGATGTACAAGTGCAGAGTTAGAAATCCGAGCCCAAGTCATCTAGAGAAGGCATTTATATACGAATACATATATACACTCTAACAGAAGGGGCTTGTTCTCCCATTTACTATTCAGATAAGGAAAGAAAAGAGAAGAAGCACGCTAGAGGGATATCACCAATCGTTTTTGATAGAAGTGGAAGCTCAGCTTCAGAATCATGCACAGGTATTAAATAATCCCCAATAATTCAGTTTTGCATATACAGTTGCAATCAAAATTGTTCAACCCCCATTGCAAATGAGGTTTATTGTCAAAATTTACAGACTTTCAGCTGTTTGCAATGAACAAATCAAACAAAAGCAATTGAAATAGTTCAACACAACGAATGCTTCAAGTGGTTTTCCCAAATTCACCTGAAAGTGCAACTTATAATGACTTCTCCAGTCTCAAAATTATTCAACCCCCTGAATAGAATCCCTCACAACAGCACAAATATGCAAAACAGGTGCTGTCACGGGCTTCATTAGTTGCACCAGGTGTGCTTGAGCTGGAACACATGAAATACCCGAACTGGCTAGGGGCAGAAAATACGTGAAATACCTGGAAGGGGCAGAAACCAGATTTCTGAGAAGGCAGGTTGTGAAAAACCCTCGAGTGACTGCAAAAGACCTGCAGCAAGACTTCATGGAAACAGGCACTGAGGTTTCAGTGAGCACACTATGGCGTGTACTAAACGCAGAAGGTTTCCATGCCAGAACTTCAAGACGTACACCACTACTGACCCAAAAGCACAAGAAAAGTCGGCTCAAAATCATATAAATAAGCCACAGAAATTTTGGGATTCTGTTCTGTGGCACGATGAAACAAAACTGGAACTTTTCGGTATGATGGATCAGCGGTATGTCTGGAGAAAAAGAATGAAGAAAGAACACACTGTCCACAGTCAAGCATGGTAGCATGGTGGTGGCTCAGTGATGCTCTGGGGTTGCTTTACATCCTCTGGCACTGGAAAACTGTAGCGTGTGGAAGGAAAAATGGATTGATTGAAGTATCAGGAAATCCTAGGAAAAAACGTCATGCCCTCTGTGAGGAAGCTGAAGCTTGGGCGTCATTGGACCTTCCAACAGGACAATGATCCCAAGCATACCTCAAATTCCACCAAGGCCTGGTTGCAGAAGAAGTCCTGGAAGATTCTACAATGCCATCAGTCACCTGACTTGAACCCCATAGAAAATCTGTGGTGGGATTTGAAGAAGGCGGTTGCAGCACGCAAACCCAAGAATATTACTGAGCTGGAGGCCATTGCTCATGAGGAATGGGCTAAGATTCCTCAGGAACGCTGCCAGAAGCTGGTGTCTGGCTATGCATCTCGTTTGCAGAAGGTCATAACAGCAAAAGGGTGCTCTACTAAGTATTAAAGATGCTTGCCACGAAGGAGTCGTATAATTTTGAAACTGGAGAAGTCATAATAAGTTGCATTTTCAGTTGAATTTGGGGAAACCACTTGAAGCGTTCGTTGTGTTGAACTATTTCAATTGCTTTTGTTTGATTTGTTCATTGCAAACAGCTGAAAGTCTGTAAATTTTGACAATAAACCTGATTTGCAATGAGGGTTCGATAATCTTGATTACAACTGTATAAGCTCATGCACCAATTAATCGAACTAATTATTAATTATGGAAGAGGTGGTAGTCTTTGTATGATTTTGACCGAGTAACTGTGTAAGCTGACCTGCCTCTGCCCTGGTAGCAGTACAGGTTCAGAGCAATTATTCTCATCAAGGAATGATGGACAACATCTGGCACACACAAAAAAAAGACAGATTGTCACTGACAAGAATGAGAGTTGTTCATTTTAGATACAAGTTAAGGTTTTGTTAAATATAGGCTTTTTAATTAAAGTGTAGGTCATTCAGTGGCAGAGCAGGTCAGATTACAGAGAGTGGTATTAATACAGTCACATCAATGCACATCTGTTGGCCACCTGGTATAGTGTAAATTTCCAACAACAAAACAGTTTGTTTGGTTTTTTTTTGTTTTTTTTCCTTGAGTCCTTTTAAGGCTACATCCACATTAATCTGGATAAATTTGAAAGCGCATCTTTTTTTCTCTACATTTTGGCCTTTCGTCCACACTAAGACGGCATTTTTGTTCATGGAAAACGGGGCTTTTCTCTCCCAAGTGGATACATTTGAAAATGCCATTTTCACATTGTAGTTTGGACTGAGAAAACGGAGATATTCAAAAACGATTATGTATTTTTAGTAGGGGTGGGGAAAAAATCTATTCAGTTAACTATCGTGATTTAAAAAAAAAAAAGATTTTGAAATCGATTTTTTTTTTTTTATACCAGAATCGATATAATTCATATTCAATTGCTTTAGTTTAGTCTTTGCTTATAGACAAGGTGGAGAGAAGTTACTGCTTTTATTCCAGCATAGGGTGAATGTATTTGTTGTTATCTATGAGTATTACGTGACTCCAAATCCCTTTCAAACAGACGCGAGAAGTTCCAGGAGTCTCCCGCATATTGATAGCGGCTCCCCGACGCCCGCAAAATATATATAACATACCGGAAATAGATTTTTTTTTTTTTTTTTTTGAGCGCAAGCGAGCGAGAGACCACAATGTTTCTTATAGTAGACGGGCTCTGCAGACACAGAGTGAGTGAGTGACAAGATGTAACGAAAGAGTGACAGAGAGCCTATCCTGATTGGTGTCTCTTTCTGCTAACTAGACCTGTCAGTTTTCTCTGTGGGCGGGCTTTACAGTCGACCTCTCTCTCTCTCTTCAGTTCATCCATCAATTCAGTGTACCACTGTAGTTCAGTAACACTGTAGTGTCCAAAAATAAAAAAGAAAATAGAAAACGCACTTCACCTCAGACTACACTGAAGTGTACTCCTGCTTAATAGGGGTCAAAAATCGTTTTGCTCGCTGCGCTGTTTGCAGCAGCGACTTTTCGATTGCCCATGGTGAGTTAAATGATCGTAAGAGACATGTTGAGGTGAGTTTAACAGGTGTCATTTGTTCATTAACATTGCTAACGTTATTTAAACTAGCTGGCTAGCTGCTAAGGAGCTACTCTATTGATGTCCTACATGATGAAGCCAAACTCCTTGTAGACTTGCCTTAAGTTGTGTTATATATATATATATATATATATATATATATATATAATGGTACATATTAAATACATTACATATGTACAAGTACATATTTTAATGTCACATTTAGCTGTTAGCCTTGAGACTGCCAACAAAATAATCCAAAAAAAAATCTCAAAAATATTAGAATAAAAAATTTATAATACAGCAATGTTGACCTGAGAAGACTCTAATCAGCTAATTAACTCAGAACACCTTTTTACTCAAAACACCGTCGCTCAGTGGTCCAAAGTCCTCTTTTCAGATGAAAGTAAATTTTGCATTTCATTTGGAAATCAAGGTCCCAGAGTCTGGAGGAAGAGTGGAGAGGAACAGAATCCAAGTTGCTTGAAGTCCAGTGTGAAGTTTCCACAGTCAGTAATGATTTGGGGTGCCATGTCATCTGCTGGTGTTGGTCCACTGTGTTTTCTCAACTTGAGAGTTGATGCAGTGTCTACCAGGAGATTTTAGAGCACTTCATGCTTCCATCTGCTGACGAGCTTTATAGAGATGCTGATTTCCTTTTCCAGAAGGACTTGGCACCTGCTCACAGTGCCAAAACTACTGGTAACTGGTTTGCTGACTGTGCTTTTTACTGTGCTTGATTGGCCAGCCAACTCACCTGACCTGAATTTTGTCAAGAGGAAGATGAGAGACACCAGACCCAACAATACAGACGAGCTGAAGGCCACTATCAAAGCAACCTGGGCTTCCATAACACCTCAGCAGTGCCACAGGCTGATTGCCTCCATACCACGCCGCATTGATGCAGTAATTCGTGCAAAAGGAGCCTCGACCAAGCATTGAGTGCATAAATTAACAAACAAAAATATATTTGTTAAATAAAACCCATAACGCTACACCAGTAATTATATATGAATTGAAATCTCACACGCATATAAAATCCCCACCATTTTACCAAAAGTATCATTTCTATAACCATTTTATTGCTGTTGTACCAGGACATTAACACGTAGTGTTTACTGCCTGCAGGATCTGAAAAGAAGCACGAAAAGCTGTCGTCGTCTGTCCGTGCTGTGAGAAAAGGTAAGAAATAATCAAGAGTTCACAGAAAGCTGCAGACATGGTTGAAAAGGCTTTCTGTATTCTCAAGGTCTTTTTGTTCCTCCTTCACTGTCACTGTCATTCAATAGATCAAACCAGCAAGCTGAAATACGTCCTGAGAGAGGCCAGGTACTTCCTGATTAAGAGCAACAACCATGAGAATGTGTCTCTCGCTAAAGCAAAGGTGTGTATTTTGTGACGTTTTGTGGTAATATAGCCTTATCTATAAAGATGAGGGATTATAACTGGGAGTTTGTTGCAAAATATCTCATTTGCTCCGCCTCCAGGGGGTGTGGTCGACCCTGCCTGTGAACGAGAGGAAGTTGAACGCGGCATTCCGCTCGGCTAGAAGCGTCATCCTTGTGTTTTCTGTCAGGGAGAGCGGCAAATTTCAAGGTGAGATATCCAAGGATAAATTAGTATTTTAGGAATACTCCTGTATTGTAGGTCAAGAACAAACAATACACATAATCATGACATTGCTAATTTTATTATAAAAATGATAAACCTTTCAATAGTAAGCCTTGTACAGCATTCCTGGATTTTGTATTAAAATGTCGTTAGACTTGTCCTTCCTTTTTTAATTGTTCTGTTTTGGGTTCATTTCAGGTTTTGCTCGACTCTCGACCGAGTCTCATCATGGAGGTTCTCCCATCCACTGGGTCCTGCCTGCAGGCATGAACGCCAAGATGCTCGGAGGAGTCTTCAAAATCGACTGGATATGCAGGTAGCTTTGACTTATACACACTTTCATGTAGAATATAAATGATGTGATCCTTCACAGAAAAAGTGTGATTCTCTTTTCCTTTAAAAAAACATTTAATGTTCTCGCTCATGCCCTTTTCAGGCGGGAGTTACCTTTTACAAAGTCAGCACACCTCACCAACTCCTGGAACGAACACAAGCCTGTGAAGATCGGACGTGACGGACAGGTTAGTCTTCTATCTGACTGTCTCTCCTTGATCCATTAATGGTTCTTTTAAAATAAATACGCTGCTTTTTATAGTGTTTACTATGTGACTCATCATATTCCTGCCATTTTATGTGGGAATGAAGGGAAATGTCAGTTATGTTGATCATTCTGCAAAAAAAAAAGAAATTAAGACCAGGGTTTTACTTGATACATGGCTATGTTTGGGAAGCAGCAGCTACTTAAATTGCTTTGTTCATGTACTCGCCTGTGTACCTTTTGTACATCTAGAGCAGGGGTGTCCAATATTATATGCAAAGGGCTGGTGTGAGTGCAGGTTTTCATTCCGATCAAGCAGGTGCCACACTTGATTCCACCCGTTTAATCAGTTGATCTTGGCTTTCAGTAGACTAAGGTGTGGTTTCTGCTCGGCTGGAATGAAAACCTGCACTCACACCGACCCTTTCCGGATAAGACTGGACACCCCTGATCTAGCGAATTAAAATCGATATCCACTAGATGGCACATCAGAGCTGAAACATTAATTTCTGTCAGATTTGCATGTAAACCTGAATATGTTCATTTTTGTTTTGATTTCATGCCAACTATTCTAGGACACACATATGTCTCTGTTTGGACACCAGCTGTGTTGGTTCCTCTTTTAAAATGTTATGCCATCTTCGGGATTGTCGCCATGAGCTGTGTCTTAAATGAAAAAAAAAAAAATGCCCTTGCATTCAAAAGCATTTACTAATCTAGAAGATCCAGAATATTGGTCTGCAAAACAGGCCTTTCTATAGGTTTTAAGGCTCTGAGAGTATTTTAAAAATGAAACACTAACCATAATGGGTAAGATGCTTAGTGTTAATTCTAAAAGACTCTGATAATACTAAAAAAAAAAAAGTCTGTTTCCCACATCACCACACTATACTACTCCTACTATTTACGTTGGTACTGCACAATGCATACTTGTCATGTAAATTCTTTTAGACATGCACAATTAACATGTGAAATGAATGCAAAGTTTGTGCATATGCGTAGTGAAAAGCAAGCATGAAACTTGGCCTAACATTGCAAGCAATATGGGAAAGGTGGCATATTTATTTTACAAGAATGATTTTTGCATGTCTTCATTCTATCTCTTTTCAAAATTCTTTGTTCCCCCCCCATTGTTTCGTGTCTGCAGGAGATTGAGACGAACTGCGGCCTGCAGCTGTGCATGCTCTTCCCTCCGGACGAGAGCATTGACTTGTATCAGGTTATTCACAAAATGCGCCACAAGAGGAGGACGCACTCGGAGCCTCGTTCCCGGGGCCGTCCCCCGCACAGAGAGCCCGCCCCCCGAGACCTGGGAAGGTTAGAAATGTTCTTTGGACTGCTAGTGCGCACATGTGTCACATGACGGGCCAAAGGGAGCGTGTTGTTGTTTCCTTCTTCCTACTCGTCCTCCTCGATTCCTCAGAGAAGAGCCTCAAAACAAGCCGGCCAGAGCTCACCGGAGCCTACACGTCCAGCGGCCGGCTGTGTTCTGTTGTTGCTGTTCATGTATATGCTGATATGTGCATTTGAAAGAAGCGTAACAGTTAAAAGCGTAACATAATCTTTTTTTCTTTTTTTTTTAACTGAATGAATGTACGCTAATGTTAAAAATCCCAATGTAACTCCTTATTCACTTCAGCCTGACAGTAGTTCAGTTAACATTTTCTGTAGCGGTAGTAATAAGGTGCATTCTCTTTTGTAGATGAGTCTGTGTTTAAATTTTTCCAAAAGCCTTTTCTTTCAGGAATTTCCATGAGGGATAGACCCAGTCATATATGGGACTATTTAAAGGAGCCATAATATATAACAGAAGATGGCGCATCCATTTGAGAGGCAGAAAGCGTTGATTGTTTTAAAAAAAAAAATCTTTCAAGAAGAGAATATTTTGGGACTCTTTCACTGGTTTTCCAGTTCTGTCCAAAAACAGCTTGGATGGGCGTTCTTTTGAATATCGATAGATGTGTGTGCAGAGCGTAGCAGAAAGGAGTGAGAGAAGGAAAGAGAGCGAGCAAGCGAGAAAAAGAGAAAGCCAGGGAATGAGGCGAGCTGAGCGTGTTCTACTAGCAAGTTCCCGGGGAGAGATAGGCCAGTTCTGTTGCTACATCATGCAATGCCTATGGACTGAAATGATGCCAGGGACTGTCCCTTATAGCACTGCTGTATATGAACTGTTGCTGCTCTCAAAGTGTGCCTGAAATGAGCTCGTATTTACTCAACTCAAGCAGAAAAAACAAATGGCCCCCAAAAAAGGACTGAGCAAACAAAAAAAGGAAGTTTGATGGTTTTCAGGCTCTGATCCACTAAACCCCAACCCTTACTCAAGGACTGTGGATGTTTGTCATGGCAAAAAAAAAAAAAAAATCCCTCCCCCTTTCCTGATCCCTTTAAGAATACTCCTCCCTGTCTCCCAGCTGGTGGTAGGTAGGCTGTCATGTTCAAATCAACCCTGACGGACTGAGCTGGTGTAGGGCGGCAGCACACCCTGCCTCCACTTCATCTCCCCCTCCCTTTCTCTCAGGTTCCACTGAGGCTTCCATGGACTGCGTACCACAAGCGAAGCACTTGGGAGGGGGTTCACCATGGGGGTTATTTCCAATGGCCGGAGCTCCTCTTTTGTCTTTTTTGTTTGATTTTAAATGGACTGCATCACACCTTATTGCACCCCTTCTTCCGCCTTACCAGGCCGATCAAGTTAAATGTGTTTACCAGGCCGTATACGGCTAAAGAGTAAGCTGGACTGTTATATGAACTTTTGCTATCATAAATATTTGCCAGCGTTAACAGTCACAAAACTACAAGAAAGCGGTATGTCACACTTTCAAACAGAATTCTTTTTCTTTCGCTTTACTGTTTTGGTTATTCTGGGTCTGACGTTTTGAGTGGATTTAGGAGCCAGAGAGTAATTAACTAGAGTAATTTTTATGTAGAATGGGATAGTGCGCTGAACAGCACATATTCATTAGTAGTACATTTCTGACATGACCTACTGTAACCACAAATTGAGTTTGAAGACATTTATGCCTAAAACATCATCATACTCTGTAACTAGAGCTTCAGACAAAAAAACAAAAACAAATGATTTACATGACTGGAATAAAATTGTTTTTACTATGTGAAACTTGTTGAAATTTTAATGCAGTAACCTCTGTGGCAAAGCCCAGGAAATTCCATAATCACTTTTTTTGTCTGGAAGTGTTTATTATACAAGTCTGATGATGTTTTAGGGTGAAACTTCAATATTATTAAGCCAATGGCACTCCTTCTGGTGGACAAAACAGAAAATGACATGTTGTAATTTGCCTGTCCGTGTGGTTGGTAGCTTTGAGAGACCTAGGTATGTTCAGTAATTATTATTATTATTATTATTATTTCTTTTTTTTATGTATCATGTGAGGATAAACTATAAAGCTATTTATAATTCATCATGAGCCCTGCAAGAACAAGTTGGAGAGTTTACCCTGATTATTCAGTTCACTGATTTTGGGCATTTCCATGTATGGTATTAGACATGTTTATTTAAGGCACATATTGGCATATGTATATGGAGGGTGTCCACTATCTAGAAAGCCGGGTTCAGAAGTTTCATTTGTGTGCATGCAGCTTAATTAGTAATCTGTATAATTTAGCTTTGGGGAAGGTGTTGCTGTGGAGGCAGGTTGCGCAAACTTGACCCAGTGAGTATAAGAAGTGTCTGGAAATGGCATCACACTGTTTAAATATTCTCCGCAGATGTAATGAGCTCATCAGTCCAGGGCAATTCCACTCTTTTCAGCACCTAGTTCATTATGACAAACGTCATATTACTGATGCGATGCTTTTTATGCTTTCTTTTAAAGCACATACCAAGAACTACTTTTAAAATTGATGTCATGAAATTGATGAGACATAGTTGAACTTAATGTTGAAAAGTTGTGAAGTCTCCCTTTCAAGAATGTGTATTGATGCGTTTGAACATTTTTTAATATTGAAGAGTGACAATCGTTTGAAAGAGCTCATTCATTATAAATAGATTTTTTTTTTTTTAAATGAGGGAAATAATCTAGGTTTTACAACAGTGACGTCATACTAACCTGCCTGATTCATGTAGGCGTCGTCCAGAGGAATATGACATGAACAACAGGAAGCGACCCAGGATTGACTATCCTTCCGAGTTCCCCCAGAGACCAGGTCAATATCTCGCACTGTTCGTCAGAGCACAGGATCGCATCACTTATTGCTTCTGTATTTTTCCAGAAGTGTGACCGCATCATTTAATGCTTAAATGTCAGATTTGTCATTCATCATACTGTAATTTGACTTAATGTAGTAATATTATTCATATGAATATGTAAACAATGTTTTATGTGTATTCTGACTCTTTTTGTGTTTTGTATATTCTGTGTTGATTAATTATTTCTTTTTTTAAACTTTCTTTTGTACTAATTCTCATACCATTGGTGAAACCTCTGTTTGCTGGCTGTTCAGGTTTTATGCAAGACCCACGCAACCAACCAGTGGACAGGTACCTCCCTCTCCCTCATCCACAGCCAATGTCTTTGCTTGTGACTTATAACGAGTGCTTTTAACCATACATGTTTATATGTTTCCTGCAGGCGCTTCTCTGGAGTAAGGAGAGATGTGTTTCTCAATGGCGTGAGTTTTGAGCCATCCACTGCTTCCTTTAAATTAACATTTTAACTTGGTGTATGATGAAATGCCAGGACATCATTATCAGTAGTAGGCTGTAAATATATTTTATGGTAGGTAATTTTAGTCTTTTTTAGATTAATTGTGACTCTTTGTCTTCTGCAGTCTTACAACGATTACATGCGAGAGTTCCATCACAGCATTGGGCCTCCACCTCCATGGCAAGGGATGGTCAGTACTTTTAAAAGAGCATCATTTAAGCCTTATTTCTAGTTTAACTAATCTCTATCGAACAGTCGATCCTTTACTGGTACGTTTATTTAATAATTACACTATTTCTGCTTCCCTGAAGGCACCGTATCCCGGTATGGATCAGCCTCCTCACCACCCGTATTACCAACACCATCCTCCGCCGCCCCAGGCCCACCCACCGTATTCAGGTCATCACACCATGCCCCATGATGCCCGCTTCAGGGAGAAGCGGGTCGTCCGTTCCTTCTCCTCCAGTCTGGTAAAGGATCACTTAAGCATGTTTCCTACATTACCCACAGTGCCATGATGATATTGGTGCAGTGGGAATTAGCTCTTGCTTCATATCTTCTTAAACACTGTGATGCAGCAGGGCTTTAGTCCTTTCATCTGTCTGGCTCTCTCACCTACTCATTTGTTCATTCAGCTCAAACAGATCAGCTTCCAAAGCTTCAGCTTTCACACTAATACTGCTGTCAACACCATCTGCTAGTTATCTCGTAGACGGCTAACCTGCCAAGTTGAGTCCATAACCCAGCACAAGTGCGTCATATAACTGCATTGTATTCTGGAATTTGGGGTCCAACCACAACACACCCCAGAATCGCTACGTACATCCCAGATATTTCAATATAAACGTATTTGATGTATTTCAAGGAATTCACTTTCAATCACTGATAATTTCATTTCAGGCTGTGGTTGTTTAGGTGAATTTGAACCTTGTAAATTCTTGAACCTTGGAAACAAAGCTAATAGAAACTGACATGGTGAGCTGTGTCTCTTCTTTATGAACCCAAACTTTTGTCTTTTGTCTGTTTTTTCTGTACTCACATCACACCAGGATCACCCTTTTTTGTTGTTGCTGTTGCTCCACCCAAAAAATTGTTGAAGCAAAAATCTGGTTTGGCTGCTGCTTTATAATCTATTGTAATCCTGTTCTTTTTACGTTATACATCCCATGACCATAAATAAGCATCCATTATGTCCAAAACCACACACTATCCACTACACAGAGCACAATTTTTGGTAATTCTTTCATTTAGCAGTCACATATGAATGCATAATGAAGAATATCCAGTGCATGCATTAAATCTCACAGTGTACAGTTACAATCCAGATAATGTAGCCTGGCTGGTATGAAACACCCATGCTGGGTTTTGACTAAAAAAAAAAATTTTTCCATCTCAATCTGGTGTTGTACCACGTTGACATTTAATCTTCATTCATGTTTTGCAGCACGATTATGATATGCGTGTGGACGACTTCCTGAGACGCACCCAGGCAGTGGTGAGCGGCCGCAGGAGCCGGCCCAGAGAGCGCGAGCGTCAGAGAGAACGCGAGCGACCACGAGACGCACGGCGAGAACGCGAAAGAGAGCGAGGCCGCGAACGTGACCGCGACAGAGACCGCATCAGAGACCGTGACCGAGAGAAAGAAAGAGGGCGCTATCGCAGATAAAAGTTGTCCTCTCTGCAGCTTTTCTGTTTTCTGTTTTGGTCACATGGCAAGGTTTTGTTCAGTAACTCATTATGGATTCTCTGTTGAAAATCCCATTTATTTTCTGTCCAGAGAACACAACCCATTAGTGTTATTTTTTTTTTTTTTTTTTTCTTTTCCCCCCCGTTTGTTTTTTGCTCATGTGTAAAGCTGAACTCTACTTCAGAAAAAGCTCTACTCTTCTTTTCCTGGTATTTTATTTTATTTTTTTTAAATATGTACATTGTTTTACAGGAGATTGTATCATGCATGCAGTGTTTTCTACTGTGACTACCAAAAAATGTTTTTTTTGTTTTGTTTTTTCTCTTTTAATCATCACACATCTAGAGGGCTCTGTTTGCCATCCTAAGAGTTTCTGCCAGTACCTTACACATAATGTGTTCCAGTTTATGACGAATCTACATTGTTTCCATCCTTCACTGTTAATCAGCTCTGTAAATGTCTCTGCCGTGGAGTTAAGATAATGCACACTTGTGTCTGTGATATTGTACAGCTTCTGAATGGACTGTTAAGCAGTACAACAAACTGCAACAAGTTCTTTTATCTGGCTTTATGTTCCAAATTTTACGTTTTGAGTATGTGGGTGGTAAAAAAAAAAAAAAAAAGCAATACCACCTTTTTTTTTTTTCTGTTTAATCACTGATGTATACTGTAAATTTCCTGATATGAAGGTCAGTAAAGCAACATGCTTGATGTTTTTGTCAGAAAAGTTGTATCTTTTACTGATATCTTTTGTATAATTAAAAAGAAAACACTGTGTTGTGGTATTTTGAAGCCTTTTTTCTTGTAGAAAATGTGAAGGTGAAGCGTCATTCAAAAAATGAAGTCTAAAAATGTGGGATTGAACTCATGAAAGGACAATTTTACTGCATTGTAATCATATTTAAGAGCCTATCATGATCCAATGTGTAGGGTTGGGGGTGTGTTCAATTTGCATATTAATAGAATGTGAATTTCTTGATAAGAGTAAACATGACTTTTGTCCTTTTTAATAACATTTTTGGGTCGAAAGAAGTGTGAAAGCCATCCATTTGTGCCCTGTGTGGTTCAGTAATTCACAGTAGCATGAAAATCAGTTTTCATCAGTCAGTTTCTGCTGTGATAGGATAATATGTAACTAAAACGCCAACGTGTGTATTAACATTTATCCTAGGTAGCTTGACCCCAAGTGATGATAAGCATGTGACGTGATCACATTATTTTGAGTAGTACGCATAAAGCCATATAATGTGTAGTGTGGACACTTATGGAAAAGGACCACTAGTTAACTCGGTCATGATGAGCCTAACTGGAGAATCTGATCAACAGTCAATGGAGATGCATTTGAGACATGTGAAAGTGTCAGGTGTCAATGGCTGTGTCTCAGCTGCACACTAGTGATTGGAGGTTAATACTCGCTAACAATTACTGGTTTGCAGAAGGTACTGGGAAAGTTTGTTTTTGGTTCTTGAGTCATTCTGGGAACAGATCTGGTTTATTTCCTGGTTACTTTTCCAAGAAAGTTTTCTTCATGGAAATAAAACATTTACAATGTGTTGTGTGTTATGGTTCACAGAAAGTTCTAAAAGTTAAATGCACAGCCATTCTGGACAATAAACAACATCTCCATGACCTACTGGTTAAACAGCGGAGCTTCTTTAGTAGAAGATTCATTCAGCTCTGTTGTAGAAAGGAGCAGTACAGGAGGTTGTTTGTACCAACTGCGATCATCACTGTGCTGGGACACTATTTTGCACTGAGCTAGTCTTAGGATAAACTCACCTGGACAGTAGTGGAACTAACACCATGCACTATTCGTATCCATTTGCACTGCCAATTACATTCATTTTTTGTTTCACACTGTTGACCATGTTTGCACTGCACTGCCATTTTAATTCCACTCAAGTCTATATATATATATATATATATATATATAATAAAAAAATATATGTAATATAACCATTATAATCATTAGCATTACCATTATTGGTCCTTAATGGTACCCACTAGACATAACATGCCACCAATAGAAGGCAACAAATAACCAGTAGAGACCCACAGGAACCATTACAGTTTCTATTAAAACCAATACACTTCCCATTAAAACTATTACACCTTCTATGAGGGTTTCTATTGTTTTTTTTGTTTTTTTTTTCCTGCAGGGTTTGCTAACCAAATGCTAACGTTAGCAAAACTTTCTGGTTTTGACTGAATGCAGCATAGCCATGGTGATGTAGTTTTTCGTTGTATTTACACCATTTGTACTGAACTAATGATAGTTATTGAGATCATACAAAATATTAGAATATATAAAATATTATATATAAGAAACTTTAAAATATATACACACATACACAGACAGGTGCATCTCAGTAAATTAGAATGTCATGGAAAAGTTAATTTATTTCAGTAATTCAACTCAAATTGTGAAACTCCTGTATTAAATAAATTCAATGCACACAGACTGAAGTAGTTTAAGTCTTTGGTTCTTTTAATTGTGATGATTTTGGCTCACATTTAACAAAAACCCACCAATTCACTATCTCAACAAATTAGAATACTTCATAAGACCAATAAAAAAAACATTTTTAGTGAATTGTTGGCCTTCTGGAAAGTATGTTCATTTACTGTACATGTACTCAGTACTTGGTAGGGGCTCCTTTTGCTTTAATTGCTGCCTCAATTCAGCATGGCATGGAGGTGATCAGTTTGTGGCACTGCTGAGGTGGTATGGAAGCCCAGGTTTCTTTGACAGTGGCCTTCAGCTCATCTGCATTTTTTTGGTCTCTTGTTTCTCATTTTCCTCTTGACAATACCCCATAGATTCTCTATGGGGTTCAGGTCTGGTGAGTTTGCTGGCCAGTCAAGCACACCAACACCATGGTCATTTAACCAACTTTTGGTGCTTTTGGCAGTGTGGGCAGGTGCCAAATCCTGCTGGAAAATGAAATCAGCATCTTCAAAAAGCTGGTCAGCAGAAGGAAGCATGAAGTGCTGCAAAATTTCTTGGTAAACAAGTGCAGTGACTTTGGTTTTCAAAAAACACAATGGACTAACACCAGCAGATGACATTGCACCCCAAATCATCACAGACTGTGCAAACTGAACACTGGACTTCAAGCAACTTGGGCTATGAGCTTCTCCACCCTTCCTCCAGACTCTAGGTCCTTGGTTTCCAAATGAAATACAAAACCTGCTCTCATCTGAAAAGAGGACTTTGGACCACTGGGCAACAGTCCAGTTCTTCTTCTCCTTAGCCCAGGTAAGACGCCTCTGATGTTGTCTGTGGTTCAGGAGTGGCTTAACAAGAGGAATACGACAACTGTAGCCAAATTCCTTGGCACGTCTGTGTGTGGTGGCTCTTGATGCCTTGACCCCAGCCTCAGTCCATTCCTTGTGAAGTTCACTCAAATTCTTGAATCGATTTTGCTTGACAATCCTCATAAGGCTGCGGTTCTCTCGGTTGGTTGTGCATCTTTTTCTTCCACACTTTTTCCTTCCACTCAACTTTCTGTTAACATGCTTGCATACAGCACTCTGTGAACAGCCAGCTTCTTTGGCAATGAATGTTTGTGGCTTACCTAGTGAACCAAACTGAGAGACCATTTTGAAGGCTCAGGAAACCTTTGCAGGTGTTTTGAGTTGATTAGGTGATTGGCATGTCACCATATTCTAATTTGTTGAGACAGTGAATTGGTGGGTTTTTGTTAAATGTGAGCCAAAATCATCACAATTAAAAGAACCAAAGACTTAAACTACTTCAGTCTGTGTGCATTGAATTTATTTAATACACGAGTTTCACAATTTGAGTTGAATTACTGAAATAAACGAACTTTTCCACGACATTCTAATTTATTGAGATGCACCTGTATATATGTTTACAGAAAAGCCTAGTCCAAAAACAATGAGCTCGTGTTGCCATGCCTACATTTCCCATCAGCCCCTCTCTTCGAGGGCAAGCGCTACGTCTTTTTAGCTCGCGACACGCTGGGAAAGCTGACATGGCGGCTCCCATAGCGTCTGCGCGTCGGCTCGGTTTGTGGACTGTTATTGTCTTGTTTTCGGCGCTTTGCATCCCCTCGGCTTTAGCGCTGATTGAAGGACTTTACTGCGGCACGCAGATCTGTTACGACGTGCTCGGGGTGAGCAGAGACGCGTCCAAAGCGGAGATCGGCCGCGCTTACCGACAGCTGGCCCGGAAATACCACCCGGACCGCTTCCAGGCTGGAGACCCCGCACTGGCCGGAGAGAGCGCTGACAGCGCGCATCAGAAGTTCCTGCTCATCGCTACGGCTTATGAAACTTTAAAAGTGAGTCACAACACGTTGTGGAACTTGCGTGAATGTGAAGACAAATCAAAGTGGCCACTGCCTGAATCACTTCCTGTCTGTGACCAGGGGAGGCGTTATTAATATTGGTTAATAGATAAATAGATACAAACAACTTTTATTGTCATTGCACAGTACAGGCAATCAGCAACGAAATGCAGTTTAGCGTCTACCAGAAGTGTAAATACTAGAGCATTGTGCAAATTAAATTAAGTGCAGGGTGAATATATATATATATATATATGTGTGTGTATATATACATATATGTATATGTGTATATATATATATATATATGTGTGTGTATATATATATATATATGTGTGTGTGTATATATATATATATATGTGTGTGTATATATATATATATATATGTGTGTATATCTGTGTGTGTGTGTATATTTATTTATGTGTGTGTATATGTGTGTATATATATATATATATGTAGATATAGTAAGTAAATAAATAAATCACAAGGCTATGGGCATTGAATATGTGCAGTAGGTATTGAGTAGATAACAGTATGAATGGTAAATTACACTATGCTATAATAGAATAACTCTAGTAAGTATTAAAATATATATATAATATATGTAAGTATTAGTCATAAATATATGTAAAAGAGATGTACATTATATATAAAACAGTACTCATATTATCCAAGGATATATTATATACATAATATACAGATTATGTACAGATATGTAAATATAACCTAGGATATATACTATGAATCTACAATCATATAGAGATAATATGGAAAGTTTTATATGTTCATGAATCGTTTTTATTTTATTTCCCCCCGTGTGCTCAGTTAAATCTGAGTTAGAACTGACAGTATAGATTATATAAATATAATAATATACACTATATGCCTGCTGTGTACCTACATTTTTGTTGTATTTTCCTCTAAATGTAAATTATGACAAATTACCATTTGGTTATTTGTGTCATTGACCCACATGCCCAAAAGAAAAAAAATACAGCACAATAGGTAGTGTCTAAAAGACACACTGGTGTTTGAAATTCCACGCAATGAATAAGGTTTGGTTTCAGACACATCCACAATAGACTGACTGAATATGGCTTAGCTCCCAGTTTAATGAGCAAATCGTTTGGTGTTCAAAATGGTCTGAATCCCCAGCTCACGTCACTCATTTCAAATACGCTGTGTGACTTTTTAATGTGTTGCAGGATGAGGAATCACGCAGGGACTATGACTACATGCTGGATCACCCGGAGCAATACTACAGCCACTATTACACTTACTACAGGAGACGGCTGGCACCCAAAGTGGACGTTAGAATAGTCATTCTTGTGACTGTGTGTGCAATCTCTCTTTTTCAGGTAGGTGATCAACATTTTCATTGTTTTCCAGCATTTGTAAATCTCATCATTCAGTCCACCTGACTTATGAGACCCACTGAGAACGAAAGCTAGAAAAATGACACGATGTTACATGCAAAGAAAATTGAATAGAAAAAAAAACAGGACTGAGGAAAAGAAAAATCATTTTGGTCTTGGTGTCTGGTGTTAAAAACAATCTAGAGCTTTAGCTATGTAAATAATTCACATGGGGGGGGGGGGGACATTTTAAATAAATTTCATTTTAATTTTTGGGTCTGGGCGCAGTACCACTCATGTGCAGTAGATGGCAGACTGATGCTATAACTCCTAAAATCAGACACACAGGACACCTTGGATGCACAGTGGACTGCAAAAGTTGACCCCTTTTTGGTTGAGGAATAAAATGTGACAGGAAGTGCTGTTATAAGTAAGGGCAGTCGTAGCTCAGTGGTTAAGATGTTGGGCTACTAATCGGAAGGTCGTGAGTTCAAATCCCAGCATCGTCAAGCTGCCACTGCTGGGCCCTTGAGCAAGGCCCTTAACCCTCAACTGCTCAGTAGTATAAATGAAATAAATGTAAGTCGCTCTGGATAAGGGTGTCTGCCAAATGCCGTAAATGTAAGTAAATGAACCATGAAGGGGTGGTGTAATGTGGCGATACTGTTACCACTAGAAAGGATTATTTTGCAAACTCTGAAGCACATCCCAAAGTTTGGTTCCTCTTAGAGCACAGCAAATTGCCAGCTATTTAAATTTTTTATTCATTAATGAATGACACGTTTAATAAGTTAATTCCTGTTATCACTTATGTTATAGCAGCTATAAACAGTCGTTCACTCAATAGCCTCTCTTCTCTCTCTCTCTCTCTCTCTCTCTCTCGGTTAATAATACAAAAAAAAATAAATGCTTGTCATGTTACCAAGAAACCAAACTCCTCTGTCCTGAAGCCGCTGGTTACGGATGTAACCATGGTTCTGTGAATTCCGAATGACTGCCAGAGACGGTGCTACAGTAGTGGATGATCACAGCGCCAGCCAGATAGGTCGAGAAAATAAATACCAATGAAGTCACGTGGTGACATGAGCTGAGCAGAGGTGATATAAGCCACTGCAGATCAGAACTCCACCTTGGAGCGTCTTCTCGCACACTCTGAGTGACCGGGAACTCTGGCAGTTATCCGGAATTCACAGAACCACGGTTACATCCGTAACCAGCCTTCTGTTTCAGTCTTCCTGACTGCCAGAGACGGTGCTACAGTAGTGGATGACTCATACCAGAAAACTCACCAGAAAAAAACAGGGGTCACCGGCGAAGCACAGCCGAGCCCACATCCTGGGATGAAGCAACGTTGACATTGTAGGATCTCGCGAAGGTACAGGGAAGAGGACTATGCCGCCCAGCACAGATGTCACTAAGACTGAGACCCCTGACAGCAACCCACGAAGATGAAACAGCCCTGGTGGAATGGCAAGTGACAGACCCAGACATGGGTTGTCTGGCCTGCTTGTATGCTAAGGCATTAACCTCAACTACCCACCATGAGAGCCTATGTTTAGACAGAGGGGCATCTTTCTTAACATCTCCATAACAGACAAACAACTGTTCCGATTGTCTTAACTGCGCCGTAGCACCTCAAGGCCCGTACGGGGCACAGGAGCAGAGAACGCTGAGAATTCAAGAACACTGTGGTATAATAATATCTTAATGTACATCCTTTGATCATTTACATTCACACTAATAAATGTGTTCATGTAAATTAAATTCCTTTTTCTTCATTTTGCCTTGAGGGTTTACAAACCTTTGCACTCAACCACCTGTGTATTCAGTTTAATTGCGCTTTATTTTCTCTGCAGTATTACAGCTGGTGGAGCAGCTACACCGAAGCAATCAACTACCTTACCACCGTCCCCAAGTATCGCATCCAGGCGACCGAGCTGGCGAAGCAGCAAGGCCTGCTAAACCGCACCAAAGAGAAAGGCAAGAACCGGCGTTCCAAAGAGGAGATCCGTGAGGAAGAAGAGGAGATCATCCGAGACATCATCAAGAACAAGATCGACATCAAAGGAGGCTACCAAAAGCCCAACATCTCCGACATCCTGCTGTTTAAGATCATCCTGTTCCCGTACCACATGTGCCTCTATGTGGCATGGTATTGCTCGTGGGTTTATCGCTTCAGCATTTGTGGCGAACAGTACGGAGAAAAAGAGAAGCTGTACATCATCCGCAAGCACATGAAAATGTCACAGGCGCAGTTCGACAGCCTGGACGACCACCTGAGGCAAACGTTCCTGGAGAGACAACTTTGGATAAAAGAGAACTACGAGGTGGGTTGTTTGAGGAACTGTTTGGGCTCCCTTGGTGAAAATGGATCTAGCAAATGAACCCTCCCCCCCATTTTTTCAGCTAAAACAGCAGTCAGACCAAAAAAAAAAAAATTAGTTCACCTGGTGGAAAATCCACTGAAGGGGTGAGGATGGGGGATGTGAAAGACTTTTGTTGGAGTCTGATAGCAGTTACTTTCATTTTGCGCCAACTTGATGAAATTTGACAAGTGAATTCTTGAGCTTTAGGCTTGTGAGCCAAGAGAAATCAAGTTGCCAAACTTGCACATCTGGGGACAAAATTAACCGTCTTTTTTACACTGACATGCTGTACATGTGGTAAAATTCTGTTTTATTTTTTTAGCTTCTTGTTAACAATGTTAGCACCTCAGATCTAGTACACGCCAAAGTTCTCACCAACTTCTATAAACAGATGCAGTTTTGCAAACCTGCTGCAATATTCTTTTTGGAGAGAAGGGGCTTTTTCCTAGTCAGCCTTAAATGAAACCCATACCTATTCAGGCTTTTTCTGATTGTGCTGTCATGAACATAAGCATTTAATGTGCTTACAGAAACCTGTAGGTCACATGACCTAGCTCTGTCCACTCCTGGGAAGACTGGCTGTCTTGAAGGCTCTCCATTTGTAAACAATCCTTCTCACTGTAGAATGGCAATTTTTAAATTTTTTGGAGATAGCCTTATAACCCTTCCCAGATTCATGAGCAGCAACATTGCTTCTCTGAGGTCATGGCTGATATTTTTTTTTCTTCTTGGCATGATGTAGAAACACACCTGCGTGCCTCAGACCACCAAACTGCCAAATGTTTTGCTTTTAAAGAGGTAGTCATACTTCTTGATGATTAACCAACCTTGTGTATTTCATTAGTAACACCTGGCTGCTAATTACTCGCTTAATGATTGTGGAAATAGGAAAGGTATACTTATTTTTTCCCACCTGGTTTCTGAATGTTAGTTCAAATGACTACATATTGAAATCTGCTGGGTTTTTTTTGATATCACGTGAGGTTATTTGTTTGGTTATAGGTGTTAGTAAGTTAGTAAGGACTGCAAAATCATTATTTAGGCCCTGATAAATAAAAACATGGAACTGATGGAGGGTGTACTTTCTTTTTCCCCTGACTGTTCATTATTGATCAGGAAGGTTCTCCTATCTGGGCAAAGTATAGATCCTTATGTACTTGTGAGAAGGTCAGAACCCTGTGTATCCAAATAACTCTGTTCTTTTCAATAGTCTGGTCTAAATCCCCCCTCGGTTGCATTTGCAGGTCTACAGAGAAGAGCAGGAGGAAGAGATGAAGATGAAGATGGCCATGGACCCACGGTGGAAGCGCTACAGACGCTGGATGAAGAGCGAAGGACCTGGTCGCATCACTTTCATTGACGATTAACTGCACATGCCATACACACATGCATCTGATTATACAATCCTATTTTTGTGTGTGTGTGTGTGTGTGTGTGTGTGTGTGTGTGTGTGTGTGTGTGTGTGTGTGTGTGTGTGTGTGTGTGTGTGTGTGTGTGTGTGTTAGCGAGCACACATGTTTACAACAAACTTTTGTGTGCATTTGTATCAAGACCTTTGACTGTATGTCACAGATATGAATATAACTGAGGGCTGTATCTGTACAGAAGCTGCTGTAACTCAATTGTCATTGTCTCCACAGCTCTTTCTGAGCTGATCTGAGGTCAGTGTCGGAGTGCGTAGCAGCTCTGTGTGTTAACAGCAATCCGAGCAGTGGGCTCATCCACATCGCTGCTGTCGGCTTTGGCCTTTACTCATATTGGGAGGCTGCCTTTCAATGTGTTGGTACCTGTTTCGCCTCTTTATGCATCCAAACAAATGAAATACTATATTTTTAAAAGGATATTAAAATGACTGTTGAACATGATTGATGGCCCAGTTGGGTCTGAATCTGCTGTTTGTGTCTGAAGATATTTAAACAATATGTCTTGGGGTGCTTTCATAGTGTGTTTACCCATTCAGGAGGGTCTCAGTCCAAGCAGCCCAGCAGTGGGAGGTGAACCAAATATGCTGTTTATTTTAGATTTGGACGGTGTATTTTTTTTTTTTTTAAAAGATGTGTGCTGTTAAACTCACAAACTCGGACCTCAGGTGCAACAACCCGAGCAGTTCACGAAATAGACTATATTGAATTAGTTTATTGCATAATAATAATAAGAAGAAGAAGAAGAAGAAGAAGAAGAAGAAGAAGAAGGTCTTAAGGGAACAATAATGTCTTAACTTTTCAGGACATGAGAAGTTGCATTTTTTTTTTGTCTTGTTAATTTCAAGAGAGAAAAGAGCCTGGTCGATGGATGAATGCTACTATAACGCACTTGTTTCGGCTACGTTCCACAACATTGAGGAGGCTTCATTGTTTAATTAATCAAATTTATTGTAATAGCAAATTGCTGTCATGTAAGAGGAATAAAAACTCTCTGAACGTGCTGTTATAGGAACTCATAGGATAGGATCCCAACCCATTGTTGATTATTTTCCTATAACAGCACAATCCTGTATTTAAAAAAAAAAAAAAAAAAAAAAAAAAAAAAACCCTTCCTATACTATAGTACTTAAACATTGTTTACAAAATTGTTAGATATAATGTGGTTCAATTGTAAAGTAGACAGAATGTTAACAGATATATACATATATACTATAAATTATCCAATAATACAAAATCTAATTTAAATTGTATGTGTATACACCAGTCATAATATTAAAACCACCAGCCTAATATTGTGTAGGTCCCCCTTGTGCCACCAAAACAGCTCTGACCCGTCGAGGCACGGACTCCACAAGACCTCAGGAGGTGTGCTGTGGTATGTGGAATTTGGAGACCAAGTCAACACCTTGAACTCTTTGTCATGTTCCTCAAACCATTTCTGAACAATTTTTGCAGGGTGGCAGGGCACATTATCCTGCTGAAAGAGGACACTGTCATTATGGAATACCGTTGTCATGAAGGGGTGTACTTGTTCTGAAACAATGTTTAGGTAGGTGTTATGTGTCAAAGTAACATCCACATGAACCCAAGGACCCAAAGTTTCCTAGCAGAACATTGCCCAGAGCATCACACTTCCTCTACCAGCTTGCCTTCTTCCCATTAGCGATGGCATCCTGGTGCCATCACTTCCCCAGGTAAATGACACACATGCACCCAGTTATCCACATGATGTAAAAGAAAATGTGATTCATCAGACCAGGCCACCTTCTTCCACTGCTCCATGGTCCAGTTCTGATGCTCATGTGCCTATTGTAGGTGATTTTAATGGTGGACATGGGTCAGCACGGGCACTCTGACCGTTCTGCAGCTACGCAGCCCCATACACAGCAAGTTGCGATGCCCCGTGTGTTCGGACACCTTTTTCTCAGAGCCAGCATTACTTTTTTCAGCAATTTGTGCTACAGTGGCTCTTCTGTAGGGTCGGACCAGACGGGCTAGCCTTCGCTCCCCATGCGAATCAGTGAGCCTTGGGCGCCCGTGACCCTCTCCTTCCTTGGGCCACTTTTGGTAGGTACTAACCACTGCATACCGGGAACACCCCACAAGACCTGCCGTTTTGGAGATGCTCTGACCCAGTCGTCTAGTCGTCACAATTTGGCCCTTGTCAAAGTCGTTCAGATCCTTACGCTTGCCCATTTTTCCTGCTTCCGACACATCAACTTCAAGAACCGGCTGAAACTAGGTAAACAATGTTATTTACTTTTTTAATGTTATGGCTGTTCGTTTTTATAAATATTGACTATGGTTTTGATCACGCCCCCTAGACTCTGATTGGCCTGGAGACATGACGTCATGGGGCGGGGCTACAGGGCTGGTGCCTGTGCGTTCAGGAATTCACTTCTGAGTTCCCATTAGACTCTAAACGTGATTTTTACCGCCTGCTGCCGGCAGCGCCGCGTTAAATACAACACTCAGCCGTCTGTTTTTACAAGTTTCGGAGACGTTACAAGTTTATTTTGAGTTAGAGACGTTTCACAGGGCACCATGTCTTCCTCTAACGTGAGCCTGACGGACATGAGGAGGAATGTGGAGCAGCTGAAACTGCAAGCCAGTGTAGAGAGAATAAAGGTGAGAATGAAAAGGTTTATTATGCTTACAGAGGAAATGAACTGTATGAAATCAGTGCTACAAAGCGTGTATTATCACTCAACATACAATAGAGTGTGTTACTAATAACTAATTATATAGTAGTGCAATATTTACAGCATCACTTGTGCGCCATGTTTATGATATATATATATATCCTTCTGTCTATATATATATATATATATATATATATATATATATATATATATATATATATATATATATATATAATGTATGTGTGTGTGTGTGTAAATTTCTGGACTACTGTAAAGGAGGCTAATTCAAAACTAATACATAAAGATCTTTGGTAATATATTTCATAAATACAAAAACATATTGAGCAGGATTTACACTGAAAACAACCGTATTTGTAAAATAATAACATTAATGTCTAAGATTTAAAAACAGAAATATTAAAAAAAAACCTGACGTTATATAGGCTTGCATAGCTATTATGTGTGTATGCATTATTTATTTATATACACAGTAGTTTATATGTGAAACATAATCCTAATGAATAGACAAACTTTAAGTTTACTACACTGGAGTTATTGGCACTTCAGGAAAATGAGCAAAACGTTATTTCAGTCAAATAATTAAAGAAACTACTTTAACAAAATTTGTTCACATGGTACCTTTTTTTTTAATAGCAGTATTTCTTTATTTTCTTTTTTTTTTTTCAAAACATGGAAATTTAGAAAACATTTCAAACCAAATCAATAAAAACAAATTGCAATCACGTTTAAAACATTTGCTCTGAACTCTGCTGATGCTTTTTTTTTTTTTTTAAACCAAATATAAGGATGTACACATCTAGGCTTGAGATGGTCTGAGATTCCCTTAGACATCACAGGAAGAGGCTCATTCCTGCCATTTGCCCAAAAGGCAGGCGTCACCGGGATTACCCTAATTGTTGGGGTGCCAATCATTTAAAAACCATTTAATGCTGCGGGGGGAAAAAATCTCAATCGTTTACTATTTCGTTTTGTTCATTGTACATTTCTTGAAGGGTGCCAAAACTAATGTGCGTGAATGTGAAAAGGAATTCTAGCGAGCGCAATGTGTACATTTGAATTCACCTTTTCTAGATTTGTTTATCATTGATATGCTGTGTATATGAAAGGGGTGTGCCGTTACAGGAAAATAATGAGTGGCTGGGTGGTGTCGGCTTATTTTCCTATAATACACAACCCATGGTGTTTTATTCCTCTTATACCACAGCAGTTTGCCAGTGATTACAATTTTTCATTTATTAATGAACGCGTCATGCCTTTAACTTGTTATACTTACATTTAATGTTGTGGAACGTGCATGGAACAAGTTAGTTATTGTTACTTTGGGTCTTTCCTCACCAGCCTCTCTAATTTTTTTTCTCAATTAAAGTTAACAAGATTTTTTTTTAAAAATGCAGCTTGACGTGTTACTGAAAAACCACAAAGCGTAAACTCCTCTGACCTGAAGACTTTCTCTTGGCAGAAAACTTAAAGTTACAGCTTTGCCTCGGACTGTTACAAAGCGCTGACACTTCACATATCAGCAAATATAGGTCCCTGTGCACGGGTTGTTTCTAATACATTATGATTTTCCCAAACTGGAATGTCATAACATATTAGAACGTGTGCATTAATACAAACCTGCACATTAATATCAACCTTAATGTAAACTAATCAGTGGTTTATAGTAGAGTAAGTGGCTTAGTGGTTAGCATGTTTGCCTCGCACCTCCAGGGTTGGGGGTTTGACTCCCACCTACACCCTATGTGTATGGAGTTTGCATGTCCTCCCCATGCTTTGGGGGTTTCCTCCCCCAGTCCATAGACATGTGTTATAGGCTGATTGGCATCTCTAAATTGTCCCTAGTGTGTGTGTGTGATTGTGCCCTGCGATGGGTTGGCACCCTGTCCAGAATGTCCCCCTACCTTGTGCCCCAAGTCCCCTAGGATAGGCTCCAGACCCCTCCCTGCCCCTGTGTAGGATAAGCGGTAGAGAAGATGGATGGATGGATACGATGGATGGATCAGAATCGGTGTTATATGATGCCGACATACTGTATATTCTGGCCACTCAATCTGAAGCCACTGGGGTGGAAACAGGACTCAAACCTTTTATATTAATCATA
Organism: Cranoglanis bouderius; assembly: GCA_023630585.1. NCBI lineage: Eukaryota > Metazoa > Chordata > Actinopteri > Siluriformes > Cranoglanididae > Cranoglanis > Cranoglanis bouderius. Next base: position 13,580,356 of record CM042565.1, on the reverse strand, counting down.
TTTCTATGATCTCAATATTAGGAACTCCATAATAAACACCACGTAAACTGAATTGGTGTTGTTCTCACCTCCTGAATCCCATTTTAGCTCCTGCCTGTGTGCTGATTTGCCTATGTAAAGTTATATCACTGTTCAAGCCTGGAATATCTGAATGTGACACAGTAGCCATTTGCATACAGCAGATTATTTGTCATGAAGAGAATTTAGTACTGTGCACACAGACACAGCATTGTGGAGAGAAAATTAGAGGGAAATGGACCTTGTTTTTTTCCATATTACACAACAACGGATTAAGCACACTGGTGTTGGGTTTCTGGAATTCAGTTCTAACATAGTTTGAATAAGATCACGAAACAGACAGGTTTTGTGTGTGTGTGTGTGTGTGTGTGTGTGTGTGTGTGTGTGCGCTTTGCGTAGGTGTCTCAGGCCGCAGCAGAGCTACAGCAGTACTGCCTTCAGAATGCCTCCAAAGATGCCCTCCTGGTCGGGGTGCCAACAGGCAGCAATCCTTTCCGAGAACCACGTTCATGTTCCGTCTTTTAAGCACGAGGTGTGCAGGTTCTCCTAAAACACATTAAAAGTAACACATTGCTTTATACAAAATGTGGTTTATTCCTATCTCTCTGTCTCTCTATCTATGTATCTCTCTCTCTCATTCATATATATATATATATATATATATATATATATATATATATATATATATATATATATATATATTATAATGTCTTATGCCAATTTGTTTTGAACAGGATATTTTCAACTCAATGTGTTGTTCTCTAAAGAGTGTTTGAGTGTCGAGTACTGCGCTTTAGAGCTGGAAGTTATATCAATACACCCACAACATAAATATAGCAGTGTATACGCACAGTCCATGTCCATAATTATAGACACCCTAACGGCACCATTACTGGTTGAAGAATAAAATAATTTGATTCTAATTTTATATTCGATCAACTGTGGAAACATTCTAGGTTTTCTCTAACAAATCTTCCTAGCATTTATTAGCATTTTGCATTTCTTAATACCATTTCCCCTCAAAGACATGTATGCCAAAATTATTTGCACCTCTAATGAATACTTAAAGTAACCCGAAAATAAATAGTCTTCCTAGAATTTGTTCTTATAGCTGATGGTCCCTGCTTGCTTTCTCCCCATTTTCTGTTTCCAAGAGGTACAAATAAAGTTTCAGACGTGTAAAACGCCTTTGCTGATCATGACCAAACTCTTTCAAGACTAAGAGAGACATATTTGTTAACCTTTAAGCAAGATGATGGATATAAAAATAGAGAAGCAGTTAAAAATGCCATCTGGGCTATAATAAAAAGATGAGATGAACTATTATACAGCACCTTCATTCCAAGCTGTTTGGAAAGTTTAGGGAAAAAAAAGAAGCCCTTTCTGAGAGCAGTCCACGAAATGCAGCACCTGAACTTTACCAAGAGAGGTTGTAACTGCAACTGGAATCGTGTTGTGCTCAGGTGAGACCAGAATCAAGCTTTTTTGGCCTTGAACACCATCAGGATTGTTGGTGGAAAATGTGTACATCATACAAGGAAAAGCCCTCAATCCAGTGTAAAATATGACACAGGGATTGTTGATTCTTTGGGGCAGCTGGTGCTCTGGTATCAGTGTTTTTAGCCCGAACCTTGATTGTCTCTGCCAAACAACCACTTGTTTGGATGAGTGGTCCAAGGTCTTCTCCAAATGACCCCAATATTAGAACCTCGCCTAGCTTCACCATGTATTAATTGTGGGGTTTTGAAACAAGTATTTTTCTACACAGGTTCCCTGTTGAGGTTTAAGCTTAAAGTAGCACTCATTGCATGCATTGTTTGCGTTATATAGTCAGTTTTCATAAGGGGTGCCAATAGTTCTGGACTCCATCTCTCTCTGTCTGAGATAGCCCCATGTCAGTGCATGTGTAACTTTGCTCACCACTGTATGATTATCCTTTTTTGAATCGTGAATGGCTCAGACACCGCACACACACACACACATACACACATGCGCATGTGGGGTATTTTTATCCCTGAGTGTTGGACACGTATCCGGTCAGCTCTCCGCAATGTTGCTGCATGATTTCCGTGCACTGCATCAACAGGAAAATGGAGTCATGGAGTCACGGTGAAGGAGATATGAGGGTTTTTTTTTTTTTTTTTTTTTTAAATTGCAGGAGTGGCATCTATAAGCAATGGCTCATCAAGGAACATGCGAGCCGTGTGCTGTACGTTCTCGTTCTTTGTAATGAGCTTATGGGATAGATAGGGGTGGAGAAAGTAAAAGGCAAGTGTGGGTTTGCAAAAACCAAGGCTGGTTTTAGACTCAGGAAGTGGTCAGACCTCTGCCCTTGACCAGAGGAACTGTAAGGTTGCGTTTTGTGAAAAAGCACGTGGTTTTGGGGTTATATTTAGTTTTAGAGGATTGCTAGATTAACATGTTTCTTTGCCTATTTCAGTGCGCTGGTCCGAATGCTCAAAATAAAATGGTGTAGAAAATTATGGCTTTCTCTTCTTTTTTTCTTTTTTTTTTTTTTTTCTTTTCACAGGGATCGTGTTGGTGGATTCCTGGATATCTGTTACGGCGCAAAGATGCAGCATGAACCTTTATTCGTTTTTGTTTTTTAAATCAGCATTATCTATTTATTAATGAATTATTGCGTAAAACGATTAGAGACTGTTGTAACATGGTTGTACATGTACATCATGAAATACTCACAATGTGTATGTGTATCTTTAATCACGTGCCTTTTGGACTTCTTCTGTGGTAGTTCTGTACAATTTCTTTCTTTCTTTTCTTTTCTTTTTTTTTTTTTTTAAAGTTTAATTTAATTAATAATTCATTTCTGAGCATTCATAGAGAGTACTATGCTGTCTTGGTGGCTTATAAAACCAAAGCTGTGCAAGTTGAGAACTATACAAATTTGCTCATATATGCACTGAAGGAATCTGATATGAATAAGCTGTACATCTGATATTTGATAGTTTTTTTTTTTTTCTCGATAAAGCTGAATTGTTTCTCTTATTCTGATTAATCTGCTTTCACTGGCATTTATAATATAACCACATCTAAACTTACACATACTAATAAGGTCTTAGTAGTTCAGTTAAGTTTATGGTAGGATGCTCCAGCACACATATACACACTCCCCTGGGATGACTCCACCCTGTCTTCAGTGTAAACACATGCCTGTGTTTACCCAGTTTTGCTGGCTTTGATCTCATCCTTTCATTTTATTTGCCCTGCCCTTTGACTACATTTCTGCACTGGACAAAAAGACACGCAACGACCGGAACGTGACTCCGATAATGAAGAATAGACGACCCGACACTAGGAGTTAGGACAGAAAATGAAGTTGTGGCAGCTCAGTGTTCAACTTTCTGCTCAGGGTTGCCAGGTCTGTCCAACAAAACCAGTGCATATTATAAATTAAGGCAAAATAACACCACAATCATGACTATCGTTACCAAATATATTGTACTATATCATTCATTCGTTCATCTTCGGTAAGCGCTTTATCCTGGGTCTAAGATGGGAATACATCCAGGATGACATGTCAGTTCATTACAGGGCACCATGCACACATTCATTTGCACCTTCGCATATATTTTTAGGAGTTGGGAAGGCAACCAGAGAACCTGGAGGAAACCCATGGGAACAAGGAGATTATGTGCTAAAGACCACACAGACATTAACACGAGCTCAGGTTCGAACCGGAGACCCTGGAGCTGTGAGGCAGCAAGACCTTGTTTTTAAAGGAAAAATGAGGATGGATATATATATATATATATTCATTCATTTCAAGTCCGGTGACTAAAACAATTACTTGTGGGTTTTTAACCAGTGAATGAATGTATATTGAACGACAATACTGTCAAAACATCAGTGTCTGTGTTCTGTCATATAATGCTACCATGTTTAGGCTAGTTTCAGGTATTTTTGTGCAGAGATGTAGTTGGGCTGGAGACCTGGCAACCCAGTTTGCACAGTACTGTATGTGTGTGTGAGAGAGAGAGAGAGAGAGAGATGATGCTATAATTAATCTGATGCATCTAATGTATTTTTTTAATTAGTCTCAGCTATTTAAAAGTAAACCACGGACCTGGCAAGCCTGGTTCTGTATCTGGAAGCTTATGAGTTTAATTCTTAAAAAAAAAAAAAACATGAGTAAAACTATTATCTCTGAACTGCTCTTTGTAACAACAACAAAAAAAAGTTCCTCCCAAATTAATTAACATGATTGTAAAATGAAACCTAAACCCACGTAACAACATTGTTTTGTCAGGAAAGTTCACTCATCATCCCCTGTGCAAAGCCCTTGAGTACAAGCGCTGACGTGCAAGAAGATGGAGGAAGTGATAACTGTCTCCATTGTGTCTTTTTCCGAGTTCTATGTAACTAGATGCCTGTTCTTGTGAAAATAAAGTTCTTAGGCAACTTCCTTTGTACAGGAATCTGTCAGTCACCATTGTACGCCTGCAGCTGGTCCAAAATGCAAATCAGTAGTTTGTGATTGGTTGAAGAAAAGGCCATAGCATCTCCCCTGTGACCTGTGACTGGCTTATCTTCACTTCTGACTCTCTGTCAAATATACGATGATATGGAGTGTGCAGTTATAGGAAAATAAACAACAATGGGGTGGTGTGATGCAGCCTGATACAAGCCAGAGTTACTGTTACCAGCCCAAAGTTGATTATTTTCCTATAACAGCACAATCCCGAAGTGTTTAATTCCTCTTATGCTACAGTAATTTGCTGACAAATTATTTTTTTTATTAATTAAAGAAAGACACAATACATTTTACTCAATAACTTAAAATTTCCCTTGCAAATGATGCAACAAAAGTATCACCATGGTATATAATACTGTGCATGTGACCATTTTCATAGCAAAACAGGAGAATTGATTAATTATGATATAATTTAAATTCTTTACACTCTAAAAGTACTAAACTGTACTTTTCCTTGACACTGGGGTGGGTACTCATACTCATACTGTACTAATCCCCAACAGGGTTTTTTTTTTTTTTTCAGACTGATGGTACTCTTAGTCCCTGAACTAGTACACTAGTATGAGGATATATTGTTGATAGAGAATACAAAGCATTCTGTAAGTCGCTTTGGATAACGGTGTCTGATAAACGCTGCAAATGTAAACGTAACGGTACATCTCTTGTACCTTTAGTGTGTATCTTTTACATGGTAACCTGAATGTAGTGTACATGCATAACTGCACCACTGTTGTACCTTTAATTAGCTTCCCAGTAAATACACATTCTCCTAAATTTATCATTTGGTTTTCCTTTGGTTATTTATTTTGGGAAATATTTCACAACACTCTAAGAACGTTCAATCTTGGTTAACAAAATAAGCACTGTTCTGGAAAGTTTAAAACACAGTGTTCTCTTATGGTTATATGACAACTGACAAGGAACATTAGCCAAAGTTTAACAGCAAGTTCTTTTATTTGTTAAAAAAAAAATGTAAGAAATTTTTATGGGAACATTCCATCAAAACCATCCTCTGACGATACAAGGTTGCTCACAGGTTCAAATAATTTAAAGGTTACCAGAACGTTACCAGAACGTTCTCTGAACCATTGCAGGTTAGTGGAAGGTTAAGTTAGGGTGAGGTTATATTTCCATAAAGAAAACGTTCCTGGAAAACTAACAAAAGACCTGTTCTCAGAACATTTCATAAACCAAAAACAAACATGGCCAGAATGTTCTGGGAAGCAAGAAGTGTTAGGTGGGTGTTTATAAATAATAACAATAAAATAAATCAATAAATAAATAAAAATAATAATAATAATAATAATACATCCATTTTCCTTACTGCTTATCCTACACAGGGTCACGGGAAGCCTGGAGCCTATCCCAGGGAACTCAGGGCACAAGGCAGGGGACACCCTGGACCAGGTGCCAGTCCATCACAGGGCACAATTACACACATATTCATACACTACAGACAAGTTGGAAATGCCAATCAGCTTACAACGCATGTCTTTGGACTGGGGGAGGAAACCCCTGAAGCATGGGGAGAACATGCAAACTCTACGCACACAGGGCGAAGGCAGGACTCAAACCCCCATCTCTGAGGCAAACATGCAAACCACTAAGCCACTGTGTCCAATATATAATAAATAAATAAACAAACAATCAAACAAACAAATACATAATAATGATGATGATGATGATGATGATGATGATGATGATGATGATTATTATTATTATTATTATTATTTGTAAAGATACAATTACATTTAAAAGATACACACTAAAGGTAGAAAAGATGTACCACTGAGGGCACCACCCCAGTGGCAAAAGTGCAGGTTAGTGTTTGTTTGTTTTTGTTTTTTTAGTTGTTGTTTTTTTTCTAACAGTTGTACCCTTTAAATAAACCTCAGTGCTGTACTATATCAATCCTATAACTTTCTCTCTCTTTTTTGGGGCTACAGTCAGTAATTGTGTACCTTACAAACTGCATCTATGTGCTAAGTAAAATATATAAACTGGCACCCCAGTGTATTAATGTACGGGCGTCGTGATTTCTTTAAAAAAAAAAAAAAAAAAAAAAGCGACATTGGCGCCACCTAGTGAGAATAGGAGTTACTGCACAAATCGTTTAATCGATCCATTTTGGCCTTCGCGCCGCTCCATAGAAAATGACCTTTGACCACCAATTGCGTAGTTTCCCCACCCGTATCCTGATACGTCCCGCCTCATGTACTGTTTGATTACATTATATTCTATGGAATGGAAGATGAATATGGATACATAGCAAATGCCATTTTTTTTGTCATCCTTTCAAAACTTTGTCAGCCATATTTATATGTCCATATTCATTTTCTGGAAATATCATTTACATATAACATAAAGGCACGGTGAATAAAATAAACGTATTAATAATAATAATAATAATAATAATAATAATAATAATAATAATAATAATAATAATAATAATAATGCCTCGTTTTCAAACCATATACTGCGTTTTACAGTTGCTATGGCGACGTGAACGCGCTCTGAGCTGTCCAATATGCGCCCGGACTGCTAGTGGGTGTAAATCATCAGCCAATCCGAGCGCATAGGGGCGTGGCTTGTTGGAATGCGGGTGGGCGAAAAAGCTCTCGTGAGACACACGTGGGTTTCGTGCCCGTGAAAACGAGAGCAACATGGCCAGTCTCAGCTACGAAGGCTGTAATTTCCTGAGGCAGAGGCTGGTGCTGTCCACGCTGAGTGGGAAAAGGGTGAAAATACGAAATATACGATCCAGAGATGACAACCCCGGGCTTCGAGGTGAGTTCAGTACACGACCGGAGCGCTGTTTGTGCTGTGACGTCGTAGAAAATGTGCAGCGTCTGTGCTAGCTTAGCCTTTAGCATTGCGTAAACATCAGGAGTGGAGAGCGGGTTGTGTCAGTGTTGGTTACCGACCTCCAATAATGTGGCAAATGTTAAAATTACACCGAAATAATGCCGTGTTTTTGAGCATTTTCATCACTTTATCGATTATTTTTCACTATAAAGAGTAGCTTTTCGTTTTTTTTAAATGTATTGAAATTCTCAGTTTAAGGAAAACTTCCCACATGACCAAAACGGGATTAAACTTTAAGCAAAAAAACAAACAAACAAACAAACAAAAAAAAAAACACGAACAGCCCAATTACACAGAAACATTTACTAAAAATGTGTCAAAAATGGACCACAACAGACTTAAGAGTTAGTATTTGGTTTGTTTTAAATGCCAACGACATTCTAACATTTTATTTTCCCTTTGAAACATGTCTACTTTTTTTTTACACAACTACAGTTGTTTACATATTTGCTCACTTAAGCTTTAACAGACGTCACATATATGTTTTTAATATCTCTGACGTCACTAATGCGACACAGTCCAGTTAAAAATTTGCACACCCTGAGGACAAATTTAAGAAAACTGGGGGGGGGAATCACAATGCTCTATCGTTTAATATATTTTCATATATTTAATAATTGTGGTTTACATACAGTCGTGAAAAAATAAGCATGGAAATAATTGGCTACGTATTTGGACAAGCAGACATTTGATTGATCATCTTTGAAACACTGCCTATTAATAAAGTTGATATAATTGAACAAAATCACAAGGGAAATGAGCTTTTTCAATCATTTATTCAACAGAAATATCAATAGATGTGGTTTTCGTCTGTGGAAAAAGTAAGTACGCCCTTGGCCTCAGAAGCTAGTGTTGCCCCCTTTAACAGAAATAACTTCTTGCAGGTGTTTTGCATAATCGTCCACCAGACTTGCTGGAAATTTTGACCACTCCTCCATGCAATATTCTTTCAGTTGCAAGATGTTTGAGGGTTTTCTTGCACATACTGACCGTTTCAAATCCCCCAAAACATTTCAGTCTGGACTTCGACTAGGACATTCCATAACCCTCCATTTCTTCTTTTTGAGCCATTCCTTGGTGGATTTGCTAGTGTGCTTAGGATCATTATCCTGTTGAAAGGTCTTTTAGTTAAATTTCAACTTTTGGACACATGGCCTCTCATTATCTTCAAGCACTCTTTGATATGATGCAGAATTCATAGTTGAGTCAATGAATGCAAGCTGTCCATTCCCTGATGCAGCGAAGCAACCTCAAACCATAACATTTCCACCACCATGCTTCACAGTTGGTATGAGGTGCTTCTCCTGAAAAGCTGTCTTTGGTCTGTGCCAAACATGTCTGCTGTTACTGTGACCAGACAACTCTATCTTTGATCCGTCTATCCAGAGCACATTATTCCTAAAGGCCTGGTCTTTGCCTATATGCTCATTGGGAAATTGTAGTCTTGCAAAGGCTTTTTCCTGGTACGTCTCCCATGCAGGTCAAATTTGTTCAATATCTTTCTGATTGTAGAAGCATTCACTTGGACACCAACAGTTGCAAGACTTACTAGCAGATCCTTTGATGAAATATTGGGGTTCTTGGAGACTTCTTTTTGCATCAGAAGGTCTGCTCTTGGGCTGAATTTGCTGGGACGGCCAGCCCCGGACAAATTGGAAGTCGTTTGAAATCTGCGCCACTTTTAGATTATTTTCCTTACAGTGGAATGATGTATTTCAAATAATCGTTTTAAATCTCTTGGCAGACTCCTAGGCATCCACAACCCTTTTTTCTGAAGGCCTTATAGAACTCTTTAGATCTTGGCATGATGACACCACACACCTCAATAACAAAGGGAACACCAGATATGAGAGGGGTATAAATAAGACAGGTTCTAATCACTGGCACCCAATCTTGAACACCTGATTCTAAGTTTATGGATTTGAAGGTGTGATAAATATAGGGGTGTACTTACATGTTCCATGCGACTGATCTGTTTTTTGTTCATTTAAATTGTGAAAATTACTGCAAAATATCAGTTTTATGTGTCATTTGATAGTGTATCGACTTTATTAATAGGCAGTGTTTCAAAGAGGATCAAATGTTTGCTTGTCCAAATATGTCAAAAAAGCTAACAGTTTAGGGGTCTACTTATTTTTTCAAATGACTGTATTCTTGAATAACCTGCATTTTCCATTATAACTGCCGTTTGTGATTCTGGTGCTTCTCTCACCTTCTTGCACATTTTTTGCAGCATTTCAGAATAAGTCTGAAAAATTGTCAAATCAAGCCACGTTGATTTTATTATGGCTCGCCGGTAACCATGGGGGTCGCAAACTTTTGCACTGGACTATAATTAAGACTCATGCTGGCTTTCATATGGCTCCTACTGCCTGAGTTAGTCATCATATCGATTGTACCATGCTGTCCTGCGGAAACGCCACGATCAGTGTTTTAATAACGGTTTCTGTCTTAGATTTCGAAGCGAGTTTTATCAGGCTTCTGGACAAAGTGACCAACGGCACCAGAATCGAAATCAACCAGACAGGTAGGTCTGAACATCACCAGGCATAATTGCGCTAATCAGGGGTCTATTTCTGTTTTTGGCTGACAAAAATGGAACCTTTTGTAGCCCATCCTCCTCTAGGTTTGATGCATTTTGAGATGCTTTTCTCCACACCACGGTTGTAAAGAGTGGTTAGTTTAGTTAACGTTGGCCTGGTCTGTGGAGCACGAGTGTAACGCTCAGCACTCGATAAGTTACTACCTGGAGTGCTCAAATATCTTGGCTCAGGGACTCCTGAAGACCGATTTTTAAACCACACCATTACATTTGATTACATTTCAGTGTGGCATGTTTTCCACATGGACGGTGAGTTTGTTGTGGAGGGGGGATGGTAGGGACCACAAATTCAAAAAAAGAGAACTTGGTGGGATTTTCAGTTACTGCAATTTATTTTTGCTGAACTTGCTAGATGAAGGTATCTCTCTAAAGGCAAGGATTTGTGTGCTGTTGTAATGGATCAAAGCTTGGCCTTCTACTTATTTCACGCCATTCTGTGTAAATTCTAGAGATTGTAGTGTGTGAAAATCCCAGATACTCTAGCCAGTCCATCTGATACCAACATCCATGCCACGGTCAAAGTCATTAAGATCACATTTCTTGTGATCTTGACCTGTAACTGCATGATTTTACGCCCTGAGCTGCTGCCACACGATTGGCTGATTGGACGATCGCAATTATTTCCTGCTTATTGGAAGTAAAGATGCAAGGCTTTTATCCTGGCTTGTGTCCTCCACACAGGAACGGTGTTGTTTTATCAGCCTGGGCTGCTGTACGGCGGCTCAGTGGAGCACGAGTGTAACGTTCAGCGCTCGATAGGTTACTACCTGGAGGCGCTCATCATGCTGGCACCGTTCATGAAGAATCCACTCAAAGCCGTCTTAAAGGGGGTCACGAACGACCCAACGGACCCTTCGGTGAGTAACCACGACTACGTTTACGTCAAAATAATTATTGTTATTCAATTATATTTAAAAAATAAGTCTGTTTTTGTTTTTTGTTTTTTTTTTCTTTGCGCAGGTGGACTTGCTGAAAGCCACTGCTGTTCCTCTGATGAAAAAGTTTGGTATCGATGGGGAAGGTCTGGAACTAAAGGTACTTCTAGAGTCAATACTGTACTGCATTTCTGATTGTTGGTGTCAAGTGTTTTGCAAGAGCATAAAAGGCAGCTACATTTTGCCAGTTCGCCTGTTTTCTTAAAGTTATGGTTACAGTAAATGTATTTCTGAAATGCCAAGTAACAAATATCTTGCATCAGCGACTCCTGAAGACCGATTCCAAACCACACCATGAGGTGATTACATTTCAGTGTGGCGTGTTTTTTACTCAGAAGGTGACTTTTGTCGGGGAGGCGGGTGGTTGGGACCTCAAATTTCAAACAAGAGAGCTTGTTAAACAAGAGAGCTTGTTAAACAAGATCCCTGCGTTAAAATGGATCCAGGGTTATTTTTGCTGAACTTGCTAGATGAAGGTCCCGCTCTAAAAGCAAGGCTTTGTGAGCTGTTTTAATGGATCAGAGCATGGCCGCCTACTTTCAGCCAATAGCAGAGGGAAATATTACTTCTGAAGCGTTTAAGTTCAAATCTTAAAGGTTGTGAGACACATTATACGGTGTGGCAGCTATCCAGGATGATCTTCCTGATGATGCTGCAGGCCTTGTATTTAAAAAGCTTCACACATTTGTTTAGTTCCCACTCAGAATTTTAGAGAGATGCAAAACTTTAGGGTGGGGTTGTCTGGTTAACGTTATCATCCCCCCCCCCCCCCACTCTGTTTTTTGTATTTCATGTAATCTTTTGCCCATTTATGTACCTTGTCTGTTTTAAAACCATTTTGTAACTTTCCTATTTTCTCAGGTGGTCAGGAGAGGTGTGGCGCCTGGAGGAGGAGGTGAAGTGCATTTTTCCTGTCCTGTACGACGATCCATCAAACCCGTTCAGCTCACCGATCCAGGCAAAATAAAGAGGATCAGGGGAACCGCGTATCCTTCACACAGATGTGCACAGCTGGTTTATCCACAAGAGTAGTGTCTGTCCATTTTAACGATTTACACAATTGCAATCTTGAGTCATCCAGATGAGGATTGATTTCCCCTTTGAGTCTGGTTCCTCTCAATGTTTCTTCCTCATATCGTCTCAGGGAGTTTTTCCTTGCCACCGTCGCCTCTGGCTTGCTCATTAGGGATAAATTCATACATTTAAAATTTATACCCTGAATTTATATTTTTCTGTAACGCTGCTTTGGGACAATGTCCATTGTTAAACGCTCTATACAAATAAAACTGAATTGAACTGAATACTGGGTTGGGATTACAGTCGGCCCTCCACGTTCGCAGGGGTTAGGGGAGCAGGACCGGAAAATATTTTTAATCCCCATATTTAACACACAAAGTAAAACAACACACTGTACTACAACAGCTGCCATAATGGCAGGCAACCGCAGCAGCTGACTCCTCTGTACAGAGCATATCTAATAATTCGACCTTTTATTGTAAGGTCACATTGTTTTGCTTCCTGGGAGCACTTTCAGAAGCACTATGCTTTTGACCCATGATTACCGTCTATGTTTTATTGCACTTTAAAGATGCAAAAAGTTGAGAAAAACGCAAGATACATCTCACACTGAGAGACAAAACAGGTGAGTGAGGCTGACTAGTACCGAGACAAAGAGCGTGGCATCCCCAAACAGAGTGTGTAGTCCACAGTTCTTCAGCACACTGATAATTAATAATAATTAACTCATAATTAATTTGTGTATATATTTATGGTAGTAAATGATAAATAGATTAATAATACATATGTTTTATGCATTTATGACTTACTAAACTTTGCAAAACCCCCATACCCATATAATTATTGATGGCAAACTCGCAAATAATCAAATTCGTGAAGGATAAACCCGCGAATGTGGTGGGCGGACTATATATTGCTTATTATGATTGTGCTTTGCCTTAGGGCTGAATTTTAAAAATCTAAATTGCAAAGGTTTGCTGTTGAGCTGTGTTATTTGAACCAAAATTATTTGCATTTGCTGGATTGTGTGACTGCCGTCATTTTTAGATCCGTATTTGTGTCCTGGGTTTTTTTGTTTTGTTTGTTTTTGTTTGTTTTTTTTGTGGAAGAACTGTCTTGTCCATAACTTTTGATTTGAACCCTTGACCTTCACGTCAGCTACTCGGTGCGTACGTCTCCACAGATGGCCAACAGGATCGTAGACTCAGCCCGGAGCATCTTAAACAAATTTATCCCAGACATTTACATCTACACAGACCACATGAAAGGAGCCAGTTCGGGGAAGTAAGCACTCGTCTTTTTAATTTGTTTTTCTGCCACTAGATGGAAATGATGACTGTAACATACAAGTGTCTTTATGCAGTACTGTATCTTCAATAAGTGCATTCAGCATTGATTTTGTTAGTTGAATGTACTATGAACAATAGCAGTAGCACTAAACTAATTGTCTCACAAACAGTCACATTGTTAAACAAGGATAATCACACTGCTGCTGTTGGTAAATGTTGATAAAGTAAAATGGAACACGAGACATTATTTTCCTGTTGTATAGACTTTATACACCACCCAGGATCCATGTAAAATCTGCTTTAACTCATTAGTAAGCAAGAATATTTTTTATGTAGGCTCAATGCTCGGGACAAATCCTAAATGAAATCCTGTTCACTGCATGTGCTTAATACATAGAGTATAAAATGGTGCTGTCCACATAGATAGTTGAAATAGTTCAGTATGTACACTTAATATCACCTTTGAAGTCCCGTTTTGTTTGTTTTAATTAGGTAATTGATGAGCCTACAGTATAAGCACTTGGCAGACATAGTTTTAACCCTTATGTGTCTAAGTATCTGCTTACTACAAGCTCAAATATTTATACACCGCTTGACTGATCAGACCTCTTTGCCAAACTCTGTTGGTCACATGCCATGTTTAAACGGCTCTCTTCTGTCATTTTCATGTTCGTGTGTAGTGACAAATCACCATCTTGCCACTTAGAGGCGTTGTCGGGTTGTTTCCGATGCGTGAGATCCAAACAAGACACGCCTCCCATCTCGTACTGCTTTTATCAGCTTTATTTATCACAAAACCCGTAGATATCATTTTTGTACTCACAATTCCAATGCACAGACACATAGTAATCCCACAAGCTTGCTTCCACCTGTAATCCTGTCCTGACACGGTCAGAAATTGTTCCGCTTCCCTCCATTACACACCTGGCTTCTCTTACTCTCTGGCTACCTATATACTAATTAGACCCACACTCCACCCAGTGTTAAACAATGGAATTACAACAGACATTCAATACAGCATAATGGCTCTTACATTCAGGTCTCCGGGTTTCGGCTTGATTCTGGTGGCAGAGACTGTAAACGGGACATTTCTGAGTGCAGAGATGGTATCGACCCCACAGGGACAGGGAGAGCCAATACTTCCTGAAGAACTGGGCAAGAAATGTGCCAAACTTCTGCTGGAAGAGATCTACAGGGTGGGTATTACTTATTCTATCTTTAGCCTTAAATTTGTTAAGTGCATTTAAGTTTTGCCGGTCTATTTGGTGATATTTCACACTTCACGGATTCTTCTGCTAGTGCAAAAACATGGTGGTCGTTTAATAATGAGTAGAATATGATTGGGCATGCTGTTTTAGAAAAATAATCGCAGAAAACTTCACCATATCAACGATTACATGCATTTTTCATATTACCACATACAGACACAGGAAGTGTTGATCTGTGTCAAGGCCATGTGAGTTAGGTTAGTGACATGAATCTGGTGGTCTTTTTTTTTTTTTTTTAACATTGCAGAATGTTGTTAAGCTCAAGCAGCTTCTAATTGGTTGAACGCAGAGACACGGGGTTATGGGGTGAGTTTGCCTCTGACAAAGATGGTTAATATTTGAAATGATAGGATCTCTGTCACACTCCAGGACCACCAGTCTAGCGCATGTATGAGTGACTGTGTGTGTTTGCTTTGTGGTTAATCAGTGCCCTACGCTCAGTCCTTGTAGTAAACAGCTTTTGGACACACGCATACAGACGGACGCACAGACACGTGCATGAGGACATGTGCTTGGCTTTTTAATGGAACAGCTAATATAAATTGGGAGATTTTGTGTAAGTTATTTTTAATGTATCTTTGTAGTTGTGAGCTGAACATCTGAGTGGAGGCGTTTCTGTTTTTTGAGAATTGTACTACATTAGTCGATTTTAGATTGTAGATTTATATATGTTTGAGAGTCTTGTGTTTTCCATTATCCTGTGAGCGCTCACTTGGAATGTGTAATTAAAAACCCGCAGCAAAAAGGCCACAAGTTAGTTTTATTGCCTTTTAATGAATTTTGAGGTTCTGTTTTGAATTCGAAATCCATAGATATTAAAAACAAGGTTGATGAGTTGTTAAATGGAGCCTGACTGTGGCATCGTAGGTTCACAACGATATCCAAATGATATTATGGAGAACAAGAAGAACTTCGCCTACTGTAAGGGCAGGGGTGTCTGTTTAAATTAATGAAAGGTCCAATACAGAGGGAAAAACCTCAGGATTGAAATGTTACGGTTAAAAAGAGACGGTCATAAACGCAGTGATTGCGTAATACCTTCCAAAAGGCCTGCTTTCTAAAGGGCTCACTTCTAAAGGGCTCACACTGTGGTTTGTTTTACTGGAAATACCCTTAGAGATTCAACGGAGAACCTTATAACAGAAGGTTTCCCTTGTAGATTCAAGATTTTTATTTGTCACATACACAGTTATATGCTGTATATGTGTTGCAGTGAAATGAAAACATGGCCTACTCCTCTTTAGACTGGGCATTTAAATACTAAATTGAAAAATGAGAAATAATAAGAAATACATTAATACAAGATTTACAAGGCCATCCAAAGAATTCTTCAGGAACTGTTTTATCCCAATAGTATAGGTTACGGATTTGGAAAACAGTTTCCTGCTCAAAGAAAGCCATGTGTTCAATCTGACACACACTCGCATTGCATTCTGAGAATTCTTCAGCAACCAAGACTAGTCTGTGTAACGACTTGATAATACGACTTGTTAAATCTCTGTTCGTTCTAGACATTTTACATTTGGCTCATGATTGTTAGGAGAAAGAAGGAACATTCGTGAAACCCAATACACTAAGTGTTGTTGCTATACAATTCTACAATTCTGTTGTCTCTTTTACATTTCATTCTAAGGGTATACAGACTTATGCACTTGGTCTGTAGAGAACTCTAGGTCCTGTCCTGACCAGATTCAACACAACAGCGCTGTCAGATTATGGCAAATGAACCTCCAAGTTAATATCACTGGCACAGATGTAGTGAAGGATCTTTCACCCTCTCTGTTAAGTAAATATAAACGTAAAACACTTTGTGGTGTACTGTTATAGGAAAATAATCAACGACGGGGTAGTAGTAAGAAAAATAACATCACCTTTTTTTTTTTTTTTTTTTTATCTGCTAATTGTTAGTCTTGGGTTATGTAGCGCTTCTGCCATACAAGAGCTGCTGTTATAGAAGATTACTCAACATCTTCTGACCAATCAGATTCAAGAATTAAACAGCGCTGTGGTAGAATATGATATGACATAATATTTTCTAATAGCCTATAAGCCCAATTTTGGCTTTTATGACTACCTCGAAGTACTTTCATATCCTCTGAGCAGTTTTTAGATATTAAGGTTTGCAAATATTGGCACCCCCTGTAGAATTTGCCGTTCATTCACTCGCTCCACTTTTTATTTTTTTTCTTTCTCTCGAGGATGTGCCGAGTTATTTCGCCACTTTCTAAATGACGCAGGTTGATGTTTGCCCTTATCGTGTTTGTGAACGTGCTGGCAGTGTTACCTTTTTTTTTTTTTTTTTTTTTTTCCTCCAGATCCAGTCAGTTTGTGTTTAACTGCACTTATCTGCATCCTGTTTGTCTTTCCATTCTTAACATTCAGGTATTTCTCAGCTATCTGGTTCTGGCATATTGCTGTCGCTGAATTTAAAAAAAAAAAAAAAAAAAAAAAAAAAGTTTTATTTTATTTTTATTTTTTTGTTTGTTCATTTATTTATGTATTTTTTAAATATAATTATTCCCCCCATCCCCCCCGGACCATTCAGACAGTCCCATGCCATGATGCAGACTCTACAACGGAGCTCATTGTGACGGGCGACTGATTGAATTTTAGGGTGGCAGAATTCAGTAAATTCTCTCCATCACACAGAGTGAATCACGGTTAAGGTTAAGAGTAACAGAGGTTAAGAATGTGCTTAAAGAGCATCATGTTATACTCAATGTATTTTGTGTGTAACTGTAGGGAGGAGGGATCATGTAACTCAGGATCTTTGGGACTTTTCCACCATCCTGTTTAGACGTGATTTGCTCTGGTGTGCCTCATCAGCATAACGCTGTGGTGTTATTGGATCTTAAGCACCAGTTCTTGGATATTGTAATACTGTTGGAGTTTTCAGTTCCGTTAGTGTTAGCTGAAGTGAAAAGCAGACAATAGGAAGGAGCACTGGAGCAGTGTGTAGTTTTCTACTTTTCAAATTAGTGTAAGTATATAGTGGAGCAAGGTAATGTAATATCTTCGTTTGCTAAGGTAAGTTCATTTATCAAGCTGGATACAGTACAATCTCGGGAGCATTTACACGAGAAATGTATCGATTAAAGTATTATTAGTTCGGTGGAAAAAGTTCATATCCTACAAGAGCTTCCGAGTTTGTGTAGATTTACATATAATTTGTGCCTCCATTGATCGGCTTTAAATCGTATAATTGGCATTAAGTTACTACAAATTTGTATAAAGGTTGCACTGTCACGTTTAAATCCATTATTTATTTCGGTAGATACGAATTTAGTGAAAGAAACTGATCCAGAACTAATCCATAAATTAAAACACATTAAGACTAGCCATTCGGTTAGAACAAATGTAATGGCACCCTTTAAAAGGAGGGAAAAGTTAGTGCGGGTCTGTGGTAGCCGACGCTCTGCAATGGCTGAGCTGCGTTACTGGAAGATTTAGTGAACTTGGTGTTGTTCTGTAACTGATTAAACAGCTTAATGAACAGAATCATACTTTTAACTGATGCTAATACAGAGATATTGAGAGGTTGAGAGCACTTAAACAGTTAAAAATGCTTCAACTCTGAGAGACCAACCATGTATCTTCAAATCCAGTACCTTTGCGGTAAAATTAAGTAGGTAATTAAGTTTATTTGATTTCTTAAAGTCTCAGGTTTTTAGTCAGTAATTAATCATTCTACAGCACATTATTCAGTAACTTTTAAAGATTTTTTTATTTAGTAACTATAATGAATATTAAGGTATGTAGTTATAAGACAGATCCTGGGAATTGTAAATGATTAAAAATGTCAGTTATAGTTCTTATAATTTGGCTTATTACGGTTTTCAGCATTAAATGTTTTTGGGCTGTTTTCTCCACAAAGTTTTCTCCTGAGGCAGTCAGTTTTCAGAATTCTGTTTTCTGAGTTCTTCAACAACGAAGCCTCAGTTCCTTTATATGATTACATGATTGAATCAGTTATGTGCAGATGTCCATGCAGAAACTCTTAAGCGGGACACGTGAGCAGTCACGGATAGATGAGTCTCAGTGGCCCAACACTAGACTGTTGAATGTTTGTAGTAATGGGAAAATGCTGTTGCTAAGGAGTCCAACATTACTCCACCTATTGGAGTAGGGAGTAGAGAATAGTGTCACTTGCTAACAAGCAAGGTCACAGGTTCTCTCTTTTGGACATGCACTGTCTGGCTTTAAAGTTCTGACACAAGACCTTGGTAGCGCAAATGTGCAGACTTTGCTGTAATATTTATACAAATTGCTACAAAACCATGGATTTGCTTGCATTTGTGAGTGCAGTTAAAAAGTTGGTGCAGTTGAGGTTAGCACAGGTAAGAACTAAAGTTGTTAGAATTGATATTTCAGAGGAGTTTAGCGGGGCAAATTGGTTTTGTTGCTTTATGGCAACGTGTCTAGTAAAAATCATCCAAAAAAAATTCACTTGTCACTTACTTTTTCTGCCAGAAACATAGATGTTTTGGGGGGTTTTTTGGCTGAATTTTCTGGATTTTTGGCATATTTTTTTTTTCTGTGTTACTGGTATGAATTGAATATAGATTTTCTGAAGCGCATAATGAAATGTTTGCTGTTTATAACCCACCTTTCGGCATTTCCAGGGTGGCTGTGTGGATTCGACCAATCAGAGCTTGGCTCTCTTGTACATGACGCTCGGCCAGCAAGATGTGTCCAAAACTCTTCTAGGTCCCCTTTCTCCATACACGTAAGTCTTGTTTTCTCTCCTTGTTTCTCCCCTGCTGTATTTTGACATGAATGTCTCACTCGTCAAAGGGAAACACGGCGTACACATCCCCTTACTCAGAAAAGAGGCCCATGTTTCCCCACCAACCTTTTCCCACCTGACTGTATAAACTTATCAATACAATGCCAGCTGACATAATTGTCAATAGCTATATAGATGGGGAATTAAAGTGCTGTACTATAAACAGAAATAATTTAGAGCTTTTCTGTTGACCATGGACAACTGGGTTTAGAAAAAAAGGGGGGGGGGGGGTAATTGTAATTGTTTTATGTTAGCTGACAACTAGCTGAGTAATAAGCATGGAACGATTTAGTAAGGTTATACTTTAAATAAATTTGAGGTACCAGTTGCTTCCGTAAAACTAAATTGAAAATGAAATTAAGCAGTTAATTAAACAAGTATTGGGGGGGGGGGAGGATAAAAGTAGTGTTAAATGAAAATAAAACGTCCTGTCTCATGCCCAGTCTTCATGGGATAGGCTGTGGATCCACTGTGACCAGGATACAGTGATTACTGAAAATGTATTAATTATTATACAGGCAGAAGAGCCTGCTAGTCTTTTTTTTTATTTTTATTTTATTTTTTTTATTCAGTAAATTAAAGAAAACCACTGGTATTACATCTCCCATATTATTTTGTCCAGGCTTGTAAGACCTCCTACTTGCATGGACTACAAAAGGCATTACACCTCTTTGTTTTGGGCACCTTGTTAAGTAATCATCAGCTTTGATCACGTACAATAGATCGTTATGATTTGATCATTTTTTTTAGGGTTCATGAAACTCATGTTTGTCCACTGAGGGGTTTTCATGGATGCTGGATCGAACTCGGCCTCCTGCAGACCGTGAACTGTCCATTTTCAGTTATCATGGTACCGGTGCTGTGTCCTGATCAAGTACAGTACTATGATAACTGAAGATTGGCAGTGCCAACACAATGCTTCCTGTGTCAGCGAGTGAGATCCTCACAGAGAAGTTCAAGCTGGTCTGGCATCTCCCATGTCATTTTCATTTATTTAGATCATATGAAACGCATTCAGGGCTGTCAACGTCATCTCGTAGCTAGCTGACTAGCCAAGCCGAGTGAGTCTCTGCCACAGCTGCACCGTATTGCATTCTGGGACTTTGAGTCTAACAGTTGCACCACTGTATGGAATAAAATTTGTGCCAAAAGTATTGAACGTAACTTTTCACGAAATGAACAAAAATATACAACGAGAGAAAAGAAAAACACTGAAACTGAAAATGGTGAACTCGGTGGCAAAAATTGAACATGGTCTCGAATAAACAGTATTCTTTGTTAACAGTTTTGTAGGCTTCGTTTTCGCTAATCATGGTTTATGAATGTGCTGCCAGAGTTTTCATTTACGCTTTCGTTTACACAAGTTTAAGGTCACCATTCTGGCACAGATCTCGCGTGTGGGCGGGCTTAACAGCGATTTACTCTCATTGGCCCATAAGATTTGGATCGACTGCTTTAGTGTCCAGCTGAGGAGGAGGAGGATGACGACGTACGAGACTACCCAAACCTCAAATATTAATTACTAACTTAATATACTGACCAAGTTAGTAAGTGATTTCCATTACAAAGTACAAACACTATAAACATACAGAGAACCGGCATCCAGAACGCTCTCCAAAATTCGCAACACAAAAGCCTCTATTTCCTGGTCAGGGAGCTGTCGATTCAAATCTCACTAGCCAATGAGAGTGAAGCGTTGTTAAGCCCCGACCCCCACAAGAGGTTCGTGCCAGAGTGGCGAACGTAACTTGCGGAACGTAAACGAAAAGTTTGAAAACGTAAACGAGAACTCTGGTGAGTGAGAGAAGCTCTGTTGTTTTTAGGAACTATAACAATGTCCCCCTGTGACATCAGTGCAGCACCCAACCGCTACCTTCTCGCAGGAATACCGAAAATACATCCAAAAACAAATTAGCACCAAAATTCTTAAACACATCAAAAATAGAAACACATTTAATGTATTTCAGGGTTGAAGTTACTTTTATGATGTGTACATCCCAAAAGGTTACTAAAGTACATCAGTTGTAACACAGGGAAATTGTCACAGATGTTTGGAGTTGTATTTTGCCTCCATGCCTCCCTGTGTTGTGCACACAGTGTCATGGTCAGTGTCGGGTCATGGTCATTCCTGACGCAGAGAGCTCGGCCTGGCCAAACGATCCCTGTCCCTAATTCATGACCATATAAACAAGCGTCTGCGGGTCTGTGACATGCAACATGTGGATGAAAAGCAGAGCGATGCATCACGCATTGTTTGAGCTGTAAAGAGCAACGACCTCGGCTTGAGAACGGTCGGCCATGTTGTGCGGTTATCGTGATTGATATTGATTACCTCTGCTTCAGCGTTTTCAGAAATATACGTAGAGCTGATGTGATGGAGAAAATGTGGCATTTTGGATCACGGTGACTTTGTGATAAAGTAACAGAATGCAATGGCTAGATTTACATGCAGAGATTTTCGCCAGTTCAGAATGCAAATTCTGAATGAATCGGTCATCCTAAACTGAGCAGTCTGTATACAATCTCAACTTATATACACATTATATGGAAAATTTCAACCGATCAAAAGATCAACCGATATTGCTTTTTAATTTATTTTTTTATAACTGATACCAATTATTTGCATTTTTATGTGCCCGATAACTGATTATTTGTTTATTGCTTTACTTTTTTTGACACAATGATGACAACACCACTGAACTGAACAAACCGTTTTATTTATGACAGTTTTGTCAATTTCACTTCCTGATTGCATACAAAACAAAACAAGTCTTATTTATACACTGATAAATAGAGGGGTCTGAAGAGTGGGAAAAAAATAATAAAATAATAATAATAAAAGCGCACTGTTACTAAAGTTTTTTTTTTTTTTTTTTAATCATTATTTCTTTTAAATAAAAGCTTCGATGAGGTAAAAAAAAATAAAGCACAAAAATAATTCTAACAAATCTAAAAAAAAATTTAAAAACATGCAATTGCTGCAATTCTCAAAACGGTGGATCCGATATTACAATGGAAAATGCTTAAATATCGGGGAAAATATCGGTAAAACCGATTATCGGTTGAGCTCTAAAAAATTACACACGTTCGAGGTGTAGCGTCCGTGTTAGCAGGAGTTCATTAGAGTTGCTTAGCATTTCATATTTATGCAACATTCAGGAACAAGAACGGTCCGGTTGCTGAAAATAACATGAAATACACACATTATCCATCATTATAATGCCTTTACTCATATTCTTCTATTACAGATGTTAAAAGTCACAGTGTGGGGAATAACTGCACAAATAATATAGGTTTATTTAAGTTTTTCTCCAATCTTAACCCGCTAGCAAATCGCTTCAATTTACCGCTGTTCATTTACTGTTCATCTTCAGCTTAAGCGGCTCAATCCCCGATATTATTTACTGGATTATTTGAAACACTAGAAATATTCTTTTTAGAGTTTCCTTCTTCAGTAAACATCGTTAGTGCATTGTTAATTTCTTGCAGCATTTTTTTTTTTTTTTTTTAACAGTATGTCTTAACCAAAATCAGTGCTAATGCTTGCTACACATCTTAAATTCGAATGCACACAGCATTCGACGGGTGTTCGAAGTCCGAATCTTAATTTGACAGCCCTAGAGCAGACGAGAGGACAGAAACAGCGCGAATGGCTAAAATGTTAGTGATGTCCATTCTTATGTAAACACAACGGGCAATATCGAGGTCATGTCCATATATCGCACGATAAGTCGATAAAGTAATTATCGTGACAGGCCTACTCATTACCGCATTGTTCCTATTAGGTTTGTTTTCCCAGTGGAATGCATTACTTCTCATTACTAACTCCTATTTAGTGAGATCAATGCCCAAGATGGTGACACGTCCAAGTACAAATGTCAGTAAGTCTGAGACAAGTCAAAGTGTATGTAGAAATTGTTTCGAGATTGGACTCCAGTCCTAAAGTCCGACTGCCTCAGATGCCAATCCAACCTTGCAATTATTTTCAGGTAAATTAATGTCTGTAACATGAACTGCCTTTTCTTACAGGACCATTTTATCGCACAAGGAGCGCCCTGAACAGATTCTGTTAGTTAAAGTAATCAGACATGGCCATTATTCTTGTATTTAATAATGTATCGATGGGATAAATTCAATATTTCATATAGATTGGGAACAATCGATTTACTCTGTACCAATTGAGCTATCAGTGGGATTATTAATGGATCATAAGGCTGCATTTAAACATGGCTACCTTGGTGTCTTGCAGGATCGAGTTCCTTCGGCACATTCGGGACTTCTTTCAGATCATGTTCAAGATCGAGCAGCAGAAAGGAGACGAAGACGAGCAGAAAGGAGGAGAGAAAGTGCTGATGACCTGCGTAGGCGCCGGTTACATGAACATCAGCAAGACGCTCAAATAGAGACTCCAATCATAACTCACACCACGGCTATGTCTCGAACTGCGTACTTCACACACTATTAGTTCAAGTGCTTTGTTCAAACAAGATCTAGTGTACTATTAATGCCTGGATGATGTACTAGAACCGCTGTGGGACACGAAGTACAACTCGAGGTAAAACATTTATTACAAAACGTCCGTGTTTAATTTGAGAACTTGCTGTCCTACAACACTGCATAGTGTACAAAGGTTATAGTGTATATGTGATTTGAGACATAGGTCCAAACGTTTGTTTATTATTATTATTATTATTATTATTATTATTATTTTAGGTTTTTTTAATGAAAAATGTACAGTTTGTGAAGATAACTTTTTACCAAAAAAATCTCATAAATCTCTGTTCATCTTGTGTCTGCATTCAAATGTCTCACTTCAAATCTCTGAACACTCACTGCACTTACACTGTTTATAGCTAACAGATATGACAGGCGACATCACCCCACCCCGTCTTTAATTAATTTCCTGTAACAGCATGCCCCATTGCCCAAGAGACAACATGTGGAAGAAACCTTGAGAGGTACAAGGCTACCAAAGGACTGTTCTTGGGTCACACTGGATCAACTGCCACTTGTAGAGATGCAAGATACCACTTTTTCTTTGAGTATTAGCTGATAGATACCCATCCTACTTGAAATATTTTTTTAACTGAAGCACTTGCAGGATAAAGAAAGGAAAAATACAGGGAAAAAATTCATAGCTTAAAACATGACTTGGATTAATTGGTTTTATTTGGTCAAAATCTCACACAAAAATCTGTGTAAAAAAAAAAAGTCTCTTTATATAGTCCCCTCTGAAAGTATTGGAACAGCAATTCTTTCAGGAATTTGGGGTGGTGTTCCCAGCTGGCATGTTGTCTTGTACTTCAAGCCATGCATAGTTCAGTTTATTTGTACAGCGCTTTTAACAATGGACATTGTCCCAAAGCAGCTTTACAGAAGTATATAAATTCAGGACATTTGTATGTATTTATATATATTTAAATGTATGACTTTATCCCCAATGAGCAAGCCAGTGGCGACGGTGGCAAGGAAAAACTCCCTGAGACGATATGAGGAAGACGATATGAGGTTGAGAGGAACCGGACTCAAAAGGGAACCCATCCTCATCTGGGTGACACCGGATAGTGTGATGATAAATAAATAAATCTCTTCTAGAAATGTACCAGTACCACATGGTCAAATAGCAGTTGAAAATTCAGACCATGAAAATGCATAGAAACCATTCAGTGCATCTGTGTCTCCTTGGTGTTTCGGAAGTGGCCATGGATTCTTTGCACACAGTTGTGCTTCATCTCTCTGATAGCCCAGGGCAGATTGGCCCTGGCTGTGCGGAAGGGCTGCCTTGTCGTCTGATCTGAAGGCAGTCTCACAGGTTTTCAGTAGCGCACTCTCCGGTGCAGTAATCCATGTGGTTATGGGGTTATGGTCATGAAGGAGGTCACAACATCTGTGCACTTGCTGATGTAGTCACTCTCTGATCCTTTGTACAGTGCCCTCCACTAATATTGGCACCCTCTATGTGTTACTTCATATGTTACTTCATATTTATACCCCTGTGAAACAGGAAGTCATGCTTGAACAATTTCCTGTTCCTAGTCACCCAGGAGTACTAAAAAAATGTAAAATATCAACGGGAATATACTTTAAATATATTTTTCTCATATGAATTCATAGGGGTGCCAATAATTATTGCACACCTATATTTCACTTTTTATTTTATTTTTTTTATCCACGAGTGCAGAGTTTTCTCTTTTTTTTTTTTTTTTTTTAAATTGTTTGAACAAAAGATCAAAAGTTTAAACAATAAGGACAATTTTACACAGCCTTCTTTGCTCGTTTTTACCAAGGGTGCCAATATTAGTGGAGGGCACCGTATTCCTCAAAATCTGTGGCATGGTCGTATGTAGCAGCCCTTACCCCATTAAGGGACATGCCTGGAAATCTTACTCTGGTTCTTTTGCCCTTCATCTTGTTTGTCATTGCCTCATGGTACACAGCCCGGTTGAACTGGCCAGCTTTCCATGGAATTCTGGAAAGCAATTAGGTTGAATTAGTATTCAATCCCTCTAACTGGAAACACTAAATTAGCCAGCAGCGACTTTTCAAATCTCTTCAAAACACTATGGACATGACAGCTGATGTGCAGTGCTTTCAAAACAGAGAGCAGTGACAGACTCCTTACCTGACTGTACCAGGCTGGACTTTGACCTGGAATGTGCCAATGACAGGCCGGTGATCCGAGGTCTTGATAGATGGGCAAGAAATATACTGGATCTCTTTGATATCCTCCTTTTTTTTGCTCTTGTAAAGGATCCGATCCTGCAACATAAAGTTGAGATCATTTAGTCATTGTTAAATAACAGAAGCCACTGTATCTTCACACTTAAAAAGTGGCTTAAGGTCAAGCTTCCTAACCGTATATGACGGAGTTCGCTGCTTTGAAGAGGTGTCATAAACATCGCAGCCGATGTCAAATTTATAGGTGGGAATGAAGTGGATTGGGGCCTCATGAAATCCTGTAAAGAGTGAACCTATGAGCAGAAATGAATGTTTAGACATGTTGTTCAATAAACATCAGTATTCAAGCTTATAAAACAGTCGTAACACAGCGTATATGCTCAACCTATCGGCACCTAAAGAATGTTTCTAGCATGTAATCTCAGGACTTAACAAAAGAGAAAAAGATTGATTCCAAGACTGACCCTTATTCATTTCTTTGCTGAGCTGGTCATGCTGGAGGAGGACGTCCATGTTGTCCCCAGTGTGCTCATTCAAAATGGCCACCACTTTTTCACGGTCTTCAGTCAGGCGGAAGTTCAAGTCCCCAAACCAGAAGACTTCGTCATACTGGGTGGTTACATCCACTAAGGATAAAATCATCGATTCACTCATACTAGTGAAGGATGTTTAATGCAAATAGAAACGTCATTCGAAAGTAATACTTACAGTCAGGGTTGGTGGAATGAGGATATTGGGGAAGGGTCAGACCTGTTATGATCTTTTTGTAGTTCAGTATTCTCTGGTGCACGTTGGAAACTCCCGCTGAAACAAATTTTGACAACATGGTACTCAATTAGAATGCACGGAAAAGCAAGAAATTGTGCACAAAATTGTCCATTTCAACATAAGTGTACAACTCTTTCAGTAGAATAAATTTCCTTACCATTAAAATGAGATGTGATAAAGAGGAAGGACGTCCCAAAGAAGGTAAAGCTAACACACACTGCTCCTTTGGTCTTAAACTGGGAAATAATTCGAGTGTTGACAGTGGCATCTTCCACTTCTGCAAAACAAAAAACAAAAAAGAACATAATTAATATGTACCAATCACCATCATTCGTCACCATCATTCATCATTAATATGTACCAATCACACAATCATTGTGTGTAATGTGACACCATATAGCAGGAAAACCACAATGATACAAGGTGAAAGACTCACGGGAACAGAAATATACGAGGGCAGTCCGGACGAAGATGGTAAGATAGAGAACTCCATGCACTGCTGCATGGAGCATGACATAACGCGGGCCAAGAGCTTCCTGCAGTCTGAGCTGCCATTCTCTCCTGTAAATACACACATTAAAACTATATGAGTAACTTTTAAAGTGTCATTTCTGACCATTTTTTGAGCAGATTGGACTGTTATTAAAGATCCATTTTATGAATAAAAATCACAGCTTTAGCACATTTTCTCAGATGATTTAGTATGTGTGAGTCAACAGACACACTCACCAATGTATGAAAAGATAGCTTTTACTAACTAGCTGTCTCCTATAGAGGTCAACTGATTGATCGGTTTTGCTGATTAATCGGCACCGATAACCGATTACTTGAACTATCGGTTATCAGCAAAAATCCACACCGATAAGTTTTTCCCGGTTGTATCCGTCGCAGGAGTGGCTAAGAAGGGTCCACTGTCATTATTACAGTATGACAGCGGCCTCTGGAGGCGAAATAAAAACTGTCACTGACAAATTTTGTTGTGTTATTTGAAGTGTTTTTGATTCATTTTGGATTTCTCTATTTTTATGTGCTATTTGGAGTTACTTTTTGGTTCAGTTTAGATGTATATCTTTTATTTACTTTAATGTTTATTAATAGTTAATACATATAAATATTTATATATTTATTTCATTTACAAAGTACAGTACATTTTCATGATGCAGTCAGTACCGTTTTCATGTTTGTAAAGTTCAGCAATATTTTACTTTGAGTGTTGTGTTTTCGGTCCGTATCAATTTTAAAAACTATCCCTTGACTGGTTATCGGAAGGTACTGCCCAACTTACTTATCAGTATCGGTAAAATCCACTATCGGTCGACCTCTAGTCTCCTACCAGGTTTCCAGGAACAGCTGCTAGCTACTTAGTCATCTATCACTTCTAGCTATTGGCTTACGTTAGCTTTATTTTTAGACACCTTTTTAGTGTTATACAGCAAGACAAACACTAATACAGCAAAATAAATACAATAATTAGCTGAACAGCATTTTGTTACAATATATTTTGTGTAATATCACCATGAGACATGCTACGATATTAAGCAGCTATGTAGCAAGCTTGCTAGTTTGTCCCATAAAGCACTTGTCCCATAAATCACACTGTTTTGAGCTGTCAAATAATTGTAGCTTGAGGATTTTGTGTTATTTCAAGTATGTACACGTCTGGTTCAGCTATAGACTTCTAGAAATTATACTTTGACTAATGCATGCAGATTAATCGTTACAAAATCTACCATTTTTTTGTGTGTCGTTCTCAAAATGGCTTCATCCTCCCTATAAAAAGGCACTACACATGGTATGAAATTATTCATGGTATTTAGACTAAATATGGTGCATTATATGCCTAGTAATCATACTTATTGCATGATTATATGATTTAATTGCCTGATTTCTGTTAATATAACAGTTTACCATGGAAATGGGGTGGATGTGCGTAGGTTTGGTGGTGTTTACAAATTGCATATCCATAATCTTTATTTTTTAAATACACTGAACAAAATTATAAACGCAACACTTTTGTTTTTGCCCCCATTTTTGATGAGCTGAACTCAAAGATCTAAGACTTTTTCTATGTACGCAAAAGGCCTATTTCTCTCAAATATTGTTCACAAATCTGTCTAAATCTGTGTTAGTGAGCACTTCTCCTTTGCCTAGATAATCCATCCACCTCACAGGTGTGGCATATCAAGATGCTGATTAGACAGCATGATTATTGCACAGGTGTGCCTTAGGCTGGCCACAATAAAAGGCCACTCTAAAATGTGCAGTTTTATCACACAGCACAATGCCACAGATGTCGCAAGTTTTGAGGGAGCGTGCAATTGGCATGCTGACTGCAGGAATGTCCACCAGAGCTGTTGCCCGTGAATTGAAGGACCTCCACATCCAGCATCTTCACCTCCAAGATCGTCTGAGACCAGCCACCCGGACAGCTGCTGCAACAATCGGTTTGCATAAACAAAAAATTTCTGCACAGACTGTCAGAAACCGTCTCAGGGAAGCTCATCTGCATGCTCGTCTTCCTCATCGGGGTCTCAACCTGACTGCAGTTCGTCGTCGTAACCGACTTGAGTGGGCAAATGCTCACATTCGATGGCGTCTAGCACTTTGGAGAGGTGTTCTCTTCACGGATGAATCCCGGTTTTCACTGTACAGGGCAGATGGCAGACAGCGTGTATGGCATCGTGTGGGTGAGCGGTTTGCTGATGTCAACGTTGTGGATCGAGTGGCCCATGGTGGTGGTGGGGTTACGGTATGGGCAGGCGTATGTTATGGACAACGAACACAGGTGCATTTTATTGATGGCATTTTGAATGCACAGAGATACCGTGATGAGATCCTGAGGCCCATTGTTGTGCCATTCATCCACGACCATCACCTCATGTTGCAGCATGATAATGCACGGCCCCATGTTGCAAGGATCTGTACACAATTCCTGGAAGCTGAAAACATCCCAGTTCTTGCATGGCCAGCATAATCACCGGACATGCCACCCACTGAGCATGTTTGGGATGCTCTGGATCGGCGTATACGACAGCGTGTTCCAGTTCCTGCCAATATCCAGCAACTTCGCACAGCCATTGAAGAGGAGTGGACCAACATTCCACAGGCCAAATTCAACAACCTGATCAACTCTATGCGAAAGAGATGTGCTGCACTGCGTGAGGCAAATGGTGGTCACACCAGATACTGACTGGTTTTCGGACCCCCCCCCAATACAATAAAACTGCACATTTTAGAGTGGCCTTTTATTGTGGCCAGCCTAAGGCACACCTGTGCAATAATCGTGCTGTCTAATCAGCATCTTGATATGCCACACCTGTGAGGTGGATGGATTATCTAGGCAAAGGAGAAGTGCTCACTAACACAGATTTAGACAGATTTGTGAACAATATTTGAGAGAAATAGGCCTTTTGTGTACATAGAAAAAGTCTTAGATCTTTGAGTTCAGCTCATGAAAAATGGGGGCAAAAACAAAAGTGCTGCGTTTATAATTTTGTTCAGTGTAAGTATAAAGCGGAGACATGCTTCTGTGCCTTTTTAAAAGCCATTAAAAAGACAATTTCAGTTAATTTATTATTCTATATAGAAAAAAATATGGTTCTCCAAGTTTTGGGTGGAAAGACAGACAACACATTTCTTACCTATTAGGACATCCTTCTTGCACCCCAATGACGTACATGTCTTGTGAAAAATTAGTGGTCGTTGTGGAAAACAGGTCATCAAGGTTGTCTGGAAGCTCCTACAGATCACATGTAATACACCATTAATGCTGATATTTGAATGTTATTGAATGATATTGCTTGACAATGACAAAAAATATTATTTTTGCACAACACTCCGATTCCCACCTTCTTTCCAGCCATATTCCATGTGACGATGGAAATCCCAATTTGCCGTCCGGGACAGTACCGGTCCAGCTCTTCAGCCATGAGTAAATTAGTGCTGGTTGGCACCCTGTTTTGCAGAACATTCCAGAAAATAGAACAAGGTAATGAGAATTTTAATTATTTTAACTGTTGCATATAATTGTTACATTTTTGACACATTGGAAAACTAACAAACAAAGAAAGCTACGCTGGGTCATATTATTCCGGTGAACATATAATATGACTATTTGACCATCTGACATACTGCTTGTGAGGTTAGTGAGCAGAAAAGTGTTTCAAAAAAGTTGACCTTCTAGACTGTGATCAGTTTGCATAATTCCTTAAAAAAACAGGACTATGTTTACAGCACATAAAAGCATAATCTTGAACAGAAGTTGAAAGATGAAATTAGACAGTGTAGTTTTTCTTCTGTTCAGCATTTGTGTTTACTCATTTTTTTTCCACCATTCGTTTGTTACTGTCATCACCCTAAAACCCTCAGTCTCTCTTTTCCTGTCATTGGTTACATTTTATGGTCCTCCTCTTCCCGCAGCTCCTGCTCTCTCGCTCCTGGGTTCTCTGCCATTTCCAGTCTTTTCCTCAGTAGCTTAAGCGCCAATCTCAGTGTATCTTCTCTCTCTTTTGCCTGGGCCATCTCCATTTCATGCTTCTTGACCATCTCTTGTATTAAATCCTTCAACTCATTAATCTATGGAAAAAAAGACAGATATGTTACAAGCGTACATAATTAAAATATGCAGACATAACAAGTTACTAATTGTAACTGATAGACAAGGGCTAGTGTAAAGCATATATATATATACACACACACACACAAACGGTTGCTCTTCAGTAATTCTAGCTCGGCCCAAATTACGCTTGGCTGTGAAGATGAACATTTTGATTTGGTGTTTAGTTTTAAGTTTAGCCCTACATGTGTGTAAAGGGAAAATGTCAACGTCAGTGCCTACATGTGTGTGAAGGGAACAATCGTACAAAGCGAACTGTAATCAAATCACCTCAGAGTCATCTGAGCTGTTTCTGCAAGACGTCACGATGTTCTGAATGGCTCTGATCCAATCCTGTTTCAGCATCTCTGAATCAGCCTGCAGCACACAGCTCCTTTACAGTGCACACACAGTGTTATTAACAAGAAGGCACTGTAATTAAACCAGATGGTAATTAAACGTGTTGGTAGCACCGCTATATAAGACATGCAAGCTGGACTTACTTTGTGGGCGAAACCACTCTGAAGCAGAAGTGGCGGCTGATGTTGTTGAAGTTCTTAACCACACACGGCCTCAGATCATTTATCATTACAACGGGCTGATTCTGTCAAGGAGAAAGAGCTTAGTAGTTAGCTATTAGTTAATAGCCTGCTAGCCGATTGGCACAATAGCAGCCAGCATATTGTGCGTATTCAGCTTAAACATGTAGATACATGTGACTGATAATGTAGCTAACTTCACATTTCATTTGCATTTCATTAAACCAAATAAAAGATACATTTGTACACTGACTCATGGTTAAGAATAACCCCTTGCGAACACTCAAACATTCTTAAGCCCTCAAGACCACATTTGATGGCTCCAGATGAGAAGATGGGACAGAACCGCCATCTCAGATTGGGGGGAAATATGTGACTAACCTTGGACTTCAGGTATATCAGCTGATTGTCCTGAATTGTGAACCAGCGTCTGTAGAGAAAGGAAACAGAAATAAATCATTTTACAGTTTGCTTTTGAACTACTAATAAAAGCTAATGTGGAAATTAGACTCTTCAACTCGTTTTTGGTGACATTTGGGGAAAACACACAATCTACCCCCAAATGAATTCAAGCAGTCAAGGTGGGTGAAGATGTGAGGTTTTCACTTTTCACTGGAGCTACGTGGCCAACAATTAAATGACGCTTATAACTTCAGGTTTATCTTTGTACAGCTAGTATGTCTAATTAATCAATGCCTTGCCTTACATTTGGCCCAGACATAGCAATTTAACCTGCACAGCCTTTACAACTATAACCCTCAAAGTGTTTTGAGCTCACTCCTAACCTGTTCCAAGTTTTGAAGGTATTTCTTGCTCGCTTGAACAGATATCCTTCCATAACCACATAGTTCCTGGCCCCCACATTGGCCCCCACATTGTCCTCCGGCTTGTTGTTGTCCTGATTAGGACGGAGTGGGCAGACTTTCTTTTTTTTAAAAGCTGAAGAGTGCAGTAGCCTCTCAAAAGCGTTTCTGCTAGCACACATTTTGACGATCGACAAGACTCTAACGATAAATATTCACCAAATGCAATCCTTTGCACAAAAGTGGAACACTCACAGAAACATGACGTCAGTTCTCGAATGGAATCTGTTCTAATGAGACAATTCCAATTCTGTTCCATTTGTCACCACGTCACCAACATCATCATGACATCATCAACCAGTGTTAGTCAAACTACATTTCAAAACGATACTCAAAAGACTTAAATTTGTGCCAAAAGTACTGAACTTAACATTTCAAGAAACGAACAAATATATACAACGAGAAAGAAGAAAAGCACTCTGAACTAATGTAATGCCATAAAACCAGCACAAAAACATCGGGCATTGGAAAAGGGAGACACATACAGGCACACTGTCTGCACTTACACTTTCTTTGTGGAAATGTATTAGATTTGATTAAATTATCTGCTATAAAACAACAGCATGGTGGAGTATTTTAGTTATACTCCACCAAGTCGAGTTCAACTGGTGCTGTTGGGGATTTGACTCCGTGTTAATTCAATTCGATTCGTAAAGCGTTTTTAGTTTGAAACACTGTCAAAAAGCAGCGGTACAGATTTACACGTTTAGATACCCAGTTAACCCTTTCATGCACATACACTTACGCACAATCAAGTTCACTCCATGTTTCCCCCTCTAGATTGTTTGCCATACTAGATGCAGTTCAGTATATCTTTAAAAACAAAAGTTTGTAAGTTTATTATTAAAAATAAATGCATCAATTATTTTAAAAAGATTTTTTTTTATTCCAATGACTTTTATTTATGTTTCAAACTGGAGATAGGTGAAGTTTCCACCTGCGTATCAGCTGCATCAGATAATAGTACTGAACTGATTAAAATTCATATATGTCAAGAATATTGCTATAATTTGTTAGACAAATGATAATTTCCACATTTTGGCCATGAACCTAATATATATATATATATATATATATATATATATATATATATATATATATATATATATATATATATATATATATATATATATATATATATATATGTATGTATGTATGTATGTATGTATGTATGTATATTAGGTTCATGGCCAAAATGTGGAAATTATCATTTGTGTATATATATATATATATATATATATATATATATATATATATATATATATATATATATATATATATATATATATATATATATATATATATATATATAATTTATACATGAAAATTAAAATTTAATTCCTAAACACATTGACTGTTGTTGTTAATAACTTTCAGGCATAATGGTTTGCTTTTCCTAGAATACATTTATTTTTGTAAGTGTTTAAGGTTTTATATATATATATATATATATATATATATATATATATATATATATATATATATATATATATATATATATATATATATATATATATATATAATTTATACATGAAAGTGTTAACAAATCAGAGGTGACTGCTGCAAGGGAAATCTCCCTGAAGTGTCAGCTTTTCTCTTTGTAGATGTTCTCTCTAAGATGTTATTTGGTTTTAGGATATCTTTAGATTTTATGGTCACATCACAGTTTACAGGATAAACAATAGAAAAAGAAAGACAAAAAAGAAAGACAAGATTCTTAAGATTTAAGAAAAGAAAGATTCTTAAGACATTTTGTTGTGTTCTTAAGCTACAACAAAATAAATCAGAGGTAAGGGAAATAAAATACAAAGATAAATACCAAAACAATACAAACAAAATACAGAGGAGCAATGATATTTTGTGTGCATAATAATAATAATAATAATAATAATAATAATAATAATAATAATAATACAATCAACAGATTGTACAACGATGTATTGCACTGTATAGTATGATATAAGATTGTTAGTTGCAGTGAGTACTGATATTTTTTTAATGATAAAATACTTTTGTTGTAGTGGACTCTCACTTTTACATCCTTCTGTATGTCACTCTGTGCATACAGCAGGCCTGCTATTAGCACCAAAATGAAAATGAAACTTAGAAAAACAAGAAAATGAGGAACACCAGAGCTTTTTGTAATAGTTATTATTTTACAGCACCAGCAGGGGGAGACATTTGAACAAATAAATATTTAGTGTCTTAGTAATTTGTTGAAACAAAGTCCATATTTGGTGTGACGACCCTTTGCTTTAAAAGAAAATAGTCTCAGGTACAATGTGTGCAGTTTTATAAGGAAATGAGCCGGTAAGTTTTATTGAGCATCTTGCAGAACCAGCCACAGTTCTTCTGGAGACTTTGACTTTCGCACTCGCTTCTTATTTTTGCAGCAAAACCCAGCAGCCTTCATTATGTTTTTTTGTTCGAAAAGTGTCTTTTACGTAATACGCTGCTTTCTTTACCGACATACAAACATTTTTCTGTAACATTTCAATTTGTGCTGGAAAACTAATGTATGGGAATCTGAAATGTTTTTGTGCTGACTTGATAATGTAGAAGTCATGAAATCTATAACAGAGTTTGTTCTAAAAATAAATAAATAAAATAAAATAAAATACAAATAGGGTGCCTAAGATTTTTGTACAGTACTGTATACTATCTGCTCCTAAGCAAAATACAATATTGAGTGTGTTAGTAAGGTGTTGGGCCTCCAGAACAGCCTTACTGCACCTTGACATCAAGGTGCCAGTACTTCACTGCTTGGATTGTATTGGTCTTTTAAAAACAAACACAAAGTGTTTTGCATTAGACATTTTTGCCTAATGCAAAATTTCTAAGACAAGAAAAGTGGCCAGCTTAGGTTTTCACATACTGGAAAAGGAGCTTTGGGTCATTGGGATGTAAAGACATTCATTTGAGTGCTTTATTCAAACTTCAGGTATGTTTTAATACTCTGCTCAGATACTTTAGCCACTTCTTGCCACTTAATTAAGGAAAATATAATCATATGTGATAAGGTAGTACTTGCAGTTACCAGTCTTGACAGAGATTCTTTATCCTGCAGGACAGCTCAGAAGAACCACATTTCTTATTTCTTATCAGGTTCTTCAACAAGACATCAGTGATGCAGCAGCGTCTCTTCATAGTTCTGTTTTTCACAGGTGAGAGAGAAAATGATAAAAAGGAAAAGTTAAAAAAAATATATATTTTTTAAAAGTCCTCAAATGGCCTGAATAGATAATTGGTTTCATAGAGTTGGACGTGACAGGCAAACTTTGCGCAATCAGGCCCTGATTTACTAAGATCCTAAATAAAGTGCTATGTTGAGTGCCAGTCAGATCAATTCTGAGCACAGTTAGTGAGCGTATTGCAAGTGATTTACAAAGAATAGTTGTGTTCAGGTTCAACCACGCCTCACCTTGAATGTCTGCAAGAGTAGCCGATTGCGGTTGTAGATGAAAAAGACAGCCTTTAAGCCAGACAGCTTCTTCTGTAATAGTGGTTGCAAGCTTGAGCCATGGCAGATATTGAGGAAAGATGTAATACACATGAACGAATTTAATATTTCCATGCATATAATATTTATGGGGGAGGATTGATTACAAAATAGGTGGATTGTAAAATTAACGAACAGAAAATTGTCACTATGCATTTAAAGAAACACAAAAAATCACTTTATTCTACATAAATAGGTTAAAAGTTAGTATTGTGACCAGAGGTGCATGAACTGGAATTGTAATATATATAAAAAAATAAATGTAAAAAAACAGTAGGTAATTTTCCGTAATTTTCTCCAAGGAGCTGAAAACACAGACATGGCCAATCCTTATTGAAATAATATCACAGAATAGCAACTGCACTTACTGAGGGTTGAAACATCCTGGTTATCCTAAAATTACAGAATTGTTTGATAAAACACTGATTCTAAGGTCTCAAAGCATTACTGCTATTTTGTTATTTACAAATTCAAATTTCGATCCCTTAAGCATTCTTGGGTTGTCCTTCTATTCTACGTAGAACCCTGCGACCTATTGTAACAGGTTTCAATGAAACATACTTTAAAATTTGAAGTCATTTATTACTCTGCTGAACTACTACATTGTATAATTATGCGTCACTATACAGTATGTGTTGTATTGACTGTCCTGCTTTACTCCTTACCCTGTACAATCTTAAAGCTTTTTCAGAATATTTCTTTATTTATCTTTGTAACCACCAGTTGTTGAATGGTTTGTCTACTGAAAAACTATGCAAAGTTTCAAATAGAGCTCTTTATTAGAAGTTAAGAACCTAATTATCTAATTATCCACCGAACCCTTAAAGATCCCTTGACGGTAGGGAGCCTTTTAAGTTTAATCCTGTCCAAATAGGGCTTAATGTCTTCCATTGTCACTGCATGCCTATAGCTTTTATTTCACGATAATAAAAATGTGTATATTATCATTATAATGTGGCCATATTATAATGAATTATATGTGATATGAATAGGTATTTAATATTAATTCATGTAATAATAATCTAATATCTCCTGCAGTATCTTGTAACTTTTATTAGATTAAACAGTAGTATTTCAAGTTAACAGAGTTTATGGAGGCAAAATGTGTTACAAACATCCCTGGTCTCCCCTGTTGGAAAATGTATTGGAACCCTTTTGTTTTGAAAGCAGCACACAGCCTATTCAAATCTGAAGTGTTCGTGATAGAATTTCAGTTTACGCCACTCTGATTGATACTATTATACTGACTTTAACCTATTTAGGTGGAATGGTGACATTTTTTCTTTTTATTATTACCGCAATTCGTTTATTTTAAAATCACCCATAATTATATGCACAAAATATAAAGTTCTTCTTCATCCAACTTGACAGCTGTCTTTTACAATTCGACAGAAAAGGCAAGGCACAGCTGAACTCAAACACGCCCTGACACACCCATTTCACCTATTTCATTACAATATTAATGTAAAATAAAAGTGTAGATTTGAGTGTGTGTTCTGTCCGTCAAGTTTATGTGAATGAAAACCTTTTCTCAGGCTCTCTTAAAAAAAAAAGCTGTTGTTACTGGAGTTGCAAACGTACTGTGAATGTCAGTAATACAGTAAAATGAAGTCATAATTTTTTAAATCTTTTAAATTGCTTTGAAAAATGAAGGTATAATTTAGATAAACTTTCATTATCAAGACTTGATAAAAATGTTTTGATTCAGCAAATTTAATACCTGCCTTCGTTTGTATTAAAACAAATTACTATTCCTGAAGGCATCTGCATACTGCAATGCAGTTTGCACCTTTGGGTAAAAACACACTGAATTTCATAATCATTCATGTAAACATGCAACACAGTATTGTTATTTTGCTCATCTGAAACTGCATGACATGGGACACCTGTCCCATGAAGACTACCACATAAAGCACACTTAATACTACATGACTATTACATGAATATGTTAAAATTCTGATCCACAGGCATTTTCCCCCTTACCCTGTCGCTCCCTCGTATATACTATCTGATTCAGCAGAAAAAAACATGGAGTGAAGCAAGGGCCTACTGTCAAGCCAACTACAACGACCTGGCTACCATCGAAAGCAATAATGATATGCTCCAACTTCAAAATGTAGCTCAGAGCCAACGATTTAGTTCCAGCGCTTGGATTGGACTGTACAATGACATCAACAGCTGGCACTGGTCCTTTGAAAATAAGTTACTAGGAAATATGACAGATTGGAATTCTCACCAGCCTGACAACCATGATGGAAATGAAGAATGTGCCGTGATAAATAAAGGGATTTGGTCAGATATGTCATGTGTAGACACAAATCCATTTATATGCTTTGATGGTGAGGAACAACATATTATTCACTTTTTCATTCCTTAAAAAAATTCTATGGTAATACTGTACTATACTACTAGGTGAAAATTGTACTCAATATCTGATCTTTTAAAGGGCACAACTGGCACACTGCTTTTCAAAATCTTTGACATCCATTACATTTAATCATGTGTTTTTCAATTCTGACAGACAAGAATGGCACTGACAGGTACATTTATGTCTTGAATAAGATGACGTGGCATAGGGCCCAAAGTTACTGCAGGCAGCATTTCACAGATCTGGCCAGTGCGAGAGATGAAGAAGAAGCTGAAGTTATACAGAACACAATCTACTCTGGGAATTTTTGGTTTGGCCTGTTCAGAGACTCGTGGAAGTGGACAGACCAGACCAACGTGTCCAGCATTAAGTGGAAAAATGGACAACCTGATAATAAAAATCAAATTGAAAACTGTGGTTATTTACTTAACGGTCAGGCAGAAGATGAAGTATGTTCAGTCAAAATGTTCTTCTTCTGTCATTCAGGTGCGATAAAGCTGTATTCAGTCCCATATTTAGATTACTTTTAATTGCTTTTAGAATGTAAGTTTAATTGTGTGTATGTGTGTGTGTGCGTGCATATACATTTCTGTGTCCAGTAATTACAGGACAAAAGCAAATAATCAGAGTGAAGGTCCAGTCTAGGAAGGATGTGAATGATCCTGAGGTAAAGGCAGCCATCTTGGATAAGGTGGGTCTCATCTAACATAAGTATCCACTTATTATGTACAATAGAAAGAACCAGAAAGAGTCTTCTGCCTGTTGCATTTTGTTTTTGTATCTTTTTTTTTTTTTTTTTTTTTTTTTTTTTACAAGTCACACAAGAGATGAATACCCTTCATTATTTAGCAATAAACAGACATTTTCTGTTCTTCAGATCAAGGAGAAGCTGAAGGAGCATGGGATGGCAGAGAACACCTCGGTGATGTGGAGAAAGCAACCAGATGGGGAGGTGTTTTACAAGGAGAAAGAAGAGAATGCTCCATTAGAAAATGACACCCGGGACACAAATTGAAGTTTAGTATCATGTTCACATTGGCAAACACTAACAGGACTGAGAGAATGATCTGAAACTGATTTGAAAATTTCATGCAATTTCCTGATGCTTTTTTTTTTTTTTTTTTTTTTTTTTTTAAACTCACACATTTACAGAGTGCTACACCATTTTACTGTTCTGTTAGTTCACTTTTTAATTAACCTTTAATAAATGCATTGCTAGGCTAATAAGATTAATATTAGAAGTAGGGCTACATTGTAGATGAACTCAAATTTACAATGCATCTCAGTAGCAAAAGTGTCCATCAGTGTCCCCTTTATAATGACTAGATGACAAGGTAGAAGTGCTCCTTGGAGTAATTGTTATTCTTCAGACAACAGTAATTGAACAGTGAGATGAAACATCAGATGTTTTAAAGAGGTGTGTGTGTGTGTGTGTCTTTGTGTTTTCTCTAATATTAGCTTACCATCAGTAATAATGTTTAAAGTTACTTTAGCTAGCTGATTTATTAATCTCCAGATTTAATCATGTTAACATGTAGAAATTTTTACAAGAATAATAAACTGTGCTTAAGTGAAATATTCAAATGTATCTTTCTTTTTGTCCCCTGCTCAGTACATTGTATCTCACAAACAGCCTATCAAAACTGCTACCTAGATCATATCACAATGCCATGTCTTTGTGCTGAAGTTAATTTTCATAACAAGTAGAGCTCTAGATGTTTTTTTTTTCTGTTGGAATTCCTGTCATATAATGTAAGGAATGGTGAAGTAACACCATAGCCATAGTCTGAATTTATTCCCTGGTAAAAATGAGTGTACTATTTGGGTATCGGTGATTTTTCCAGTGTTCTCAAAATTCTCAGTGGACAATTATATCCCTATTCTCTGAATACTTCACAATGGATGAATACACTATCCTGTCCAAATGTATGAAAATTAGTTACTAGTAATTATATAATTAATTACAAATAATATGCTATGCAAAGGAGATTTGGAGCGATGTTAGACAGGAAGAACAGTGTTTATCTTTCCAGTACAGTTTCAGAGACTCACAGAATCTTTTGAAGCTGGTGGCTCAAGGTGGCCCAACATGCTTTATCTATGGAACTTGGAAGCTGGCAAAAGTATCTGAATTTGATTTTTTCCCCCCTATGGTCCAATACATGTACATGTATTGTACAATATATTTACAACAAATGTACAGTTATTCCAATGCTTTTTCTTTGTTTTGAACTTGTTAGGGGTAAGATTCACCTTATAATCATTTTAAATGATGTGTTTTTGAGCTCAGTACTCTAAATACAAATCTCCAAACATTTTAGATGCACTTAACACATTAGGGTTCATATCTTCTGTTTTGACTTCTCTTAACTGTCCACTTCACTTTCATTCACGCACGTGAGCATGGCAGATTACTGTGATCAGCTAAATGCTGTGTTTGACCACTCTGAAAGTGTCTCCTTTTACCTGGGAGTTCTGAATGCTTCACGTTTGGCCTAAATTACCTTATATCTGTGTATTTGATATTTGAATTTTGAGATTTCTATTTAAACTTCTGATGTTTAAAAAAAAAAAACCTCAGGTTCAAAATACAGAAATAAACATGGGCAAAAATGTAAATGTATTCAAATTAAATACTCCAATACTTTTGACCGCTTCCAATCTCCATATTCGTCCTGGTCAGAGTCGCTGTGTATCCGGAGTCTATCCCGGGATCACTGGGCACAGTGCAGAAATATATCCTTGATGGGACCATGCACACACACATGCACACTTATTCACATCTAGGGCAATTTATAGTCAGTAAAGTACACATTAACAACCAAACAAAATAAGAAAAGAGAAAAAAAAAGGTATATAAGTAGGTAAACCGGAAATTCTAATGGGTATTACTATTGAATGTGACATAATATTCTCTTTTAATTCTTTGAAAAGTCAAAGGCATTTCCCTGCTAAACAAGGTTTTTTTCTTGGATATGGTGCACTGCAATAGAAGCGTCCATGCAAAATGTTTAGGCAAAGTACAGAAGCAAATGGCTCATTAGGCGAAACTCAGGAATGTTTTAGTACCATTTTGCATTTGGTAGCTTGATTTGGCTTTCTGTGTTTACACTTGAGTAACTAAATATCTTCTCTCACTGGCCCTGCTACATGATGCCAGGGCCCAGCTCATTGTTCTGAGGCAAATTCATACCCTAGCACCAACCTCTATGCAAAGTCAACCCCTCTGTTCTGTAATCACTTTTTGTCGTTGCACAACATCGTGAAACACAAAAGGCTAACATATTGTGTAGTCGGATACTTTTAGGTGATAAAGATAGGATGCTCCAGTAATTCAAAATCTAGGACAGCTATTGTGACTAGATGTATTTTGCTATTTACTCACTTATATTGTATACTGTCTGGTCCACAAGTATTTGGACAGTGACACGTCTTTTGTCATTTTGCCTCTGTTCACCACCACAATGGATTTGAAATGAAACAGTCAAGATGTGATTGAAGTGTAGACTTTCAGCTTTAATTCAAGGCATTTAACAAGAGTGTTGCATTAACCATTTAGGAATTACAGAGTCCCTCCATTTTCATAGGCTCAAAAGTAAATGGACAACTGACTGATAAGCAGTTTCCTGGCCAGGTGTGGCCTGTTTCCTCGTTATTTCATGACGAATTAAGGAGATAAAAGGTTTGGAGTTGATTCCAAGTGTTGAATTTGCATTTGGTAGCTGTTCATGGGAACTCTCAATATGTAGTCCGGAGAGGTGTAAAGTGAAGTGAAGAA
Source organism: Cranoglanis bouderius (assembly GCA_023630585.1). Lineage (NCBI taxonomy): Eukaryota > Metazoa > Chordata > Actinopteri > Siluriformes > Cranoglanididae > Cranoglanis > Cranoglanis bouderius. The sequence goes on along the minus strand of CM042565.1, from coordinate 13,537,997 downwards.
GGCCATCATTAGGTTGAAAAACAAGGCATCTGTCACAGATGTCACAGATTTTGGGTTAATGAAGCAATAAATGGCTAAATAGATCTATTCACAATCATTGTTTATTTCCTGTGGTCACTTCCGTGGTTCCTGTGATCACTTCCGTGGTTCCTGTGATCACTCCTGTGCATCTTCCTGTGGTCACTCCTGTGAATCTTGTGGTCACTCCTGCGCACATTCCTGTGGTCACTCCAGTGGTCACTCCTATGGTTCCTGTGGTCATTCCTGTGGGTTCTGTGGTAACATCAAGTTTGTTGCATTTCTGATGATAAAGTATGTCAGTAAGTGTGAAACTCTGATATTATACAGCATGCAAGTGGGCTAGTAGTATTACAATCGGTGTAATTTCACAGCACTACCATCTTGTGGCGATGATATGTCATATGTCATGACGGCTGTATATTTACCTATACTAGCATACTAATCTGCAAGTGTTTAAGCATGCTAATAAGCAGTATGAAAATATGTTACCATGCAAGTGCATAAATATGCAATATGCTGCTGGTATGTCCCTTACAAACATTTTCTTGTCCTTGTATGTATCTGTGTTAGTTGACCTGAACATTAAGCATTAAGAATGCATGTGTGCAAGTATCCAAGGTTGCTAGTATTTCAGTGTGTTAATGTGCAAGTATGGCAGTATGTAAGAATCCAAGGTTGCTAGTATGAAAGTGTGACTTTAGATTTACAAACATCAAAATAGCCTTTTTGTGTATATTATTGATTAGCAGTGCTTGGTCTGGTTCTGCTAATATGCAGGGTTTGCCAGTATGCTAGTATGCACGTATAGTATAGTAAATTATGTCTCCCATACCACATATGCATACAAGCATAGGAGTATGAGAGAAGTATGTAGTAAGTAAGTAGTATTCGGTTCATAATAGTGCGGTATACAATATACAAGAATTTTGAGATTGAGGTTTGTTTCTGCTGATATGCAAGTGTGCTAGTATGCAAGTGTAGAATATCAAATAATGTCTCACATACTGCATGAGAAGTAGTTTTTTTTTTTTAAATTAATGTCACATTCTGAACAATACAATGAAAAATATTCATTCAAATATAAGAAAAACCAAAAAAACCAAAAAGAGATAGTAACAGGTGCCAGAGTACAACACAATCAAATAAAACACAGAGGAAAAGGGTGTCACTTATGTAACAATATCATATTTGCTTACAATATTATAAGCTCTAATTGCCTTTTTATCTGTACATTTGTGTAAAGCATTACAATAATGCTTTAAATCATTTTTAAAGTGAAAAGGTTTGGTTTGGAGTCAGACCATTTCATTGTATGAATGTGAAACCTTCCAATTAAAATGAACAATTGTATAAGATGTGCTTTATCTTTATCGATTCCGTGGTCATTGAAGTGTAACAATATGTCAAATCCACTAAGCAATGTTCAATTTCCTGTTAATTAAACGTTCCACAACAATCCAGATATTTTTTTGTATGTATGCAATGGAAAACTAAGTGCAAAATGGTTTCCCTGTCTTTTCAGAAGTAATCAATATTTAGTTTAAAACGCTCCAGCACATGTTTTACTGAATACATTCCTCTTTTGTTTTGTTATTGATGTAAAATTTATTCACTCTTCGAACGCTTTACGCCAAACCAAGTCTCCAAACGAGAGACGTGTAGTAAACTGTACAGTACACAGAGCGTACGCCATTTTGAATACAGGCTGCGCGCTCTGCAGTTTAGACTGGGCTGGTCACGTGGCTCTACTTGACGTTCCGTCACGTGACGTACAGTCAGCTGATCTCCACGGGTTCTAGCGTTTTGTTGTCGACCTTCAGTACAGCGGCGTTTTTGGCCATCTTAATTCAGCAAGCGGCTTTTTTTTCTTCTTTGAGCCATGGCGAGCCAGTCACAGGGCATTCAGCAGCTGTTACAGGCTGAAAAACGGGCCGCGGAGAAAGTCCAGGAAGCCCGGAAACGTAAGTTGTTTTTAAGGGTGTTTTTAATGGTGTTATATGGCACTACATGGCACGGAGTCGGAGCTGCTTAGCTAAGCTAGCGGGCTAGTCATCATGACAGAAAGACGGCTTGTCGTTTTCGTTAGTGAGCTAGTTATACAGAGAGGACATACAGCTGAACAGTTCTCATTATTTCATGACTATTATATATATCTATATAAACAAACAAACAAAAAGATTACCTAGTTAGTGTTTATGAAAATAAATCGTAGAATATTATAACTGAAAGGATGCAAATGCTCTGCTGATATGAAAGACACTGGAGGCAGCTAAAAGAAGAAAAAAAAGAAAAAAGGATGGACATACATGCATACATGTTAATAAGGAATATTTATATCACATTCAAAACTAATACTGTTTGTGTTTTCGTTCATTATTAATATCTAAGCATATACTGTTTGTCAAATCTAGAAACATCTGTGAAACTTAACAAAAATGCTGCTGTGAATCAAATATCTTTGTCATCTTAGTTTAGTCCTAGGGGTGTACTAACTTTTGCACTCATCTCTGTGTGTGTGTGCGCGCAGATGCAGAGAGGATCCCAATTCACGGGTTTTTCCTGTATAAATTAGAATTGAATGGAATAGGATATCTACATTGTAGTTGTACAAGTGCACAAGTGAAATTTGGTTTGCAGTGAAACTCCCAGTAGTGTAGAAAATTCCTAAAATATGCAAAACTAACAGAAAAAAAATGCCGAGATGTAGCTTATTAGAGGTGTTCGTGGACAGTTGAAAGTGCAACGGCGCAGTAAAAGAAATAAGAAATAGTAATAGTGGAACAGAGGCGTTCAAACTGCCGTATGTGTTGTAAAGAAATAGTAAATCAGCCAGGAATTGTGTTGTAATAATTGAAGCGATACTTCTCTGTTGAATGTTTCGCTGTCGTGTGAAAACTCTCATGAGGTTTGAGCTTCGAAATGACTTTTACTCTTTTATTTCCCCCAGACTCTTTGATCGTGATTTGGTCCTTCCATTCATAGTGATTTTACTAATTTTCAAATTTGATTAATTTAATCATCTTAAAGGTCTTAATGATTATTTTGTTATCTTCAAGGCAATGACCATGTCAATTCCACTGACTCAATAATCTCGAGTTACTCACTTCCCCGTTTGAGTCCTCCATTTCTGCTTTTGCTGGCGGAACATTTGTGCAAGAAAGGATATTCCAGATAATTTCCCCTGTTCTTAAAAATATATCATTCGAGTTTTTGTGTTATTAAACATTTTTTTTGCAAACGTTTGCACACGTTTTATCCTCAGGGAAAAACCGGCGCTTGAAGCAAGCCAAGGAGGAAGCTCAGGCGGAGATCGAACAGTACCGTCTCCAGAGGGAAAAGGAATTCAAGACCAAGGAAGCTGCGGTAAGACGGAACACACAGAGAGATCTTTCAGTCCTCTGACCAACTGTAGGCGAAGCCGTTGGTGTTAAATGCCTAGCTGATCATTTCCTGTCACGTGAAACCAGAGGTCGACCGATAGTGGATGTTACCGATAGCGATAACTAATTTGAGCAGTACCTGCCGATAACCGATTAATCAACCGATAGTTTTTAAAATTTATACTGAATAACCTAACACTCAAAAGTAAAATATTGTTGAACTTTATTACAAAACTAAACAGTAATGACTGTACCATTAACATGTACTGTACTTTTTTAAGTGAAATAAATATTAATATATATTAACTATTAATAAATATTAAAGTAAATAAAAGATATACATACAAACTGAATCAAAAAGTAAAAAAATAGACACATCCAACATGAATCAAAAAACACTTCAAATAACACAACAAAATTTGTCCGTGAGAGTTTTTATTTCGCCTCTAGAGGCCGCTCTCATACTGTATAACGACAGCCGACCCTCCTCAGCCGCTCACGCAGTGGACGAAACCAGGAAAAATTATCGGTGTGGATTTTTGCCAGCAATCGGTTATCAGTGCCGATCAATCGGCAAAACCGGTCAGTCGGTCCACCCCTACGTGAAACCTGGAGTGAAGTGATCAGCCCCATTAGATGAGTAATGTATCTCAGAATTATTTTGAAAATGTATCTTTAGTTTATTTTTTTTGTTATAATTAAAGTTGAATACAGACAAATATCGCACACAAACAAATATCACACACACTGTCATGGTCAAGGCTCATATTTGTGTGATATTAGTCAAATATTATTATTATTTTTTGTTTATATACCTCTTTGTCTATTTATTTATTTATCCCATGACTTATTTATTTGTTTATTTATACAAAATTATAATTTTTTATTATTGTTTATTTCTATTTATCCATTTGTCTGTTTATTTGTTACCTTTTTTTAAATTATTATTTCTTTCTATAAATTAAAGGCACTGGGTTCTCACGGCAACTCGGCCGTAGAGGTGGACAAAGAGACCTTGGACAAGATGGGCCGCATCCAGAGCAGTTACCAGCAAAACCGAGAAGCTGTACTGAACAACCTCCTGAAGATGGTGTGCGACATCAAGCCAGAGATCCACGCCAATTACCGCGTCGCCGGATAAACCTCACACCTCTCTCCACCGTTTTCAGAAGAAACACTGAGGCAAGGACTGCCGTTGTACAACCGTAAAGATGTTCCAGCCATACATGCGCGCTTAGTTACAGATATAACAGGTCGTTGTAAATCTGTGAGTCATACCGCTATCGTTTGTTTATTACATTAAAAAAAAAAAACAAAAAAAAATTCACCAGGTTTTAGTCAGTCTTCAGTTCTCTCAAATTACAAATGTTTTATTGTATCTACCTGCTGTAGGTTTAGATGAATTATATTTATATTTATATTGTTTGATGGTGATGGCGGTCCTGCAGTGGTTGAGTGCATGTCTCTGTCTCGGCATCGTTAGACCTGTAGGATCATCAGTGTTCTGTTTGGACGTGATATCCGGACGTATGTCTGTCTGTGCATCTAGTTATGCTGTGTGTTGTTTGTATTAATTATTAAGAAAAAGTGTTTTATTTGATTGCTGCAATAAACTGGATAACTACAGAACCCTTGAGTGGCCCCAAAAAGGTTTTTGCGTGTGCATAAATATCCATCACGAACAGATATTCCTTCACTAAAGTGTACTTTGGCATGATGATATGGAATGTATTTTCTCAAGAACACAAAATAACAAATTGACTGCAAGAGGAAAACATTTTCCGTATTTGTACCCCGTTAAATTGTATGAAAGGGAGAAAACAAACAAACAAAAAAAACATCTTCATAGCCACTACAGGGTTCTGTAGTATTTTTTTTTCTCCTCTGTGGAACATTTGTGACAAACCTGTCTAGCTGAGAAATACGAGTTCAGCTCATTTCTTCATTTTTTCTCAATGGCTTCTTTCTCTAATGTGTACCTGACATTCCTCTGTTAGACCTGGCTGTGAAAGTACAGTAAATTGTAATAAATGGTTCTGTGTGTATGAGGGGTGTCGAGCTGGTCTTCATTCCCCCCCCCCCTCCCCCCCCAAGCTTCTAAGAAGCACTTTGTAATTTAGTTTTTGTTATTTATTTACCAATGTGGCAGGAAATAAACTTTATGAATACACAGGAAAAAGAAAAAAACAAAACATCACAATACTTTTCTACACGTGTATAAAAAGAATAATAATTTTAAAAAAAAAAAACTACTGAACTTATATTAAAATTACAAATAAATTGTCACTATAATGAACTAATCTATTAATCTTAATTATATTACGTGTTTTAAACTGTTAAACGGACGAACTCTATGTACAAGCTGGTCGAGCGTATCATAAAATGTACCGTAACGTCCTAAAATAGTCGACATGCGCGGTACAGAAAGTTCCACTGTCGTAAAAACGTACACATGTGCAACCATGGTGCGCATGCGCAACGCAAATCCGGCATTAAGGAAGTGTCAGAGTGATTTCCTTTCAGAATAAAAGTCCTCACTGGAGGGAAGTTAAACCGGTGGTGTGTGCTACGTGTATCCTCTCGAATCCCCACCGTCGTTCACGAGTAACAGTCACTCAAAACTCTTTCACTGTATATGACACAACATTCATATACTCATCTGTAGTCTGAATAGCATTTCAAACTATTTACAGCAGATGCTTACTTAGGACCCCATGTGCTCTTTAAACGAGAAAGCAGATTGCTGATAGATATTTTAATTAGGAATGGGAGAAATGATATTGAAGCAGAATGTGGCACATTTCAGCTTAGACACTGTGCGATACTGCAAAGCGAAACATATTTAAACTACATTTAAAGTGTTCCTAGAAGTAATAGCAGGGTTTTTTTTGTTTTTTTTCATGATTTAATTCGAGTGTATTAAATTAGCCCACATTTTAAGTTTTAAGTTTACTTTCATATCCATATGTACATGTATTGTTTTCTTTTTAAATATAAATTAAAACATTGTAGCACAAGCATTTTTGTGTCTGTAAAACAAAACCCAAAGAGAGAACAGCCTTGAATGATTTATTTCACATGCAATTCTTGATATCCATGTTTGAAAATTCTAACTGTAGAATTTTGCACATTTCTCTCTTTTATCCCGTGTATACACATGAAGATCTTTCTTTGAAATTTTATTTATATACTGATCCCGACATTACTTGACATTCAGTAGAAAAGAAAGTCAGTGGTATTGGACATGAATGATTTTATTTTCAAAAAATAATAACGCTTTGTAGGGATAGTTAGATTCGAGTTTTGGAGTCATTCTTAGGATTATGCTATCCAAAATAATCGGTACATATTTAATAAATTGCATCACAAATCCGTTGTGTGTTTGAGGACTTTTATTATTGAGGAGAGGTGGGTGGAGGACGGACGGACCCTGGAGTGTAGATGGCTTCTTTTGCCTGGTATTGTAGTTAAGAGTTTACTCTACACACCGGGGGAAGAGTGCATGAATAGATTTGATTGTTCATTTATTTTTTTTTTACATTAAGTTATAATCAAGGATAAGACCAGCGACTGAAGCAGTGTAAGTACCCGTTAATCTGGTTTATACTATTTTAGTTAGTGTGTGTGTGTTTTTTTTTTCTTTCATCCGTGGTTTGACCTCTGAACATGTTATTAAGTTTATCTTACTAATGGAAGCTTTTTTGGACGGTTTATGTTCATTTTGGGATGGGGAGAAACTCAGTTTGAATAAAATCATAAAATCTACGAATCAAGGCAAATCAAGGCTTTACAGTGTGTGGTCTATTTATTTATTTATTTGTCTATTTATTTATTTATTTATTTTGGCACGCTTTCCAACGTCCGTCCAAACTTCTGTTTGAAATTTTGTTCCTCTGTACTACAGTTTTCCAGCAATTTCTCACTGGAATACATTCTGAAATTCAGATAAAAACTGTTAGCTTTTACTCATGCTAATGGCAAAATTGCTTCATTTTCTATGAGAAGCAACTCTGAAAGTAGATCCGGCTTCAAATCACGGGTCTATATTAATTCGCTCGTGAGGGGGAGGCGGAGGGGGTTCTATCGTAACAGCCCATTCACAGAGACTTGTATGGCGGATGCTCTACATAAATAGTATATAAAGGCTAATAATACACCGATCAGCCATAACATTAAAACCACCGAGAGGTGAAATGAATAACATTGATTATCTCGTTACAGTGCCACCTGTCAAGGGGTGGGATATATTAGGCAGCAAGTGAACAGTCAGTTCTCAAAGTTGATGTGTTGGAAGCAGGGAAAATGGGCAAGCGACTAACTATGGGTAAGGATCTGAGCGACTTTGACAAGGGACAAATTGTGATGGCTAGACGACTGGGTCGGAGCGTCTCCAAAACGGCAGGTCTTGTGGGGTGTTCCCGGTATGCAGTAGTTAGTACCTACCAAAAGTGGTCCAAGGAAGGACAACCGGTGAACCGGTGACGGGGTCATGGGCGCCCAAGGCTCATTAATATGTTTGGGGAACGAAGGCTAGCCCGTCTGGTCCGATCCCACAGAAGCGCTACTGTAGCACAAATTGCTGAAAAGGTTAATGCTGGCTCTGATAGAAAGGTGTCAGAACACAAAGTGCACCAGGATGCACTATGGGAAGAAGGCAAGCTGGCAGTGTGATGCTCTGGGCAATGTTCTGCTGGGAAAACTTGGGTCCTGGCATTCATGTGGATGTTACTTTGACACATAACACCTACCTAAACATTTTGCAGATCAAGTACACCTCTTCCTGGCAACGGTATTCCATAATGGCGGTGCCTTCTTTCAGCAGGACAATGAGCCCTGCCACACTGCAAAAATGGTTCAGTAATGGTTTGAGGAACATGACAAAGAGTTTAAGGTGTTGACTCGGCCTCCAAATTCCCCAGATCTCGATCCGATTGAGCATCTGTGGGATGTGCTGGACAAACAAGTCCGAGCTGTTTTTAAAAAAAAAAAAAAAAATTGTCTGTTCATGTCAAATCGTGTCAGAAGAACAGTAATTACAAGCATCCAGCATGTAATATATGCGCTCATGTGTTTGTCACACGTGAAATTAGCAGTTATAAAGCTCTAACTAGACAGTGTTCTAACTCCTACAGAGAAGTCAGGTGTGTAAGTTTTATAATATGTCTGTCAAACCTTCTCGTCCGTTTTCAAGCATTGACCAAGTAATAAAAAGTAGGCTGTAATCTGGTTATGTATTTAAATCTGAACGTCATTAAGATGTCGTCAGACAACTGCGTAGCACTGTTCCATGCACTGTAAAGATGCAAACTGATACTCTGATACTGATGTGACAAAAGCAAGCTAATTTACAAACCGTTGCAAGGAAATGGGGCGTTTCCATTTTGCATATCCATACACTATACGGCCAAGAGTTTGTGTACACCTGACTATCACACCCATATATGCTTTCTGAACATCCTATTTCAGATTTAGTGCCCGCCTTTGCTGTTATAATAACCTCCATTCCGCTTATACCACAGCGATTTGCCAACCATTACAATTTTATATTTATTAATGAACACCACATTGCACTTTTAAGTGTTTATAGTTACATTTAATGTTATGGAACTTCCGCAAGACAAGTTAGTTTCTGTAATCTCTTACGCTATAGTAGCTATAAACAGTTGTTCCCTCACTAGCCTCTCTGTTTTTTCTCTTTTGAAGTTAAGACAAAAAAAAAAAATGCAGCTTGTGATTAGAGGTCGACCGATATCGGATTTTACCGGTAACTAAGTTGGGCGGTACCTGCCGATAACCGATTAATCAACCGATAGTTTTTAAAATTGATACTGAATGAAAACATAACACTCAAAGTAAAATATTGCTGAACTTTATTACAAAAATAAACAGTACTGATTGCACCATGAAAATGTACTGTACTTTTTTTTTTTTAACATGAAATAAATATATAAATATTAATATATGTTAACTACTAATAAATTAAGGTAAATAAAAGATATACATCCAAACTGAACCAAAAAGTAACACACCGAATATCAAATACAAATAGAGAAATCCAAAATGAATCAAAAACACTTCAAATAACACAACAAAATTTGTCAGCGATAGTTTTTATTTCACCTCTAGAGGTACTGTATAATGACAGCGGATCCTTCTCAGCCACTCCCGCACGGGACGCAAGTTGGATAATTTCACCTATTGGTTATCGGTGCTGATTAATTTGCAAAACCGATAAATCAGCCGACTTCTACTTGTCATGTTACTGAGAAACCAGAAAGCATAAAGTCCTGAAGACTTTCCTGTGGTGGAAAAACTCCACTGGTACACTGTTGACTGTTACAAAGCACTGACACTGGAGACTCCTTCCATGAATGGTACATAAAAATCTAAGTCACCATATCAACGATTATATAAGTTTTTTTTTTTCTTTGTGGAACAATGTGGTTTTTAAATCTGTTTAGTATCAGCCTTAGATTATGTGGATAGAAGTGCATTCGAACGAGCTGTTACTATAGAAACGACAACGTTTTAGATTAGAACGAGCACATTAATATAACCTGTGATTTACTGTGAGAGCTGCTGGTATAGTAAATGAATGCACTCCTGCTGGTTTGAGAATTCAGCCGTGCTGTGATATAAGAGTACTGTAAATAATTTGAGGATTATTCAGGTCGAGTGAGTAACTTTTATGTTGAATTTTAAAAATAAATATTTGTAATGTTAAAAGCGTGGATTTCACAATGCTGCTCTTTTCTATTACATTTCAAGGCTTCTTCAAAAGTTGTCACACCATCTCCTACTATTTCCTTTCTGATTCATTGATCATATACCATCATATATTTAATACTTCACATAGTCATGTGAAAAAATAAGTACACCCCATGGAAATTGTTGGCTTTTTTGACATATTTGGACAAGCAAACATTTGATCATCTTTGAAACAGTGCCTATTAATGAAGTTGATATAATTGAACAAAATCAGAAGGAAAATGAGCGTTTTCAATCATTTATTCAACATAAATATCAACAGATGTGATTTCTTGCATGTACTACCTGTTTCAAATCCCCCCACAACATTTCAGTGGGATTCAAATCTGGGCTTTGACTAGGCAATTCCATAACCCTCCATTTCTTCTTTTTGAGTGTGCTTAGTGTGCTTAGGATCATTATCCTGTTGAAAGGCCCACTTTCGGTTCAACTTCAACTTTCGGACAGATGGCCTCTCATTATCTTCAAGCAGTCTTTAATATGAATTCATAGTTGAGTCAATGAATGCAAGCTGTCCAGTCCTCGAGGCAGTGAAGCAACCCCAAACCATAACATTTCCACCACCGTGCTTGACAGTTGATATGAGGTGCTTCTCCTGAAAAGCTGTCTTTGGTCTGTGCCAAACATGTCTGTTATCTTTGATCTGTCTGTCCAGAGCACATTATTCCAAAAGGCCTGGTCTTTGCTTATATGCTCAGTCTTGCAAAGGCTTTTTTTCTGGCACGCCTCCCATGCAGGTCAAATTTGTGCAATATCTTTCCGATTGTAGAAGCATGCACTTTGACACCAACAGTTGTAAGACTTACTGGCAGATCCTGTGATGAAATTTTCTTTTGGCATCAGAAGGTCTGCTCTTGGGCTGAATTTGCTGGGATGGCCAGTCCTGGACAAATTGGCAGTCGTTTGGCAAATGGCAAATCTACACCATGTGTAGATGATTTTCCTTACAGTGGAATGATGTATTTCAAATAATTTGGAGATCTTTTTATAAATCTTGCCAGACTCGTATACATCCACAACCTTTCTTTTTTTTTTGAAGGCCTTACAGAACTCTTTATATCTTGGCATGATGACACCACACACCTCAATTACAAAGGGAACACCAGACAGTAGATATGAGAGGGGTATAAATAAGACAGGTTCCACCTGCACTCCCTAAGCAGGTTCTAATCACTGGCGCCCAATCTTGAACACCTGATTCTAAGTTTATGGATTTGAAGGTGTGATAAATGTAGGGGTGTACTTACATGTTCCATGCGACTGATCTGTTTTTTGTTCGTTTAAACTGTGAAAATTATTACAGAATGTCGATTTTATGTATCATTTGATAGTGTATCAACTTTATTAATAGGCACTGTTTCAAAGAGGAGTTTGCGTATCCAAACATGCCGACACTTTCCATGGGGTGTACTTATTTTTTCACATGACTGTATTTGTCACACTTACATAAATGAAAATCGTCTAGGCTTTATAAATAACAGAAATAACAGGCTGCTTTTAAGGCTTTAAGTTGTTGGTATCATATTGTTTAATCCCCCAGGCCTTCAGTGGAGGTCTTCTGAAATCCTATAAACCTTGGCCATAGAGATTACTCTTTAGCTGAGTAAAAGTGTTTAAGTCTACATTCTTTGTTTGAGAAGTCAAAACTGCATTTCTAGAAATGAATAAATGTTACATACAGTCAATTAAGAGATTTTCTTAGTACACATAAGCAAGTTTGAAAAGCTAAAAAAAAAAAAAAAAAAGAAGCTAGTTGCAAATTTTTTAAAAAATGTTTATAGTTTGATTGAGGTTGTGAAATTTTATTTGCGTGAGATTGTGAAATTCGGGATTTTAACAGTGGACAGAGTTGTTTGTTTGGGTTCCTACTCGTACTCCTAAACAGTTGCTCTTTGTACCTTGTTGTGAAGCACGGTAGATACAAATAGAACATTTCCCACACAAAGAACATTCTCAGAACAGGGGAAAAAAACATGAAGGACAAAACCCGACTTGTTTCACTCTCTAGAATGGATAGTTAAAATAATAAAAGGCACGATGGCTTAGTGGTTCACACGTTTGCCTCGAAACGGGGGGTTTGCATCCCGCCTGCCGCCCTGCGTGCGCATGTTCACCCTGTGCTTAGGGGGGTTTCCTCCGGGTACTCTGGTTTCCTCCCCCAGTCCAAAGACATATGCTGTAGGCTGAGTGGCATCTCTAAATTGTCCGTAGTGTGTGAATGTGTGTGTGATTGTGCCCTGCGATGGGTTGGCACTCCATCCAGGGTGTCCCCCCCACCTTGTGCCCTGGGTTCCCTGGGATAAGGCTCCAGGCTCCCTGCGACCCTGTGTAGGATAAGAGGTATGGAAAATGGATGGATGGACGACATGTTCACAAATTTCCCCTATCCTGAAATCTGAAACCTCAAATTTGCTTTCTGAAGGTTGCTTCTTCATTAGCATTCTGTAAACTGCATGTCTGAATCACCACACGCTTTTTCCATGTGATGTCACCTGCATTCAAAGAGTTATATAACAAAGTAGGACAAGTCTGTATTGGAAAATGATATACGAACCAAAATCAGTATTATCATCCAAAATCACTTTTATCATACAGCATTGCGTCTTGCTTAAGTGTGTGATGTTTTTGTAGAGTTGACCAACGTTTTTGTATCCTGTTTTCTTCAGCAACTATTTATTGCTTGGAGCGTTCGGTTGTACGGTTTCAACTTTTTTTTTCTTTTTCTTTTTTTTTTTTGGCAAAAATGAATTTCCTTTTATTCATCATTAAGAATAAAAATATCAAGGGCTCCTGACTGTGCACCACAGAAAAAGTTATACGACGCTAGAGGTCGAATAAAAGGCTGACTAGTGGGTGTGGATTTGGTAGATGACCAAATTGTGGAAAAACTGAAGAAAAAAAATCTATGGAATAAAACATGACTGGGTGTGGTGTTATAGGAAAATAATCAACGACTGTCAGGCAGCAGAGGCGGATGCAGTTGCAGGCGAACACAGTAGGCAGGCAGACAAATCCATAATGTTCAGCAAAAATGTAGACGAAAACAGGCAAAGCCACGGGTGAAACAAAGACAGGACAAAAACCAGAATCACAAAACCAGGAAGCGTGAACAGGATCAAAAACCAGGAAAGCATGCACAGTAAACAAAGGCTCAGGCTGTTCGTCAAATAAACACAGGACAATACTTCGAAAACAATACTTGTGAAAGTGCTTAAATTGTGTGTGTGATTGAACTCCGGTGTGCATGATCAGTAATCAGGTGACTGTGAATTATAGTTATAGTTCATGTCGGCCATGTTTGTAGGCCTTGGTGTTCTCTGGGAAATTGGGTCCAATGCCGATTCCGGCGTCGACATGACAACGGCAGGGTGGTCAGACACAAAGCCGAGTTACTGTTACCACCCTGAAGTTGATTATTTTCCAATTACAGTACATCCTGAAGTGTTTTATTCCTCTTATACCACAGCGATTAGCCAACTATTAAGTTTTTATTCATTGAGCAGTTTTTAAAAAAAAAAAAAAAACGGTTGTTAGAAATGTGCAAAGCTTCAGCACTTTTCTGAGACAGGGGTTAGGAGGAGTGCGACACATGAGGTGATCTGAAGTAGTTCATTAACGCTTAAGACAGCGGTAGTCTGACACTTCTGTGAATTCACATGGCAATAAGTATGGAGCTTCCAACAAACAATAGCTATGTGTCCATCCAAATTGCGAATTTGATTTTTGGACTATCGCATAAAACATTTGCGAATATAGCACCGTTTCCGTCCCATGTGTTCAGCAGTCCCTCCAGGATTTCGCGATTTTGCGATCGCAGAAAGGAACGCCCAAAATCAAGCAAACTCCGCAATATTTTGGAGGAGCTTGCAATTTTTCAAATTTACCACAGATTTGGGCCAAGACGCGTCATGTGACCTCAAGGCTTACCTTATCGATGGCTTGCAACTTGCTTATCTGAGTCGATGGTTGTAACTACCATCCCGAGTTGACGGTACAGAAAAATATCCAGTCAGCTGTTTGATTAGCTTGATCACACACCAATCACACAAACATTTGTCCAAACACTGATTGCTGATTGGCAGGTCATTCCTGTTGTCAGCTTATCTTTTCATTTGGGATTTAGCCCCCTCTCCATATTTGTTATTTTTTATTTATTTATTTATTTTTGTGGTCAGTGAAAAGAGCTCTCACTGTTGTTTTTACATGCATTCTGATATTCATTCATCCTTTCTATGGTAGATTAATTAAGTGATCTATCTAATGAACATTTTTATTTCTAATTAGAATTTATATACAGTGTGTATAATATGAATAATTTTTTTTTTATTAATCATATTAAACATTTATTGTTGTTTAATGTTGAAACAAGTTAGTCGTTGCTGTCACTTACATTTTAGCAGCTACAAACAGTCGCTCTACTACGAGGGGTGTAACGATACACTTCGGTCACAATGCGATTCGAGTCTTTACGATTCTGTTCGATTCTCAGAATATTTAGAACAAAATTTTGATGATGCAAAATTATGACTGAAAAGATGAAATGCTACAAACAGAGGTTTAATAAATCCAAACAAATTGCACTACAGTTTCAACATCTCTTAAAAATTAATAAATACATTTATAAACTCTCCCAAAATTTGACTGAATAAACAAAGTCTCTGACCTGGGGAAAATGATAAATTGAAGCATAAAGAGCTCTGTAGCAGCGCCTGAGGCATCAGTTTTAATTGGAAATAGAGCTCCAAAGTCGGCTAAAATGCCCGGTTTCTGTGGCCTCATTCTTGGGCACTGTAGGTTGCCGTGGCATGGGGTTGGTGGCATTTGAAAGCTTCTGAAGACTGTTATGTGCCCATGTAGCCAAATAACCTATAATGCTTGTCGTTGCCATCTGGAGATATCAGTCAGTGTGCTCTCTATATCAGTCCGTACAGGATTTCTCAGAGGGTGTTTTTTTTGTGATTGTCGCAGCCAAGAATGCTTGATCTTGCTGTGGCTTTTTTCAAAATTTGCGATGCGATTTGCGGAGTTTTTTGTGCTCTTTTGCGGAAAACTACTTGAATTTGGCAAAACTGCAATCGCATGAAATTTTTCGCAGCGATGTTTATTGATAAACGAGACCTTTTAGCTGTACTCATGTTCGATGGACGTGAATCGAAGAGGACTTTGACTAAATGCATGTTATGATGACGTCACACGACACATCTCGGCCCAAATCTGTTAAACATCTGCGGTAATTTTGAGAAATTGCAAGTTCCTCAGAATTTTGCGGAGTTTGTGTGATTTCGCGATTTCTGCGATCACAAAATCCTGGAGGGACTGCTCTATATATTTTGCGTTGTGCAGATTGGGACCCCTGGTGTTCAAACAGTGCAATTGCATTAGATGCATAATTAACAGAATCCTGATGTACACAAATCACACATTCCCACAATGCACACTGTCAGTTTTGCATCTTGACTTTACTTTATAAATGGGTAATGAATTCTGTTGTATTACATTAGTTACGGAATTGGATTGGATTCATTTCTCTCCGATAACCTCGTAAGCATTGTTTTATGTTATTGGCCTGATGGCGATTACTAAAACAATTTTGATTAAAACAGAAAAGTGTGCATGAATATTTTTTTTTTCTCTAGTGCCAGCTTAATCCCTCCATCCCTCATCAAAACCTTTAAAGTCTGTCCAGAAGAAAAAAAGGAACTGAGTATAGAGTTAAAGCACATAAATAGATCATACTTGATATAAAATTCTCTTGAATTCAAACTGCAGCAAAAAGCATCTGGTTTAGGAGGAGGAGCCTTCTTTGTGCTGGTTGTGTAATAAGAGTGAACAAAGTCTTCTGATTGGCTTAATATCTGCCATTAGAAGTCGGAGGCAGGAGAAAGATCACATGAGAAGATTAGTCATGAGGGATCATTTTCGAAAGGTCACCCACACTGCATTCACTCCACCTCTGCACACGCCTAAGAGCCAAGTTCCATTTCTCTATCTGAAGCACTGATAGCTGATAGGACCTCGTCACGTTTTCACTGAAAGTCGCACAGGAGAGACAGCAGCGTCAGGGTGAGTCGGACCTGTCGCTGAGGCAGTAGCCTGGTTTTCGGAACGGTGCTTACAGCGCAAAAAATATAATATTGTAATAGAAAATAGAAATAGGGGGGGGGGGGGGGAGCTAGAAACAGGGAAATTCACTTATATAGTCTTCTTGTGCGGTAAAATCATGACAGTGATTAAAATGTTTGATATAAAATTGAAACTAACACATGTCTGGCTGTACAAAATAAAAGTAAAAATAAAATTTAATTAAATAAAAAATGTAATTAATTGCAAGTTTACCCACAAGTCTTAATCAGAGAGAATCTATCCCACACGTTAAGTTATTTTATCTATTTGTTTAATTGTTGCTAATTTCCTGACCAATGATTTGTTGTTAAGACCATTAAAAGCTTAATATTTTGGGCTTTTTTTTTTTTTTTTTTGACCCTGGAGTGTATACATGTTAATAAAGACCGTTATCTTTACACAGAATGGTTGGCATGAACTATGTACAGTCTGTCAGGATATAAATGTTAAATAAAAGGTTTCAGAGCTGTTTTTATAATTCCGATGGGATATCTCTAAAGAATTGTACATAAATGCGCCGAGCCCAGAAAAAAGTGGATGGAGAAATAACTATTAAGCTTGTTAAATAAGAAAGTGGGGAGTAAAACTGCCATTACCTTAATAATGGCACACTTTGTGTAGAGCTTACCTGATCCATTCAGACTCTTAGCCGCATATAACAAAACAAAAGCTGTGCATTAGAAACAGAATAAGACATGGCTAATTATACTTGCGCTCTCAGGCCAAGGTGTGCAGGGTTGCCCAGTCTCGGCAGAATGTCCACACCCACCCACATCTCAAAAAGAAAGAAAAAACAAACAAACCCCAAAACGACTTGAAACGATCCCAAAGAAATTGCACATTGGAAAAGTTTTCATACCTGAACCAACTTCATTTTTAAGCTATGCCAAGCGAATTTGGCTTGGAAAAACCACGCCCCTGGCAACCTTGCTATTGTGACTCTGAAGTCACGCAGCTCTCTATATCGCAGGCGTGTTTTTAAATTGTACGTTCTCCACACTACTGACTACATTCTCTTCTGCAGCCCAATCACCACGCTCGGTTCTTTAACCCGGATTGAATCGGCCAGGAATTAAAGCAGGAGACAGAGAGAGAGAGAGAGAGGGATAAAAAGTGTGTGTGTGTGTCTCTTTTCATCTTCTGAAATGTTTATTATACTTCATGTAATATAAGCCGTATTTTATGAACAGCCCCGTATTGAACGATACAACACACCCGTGATATATATACACGCTGTAATACACTACTTATACATGCTGTAAAACACTACTTCTGTCTCCATCTATTGTGTTCGGCTAATAGTGTTGTTTGAAAATGTGTGTTTGGTCCACTCGGTAAATCCATACAGTGATGTCTCAGGAAGCAAACTGAGATTGACAAGGTAACATGGTTTTCTCAGAAAAAGACGCCTGAGGTTGGATCTGCATCTTTTCATTATCTGAAACGATGTCAGGGCTGTGTTTTTAAATCTATTATTATTCCCCCCCGCAGGCTAGATCTGGCCTATAGAAAAGCGTATTATTCTTCCATTAGGGCTCAATTTGTTTTAAATGGCTACATATTAGATTAGAGAGAACAGAGTGTTTGAATACGTAGCCTGGGGTTGACGACCGGATTCGACTAGTAAAGGTTAAGTGGTTGTTATTTCTCAGTTTCACTTTGCTTGTGTGATCTTTTGTAGAATTTCTGATGATGTTTGTAGGCATCAGATTTTGGAAGCCATGTCACACTGCACCTGGATATCAGGCATGAGGGCAGGTCATAGCGATTAGCCGATTTCCCGGGGTGATATCCTGAAAAGTAGTGCCGTAAAACTGATAACTACAACCCAGTTTATTATACCAGCAATAACGGTTTGGATGTTGTGCGCATGTTGCCGTATGATTTTACAGAAAGCGTAAACTCAGCACTTTTTTTTTTTTTTTAACTGGACTCTCCTGTTGTTCCATATTGCAGATATCCTGAAATGATGTCAATAGTGGTTTATAAATGTCGTCTCTGTTTTTACGTGTGTAGGACGATGGCACACGAACACCATAACCACGTCATGCCTTCCCCAAGCACCACTCACCCTCCAGATCACACCATGGATCATGGATCTGGACACCAAGGACACATGATGATGGTCAGTGAATTTTTGGTTTGTACTTATTCTGACAGAGTGGACGCTATAGATCAGTGCAGGTGATGGTACATTAATGGTACATTTAATAAATAAATGCCTAGCCTATAGGATTAGCAAATATTAACCTGAAGATTTTTTGGTAGCCATTTTGTGAGGATGTAAAGATTTACACTCACCTGACACATTTAACAGGTACACCTATACCTCTGCTCTTTCATGCACCGAGCCGATCAGATAATTATGTGCATAAATTCATGCAGATCTAGGTAGAGAGAGGATCACTGATCTCAGTGATTTTAATCTTGGCATGGTCGTTGGTGCCAGAGCGTCTAGGTTGAGTATTTCAGAAACCGCTGATCTCCTGGGATTCTCACGCACAACATTCTCTAGGGTTTACACAGAACGGTGCGAAAAACGTAAAAACATCCAGTGAGCGGCAGTTCTGCTAAAGTGGCCGGAAAGTGTAAATAGTGTGCATGAAAGTACGAGGTTGAGTGAAATGAAAACCTTAAACGTGCGACAGAAATTAGAACCGAATCAGATTTTTTCAAAATGTGTCTGGACACACTTTGGCGAACGTGTAGAAAAATTCCACACTTTTGTGATATCAATTTGTAAAAAAAAAAAAAAAAAACAATGCAAAAAAATCTTTTAAAAATTAAGGTTTTCATATGACTAACCATCAGACTTTCAGTTAATGTAACTGAAACATTATGAAAATCGATAAACAATCCCTAAAGTGTCCATATACACTAACAGATAAAGGCTTTTGAACACCCTATGTTTTGGCATTTTTGTTTAAATGTGCTCATTTGAAAATCTATTGAGTACTGTACTCCTGTAGGAAAATAATGAACAAAGGGGTGGCTTGATGTTACTGAGTCACTGTTACTACCCTGAAACTTTACCTCTTATACCACATCAATTTGCCAATGTTTACAGTATTTTCTTTATTAAACAATGACGCATCATGCATTTTATGCATTTATAGCTACATGTAGCGTCCATGAAAGAAGTTAGTTCCTGTTATCACTTACTTTATAGTGGCTATAAACAATTGTTCCCTCAGCAGCTTCTCTTTTTTCTCTCTTGAAGTTAACAAGGCAAAAATATGCAGCTTGACAATTTTGCCGAACAAATCCAAAGCCTTCTGTCCTGAAGACTGTGTTGGGAAAACTTAAAGGAACAGCTTTGCAGACAAAGTGGTGACGACACCGGAGACTCCTTCTAAAAATCCTAAACGCACACCGCCTCCTCACAGAAAACTTCACCATTCAACAATTTTGCACGTCTTTAAGTCTGTTTTTTTTTTTTTTTTTTTGAGCGTCTGCCATAAGTCTCTGTGTCTAAGTTGTTACCATAGCAACAGTAACACGCTGTTAGAGAAAATGAATCCATACCTTTTCACTAATAACATCTGAGTATTCAACATTGCTGTGGTATGAATTGTAATAAAATGTTTTGTAATAAATAAAAAAAAAAACTGTTTGACTGGCAGTTTATCTGCATGCATTA
Source organism: Cranoglanis bouderius (assembly GCA_023630585.1). Taxonomy (NCBI): domain Eukaryota; kingdom Metazoa; phylum Chordata; class Actinopteri; order Siluriformes; family Cranoglanididae; genus Cranoglanis; species Cranoglanis bouderius. The sequence continues at coordinate 13,518,065 of CM042565.1, read as the reverse complement.
AGAAATTATTCATATTAAACATATTCTGTTTTTTTTCCCCCTGTCTGTGCAGCAAATGACGTTTTACTTCGGTTACAAAAATGTCGAGCTGCTGTTTGCTGGCCTGGTTATCAATACACCTGGAGGTGAGTCTAAACTATTAAATTACTTTATCGTTGATTGATAAAACATACAAAGAAGTCCACTTAAAGGGTTTTATAAGGGAAATTTTAAGGGAGATTGCTATCATAAAGCTGAACTAATCTTCACACTGCTTCTAGGAGTCTGAATGGATCACGCAAGCGCTTGCTGCGTCCCAATTTGCCTACTTATACTATGCACTAACAATACTATGCACAAACTACTTTTGAGTGTGTAGCAAAAGAGTACGCAAGTACATACTACCACGTCATGTAACGGTAGAGAACGTTGTTGCCTAGTTACGCAAACTGTCACCGTAAACAAACTCCTCGTTGCATTTCAGCTTTTCTTCATGCATTATTCCTTATATAATTTATACTATATAATTTAATTGACCATTCCCTTGATTTATTCTTCCACACACACACACACACACATATATACAGTGCCCTCCACTAATATTGGCACCCTTGGTAAATATGAGCAAAGAAGGATATGAGCAAAGCAAAGAATGAAAGTCTTTATTGGTTAACCTTTTGATCTTTTGATTTAAAAAAATTCACAAAAACACTCCGCTCTCATGGATATCAAACAATAGCAAACAACACAGGTTTATCAAAAAAATCTTTGTTAAATATAGGTGTGCAAACAAACACTGATGAAGAGATAGAAACTAAATAACACACAAATGCTACACTTTCTAACTGTACACGGTGACTGACAAGATAAGGTGCGGTAAGTACACACAGTGTTTAAAACCCCCAGCAGCACTGCTGTAACAGATACACAGAATACTTGATCGAGGTCTTCAGCAACAATGTCCTCAAAGATGCTCAAATTCTGTATCCTCATCTCAGAGATGGTAGGTGCCTGTATCGGAGTGTTCCTATTGGCTGCGTTCTACGAGGGACTGAAGATCGGACGTGAGGTCCTGCTGAGGAGGAACCAAATCAGCGTACGCTACAACTCCATGCCAGTTCCCGGCACTGATGGGACCGTGCTCATGGAGACGCACAAAACAGTCGGGTGAGTTGCTTTTCGCACTGGAGAACGTTAAATGTGGTATAATCTTTACAGACCATATGTGCAGTTAAAGGAACCACTGTCATAGTGCATTTGGGCCAGACTAAAATCCTAGAGATGCTCCCATAACAATTACGTAACTCCACCTCCTCCTGTGAAATGCATCCTGTCCGAATAGGGCTTTAATCTGAGCACGTGGCAAGTAAATGCCAAAATACAGTACAGTACAGAGTGTCCCAAAAGTCTCTATACATAGGGGACTAGGTTGGTTGTGCCTTCGTCAGTGGATGTTCGTGGACGTCCGCTTCTCGGTTGGTCCGCAGCACTTCTGGTCTTTTCGATGTGTGTGATGCGCTTGCCATGTTTCCTATTAAAGTCCATCGCAACCTCGCGACAATTTCCCGATCCAGCCAAGAGAATGATTTCTTAAAGGCATTTTTAAAGGCTATCCGAAAAAAAAAATTATATAATATAAACGTAATATGAAAAATGTGACACAAAAAAGACTACGTATGAAGACTTTTGGGACACCCTGTACATTAGAGTGATGAAGAACTCATCTTGTGTCATGCTGTTATAATAATAATAATAATAATAATAATAATAATAATAATAATAATAATAATAATAAGAGACACCTTTTTCCTCTGTTCCTGTTTCTCTCAGACAACGGATGCTGAGTCTGGCGCACGTTTTCCAGACGATACTTCATGTCATCCAGGTGGTGATCAGTTACTTCCTCATGCTGGTGTTCATGACCTACAACGGCTACCTGTGCATAGCCGTGGCACTGGGAGCCGGCGTAGGGTACTTCCTGTTCAGCTGGAAGAAGGCAGTAGTGGTGGACATTACAGAACACTGTCATTAAGCCTCTAATCAGCCACGTCCTCTCTCGCCCTCCCTACGTACACACATATACACCAAACATACCATACAAATACCTGGAAATGATTAAATTATATTTCTTCACATCTGTATCACGCTGAAGGCACAAAAGTGGTGTCAGGCTGCTCCAGTTAGGATCATTTTAATGGTTTTTTCCCCCCTATACTTTGAATTTGATCCAATTTTACCCAGTCCAGTTGCCGTCAGTGTACACATTCAGGATCATCATGACCCTGCTCAATTACTTACTCCTTTATTTCCACACTTTTCCTCACAGGAGGTGTAACATGCACAAATTCTACCTCTTGATTTGTACAATTATCACATCTCTGGGCATCTAAACCTTTTGCCTTAAAACTGAAATATTTACAAGGAGGGAATAGTACATGGTGAATTACTACAGGATTTACTGACTATCCAAAAAAAAAAAAAGCTATTTATTTTACAAACAATACGATTAATTATGTTATGAGATCTGATTGAAAATGCACCACCAAGTGTTTTTTTTGTTTGTTTGTTTGTTTGTTTTGTTTTTTTTGGGTAATCCTATTAGCTGAAATGGCAGACATGTTAATCATTATCAGGATATCAAAACGCTAATCAGTGACCGGCTCAGACAGAACACTGCAGTGCAGCTCTGAATGATCAAACGCTCACGTTAAGAGAGCGAGAGGAAGAGATCATGCCATCAGCCCAGCTTTGGCACTTTGGTTTACAAAGCTGAAACTGAAATTTACTCCGTGTGGAGTGTGTTTTTTTTTTTTTTTTTAAATAAACACAGAGTCCATGAAATCTAGACTATGTGATGCCATGAAAATTCTCCATGAAAATTCCTTTTTATAATTTGTATTTGAAATATTCTATTACTGTCAAGTACATAAAGTCTATTGTTATTGTAGTTACTGACATCATTAGCTTTTATGTAACAGTTATGTATGCAGCAGATGTAATTGTGCTCTTTAGATGAAATCTAATTAAATTAAGTTCAATTCAATTCAGTTTGGCTGCTGTTTTCATTGCTGCAAGAAAGTGATCCGTGTTCCTATCCTGCTGGAGTGTACTGATCACAGTGCATGTACCCTGAATTATCTATCTTGTCAATTGATAAAAGGCACAGTCATAAAACAGTTTACAGGCAGTAAATACTTGGACATGAAAGCAGATTTCACCAGGTCAGGGTTTCTCTATTGCCTATGCTGCACGTCTTCACGGTTATCCTGACCAACTCACGTGTCTGGTGTCGACAGCAGGTAAAACTTATAAAGGTCAAGTTATATTTCGTCAGAAGTGCTTCTGAGAGGAAGAACTGAGAAAGATTACACAGAATTGCATTGTCAAACGGGAAACGTTTATTTGAAAGCAAAGAGCTTTGATTATGAAAACTTTCCCCATTGTGGAAAACTTCCTGACTGTTATTTTTATATATATATATATATATATATATATATATATATATATATATATATATATTAATTATGATTATGAAAACTTTCCCCATTGTGGAAAACTTCCTGACTGTTATTTTTTATATATATATATATATATATATATATATATATATATACACACACATACATACATACATACTTATATATACATACACATCTCGATAAGCAACATTAAAACCGCTGACGGGTGACATGAATAACATTGATTATTTCGTTTCAATGGCACCTGTCAAGGCGTGAGCTATACTAGGCAGGAAGTGAACAGTCAGTTCTCAAGGTTGATGTGTTGGAAGCAGGAAAAATGGGCAAGCGGAAGGATCTGTGTGACTTCGACAAGGGCCAAATTGTGATGGCTAGACGACTGGGTCAGAGCATCTCCAAAACATAAGGTCTTGTGGCATGTTCCCGGTATGCAGTGGTTAATTCCTACAAAAAGTGGCCCAAGGAAGGACAACCGGTGAACCAGCAACAGGGTCATGGGCGCCCAAGGCTCACTGATCTGCGTAGGGAGGGAAGGACTGTCTGGTCCAAGCCCACAGAAGAGCTACTGTGGCACAAATTGCTGAAAAAGTGCATGCTGGCTCTGATAGAAAGGTGTCTGAAAGTGCATTGTATCTTGTGGAGTCCATGCTTTGATGGGCTTTGAGCTGTTTTGATGGCACAAGGGGGACCTACACAATATTAAGCAAGTGGTTAAAATGTTTAATGTTTTAATGTTAATGGACTCCTAAGGCTAGAGGTCTCACACCTCTTCAATAACCATGTATATGATAAGTTCTCAGTCAAGCCCACGTTAATTCCCGTTCGCAAGAAGTTATGCAACTCAAGCATGTATGTACATTCCTTTTATTTTTAATAATTATTAGAACTGATTACAAAACACACATTAAGAACAGTTTGCCGTGTAAACGCTTCAGCGTGGAGTGGCTCTGGGTTCCATCCTCTTCAGTTTGGACGGAAACTAAAAACAATTCCCAATCAAAATGGCATCAGTGCGAAACATGCCGAAGGTCACGGTCATTTCACTTAGTTCATTCATTGCTCAAAACTGGAGGTTCCCAAAGAAAGAAGGGAGCGTGTTTGACTTCGGGTGAGGTTTGTATCCTATTCGCTCGTGTATGGTTTGCTCTCGGGTTTTCCCATCAGAACCTCCGACAGAGCTGCTCATCTCACTCGATGTAACTCCGACCACATCCACTTCGTCTCTCTGTTTCTTTCTGCTCTGTAAGAATAAAAAAAAAAAAAGTGTGGTTATGAGTAAAGAGCATGACCACAAGGGTGGCAGCTGCCAGCTTTGAAATAAACCTTTCCACCCGTCATCTGTGAGAGGTCTGTTACTCTGTGCAAATCAGGCAGACTTAATGAACCACGTCTAGATCAGGATCCGGAGCTTATCCTGCAAACACTCTGGACACCACTGGTCAATTTAGAGTTGCCAATCCAGGAACCGGCGTGTTTTTAGAAGGTGGGAGGAAACCAGAGAACCCAGAAGAAACTCCAAGCAGACACAGGGACTCCATATAGTTCAGGTTATTTAGTAGGTATCACATTTATTCAGTATTAGGAACTACAGAGCATCTTTAAAGCCATCATGTAATGCCATACAGCAAGAAAACAGAAACACAGACCTCCAGCTCTTTCTTCACACTCTCAAACTCCTCGGTATCATCCAGCTTCAGCTCCAGACGAGTTGGTTTTCGGCGAAGCATCGTTTTGTTTTTGCTACTTGATAAATATTAAAATGATGAAAGACAGCCCATAACTCCTGTAAATACAAATACCAGGGGGGAAAAATCACTATTAATGTTACAGTAACTTGCAACAAAACTTTACCTTGTTAAGTCGTAATTGTGCTATTTTAAGCAAAACAATTATCATCTGCATGACAACAGCACCAACGTGCAGTTTGTTAAATGGAGGTTAAATAGCGATTTAGCTAGCTTAGCTCTATAGCTTTAACCTACATACAGATCTGTGATGACCATAAATAATAATAATTGTAGAAATGCCAGTATTTTGAAAGGAATGAAATATTTCAGTGGATTAGTATATTTAATATTCACAGAAAAAAAAAAATATATATATAATATTAAAAACGACTTGCATGTGCACACACTTACCCCGGGTTGGCGGTTGTTCTCTCAACCGGAAGTTTACTTTGGGTTTCTGGGAAATGTAGTTTCTTGTTTTGTGGCTACAGGGACAAAACTGTGTATAAACAGGTCACTCATTCATGACAGTCGAATTGATATATTTTTATACGCTTTTTAATTATAGTATCGGTCTAATAAACATTGCAAAAACACGTTCATTTGTCTCACAGTTTGTTTGTTTTTTTAAGTTAAATACCACAGATATCAATTTGTAAAATGTTTAAATGAAAGTATTAAAGTATTACATTTAAATATTTAAATTAAATTAGTAGGGGGGAAATGAAAAAATAAGAGAAAATACAATTCATAAACAAATTTTTAAAAAATAAATAAATAAATAAATAAATAAGCACGAATATATACAGAGTTACAGGTGGAAATTATGTTACATTCAACAGTTTTTAAAGGTTTTTGTTCTGTCCCATTCACAATCTCTATTAGGAAATGATCACATTTGGGTTTCGTTGTGGAAAAAGTATTATATTTATATGTGACGTCATTTTACGATGCAAACTTTAGAACTGAATTTATGTTTAATTACATTCTGATCTTAGCTAAATATATACACTAGTGAAGGTTCTTCAAAAACGCTCCCAGATTTCTGTCTCTCCAAAATGAGTTGATGAGGTTTCACAAATCTCTAAAGAATATCTGTAAACAAGAATGCCCTGCTTCTAGTTGATTTATTTAAAGTTTACTTTGAACGTTTTGTTGTTGTTTTCCCTTGTTTGTGTTTTCTTTTCTTCTTTATTCTGTCATTTAATGCCTTTGCTGCTGCTCGATTATTTTTGTTTGCGATTATTCAAGTATTGTTACTATAAGACCTGTTTTTGTATTGCATAAATAACAATAATTAAAATAAAATAAAATAAAATAAAAAATATTCAACGCCATATCACTGTGACAGAAATGTTCCTGCGCGTGCTCATGACGTATTTCCTGTGCGACACAGAAAAAATGGCGGCGGTTTCGTCGTGCACTTACAATTAGCTCATTAAATGGATTATTCTAGAAAACTCCAACTTTTAAGGAAGATATATTTGTAATAGATATATAGAGAATTTTGTAGAGACGTTAGTCTATCTTTCAGGGTCGTACCTTCTTTCGTCCATTGGTAAGTGTGAACTGTTTGCACTTCTTTCTACATTTTTTAAAGACACATTTCTGTCTATGTACAGTTTGTTTTGGACGCGCGAGTCACAAAAGAAATGTGAGAATTCATTTATTTATAAGTCTCCCGACTTCTACTTGACACACCTTCCTTTGAAAACAATGCTGGTTTTTTTTTTCTTTTGCTTCACGTTCATTTGTTTTCACTTCAGTTAAGCAGCCGTACCATTTGAAGCATGTCGGATGAGGACGAAGCCCCTTTGGTGAAAAAAGCTCGAATCTTCTATGGAAGTATTGAAGAAAAGGAAAGGGAGCGTCTTGCCCGTGAGGGAACCTCATCAGAGAAAGATGCGATTAAGGCTGGAATCGAGGCTGGGAATATTAACATCTCCAGTGGTAAGTATCCCACTGAATACCATTGTAGAAGGGCAGAGAGACATTTTCTCATTCGGAGCTGTTGACTTCTTTATTGGGATGGGAAACGTTTTCCAAATTATGCACAGAATATCAGGTTCTTGTATAAGTTACAAAGATGATGGAGATTTGTGTAATACATAATGTAAATTTGCAACAATTTTGTGATGTCAGTGAGTCACAGACTTGATGCAGTTATTGCAAGCAAGGGACATGCAACCAAATATTAAGTGTTATTTACTTTAGTTTACTTCAAGACTGATCTTTTCCTATCTTTTTTTTGCTCGCCCATAAATTGGGTGGTCTGATGCAAAAGGTTCTATGTTTTATGTTGTTCAACACGTCTAGATGTAAATACCAGAAAACAAAAGCTGAAATCCTAAACTCTCGTCTCACGTCCATCTTTTGACCTCAAACCCAAATGTCTTTGGTTTATACCGCAAAAACAAATTGCCGTTCCAATAGTTTAGGAGGGGACTGTGGATTGCTTTGAATTTTGTTGTAACCTCTTGTTGAAATATTTGTGTCCTCACAAGTCGGGCTTACTAATTAGTAAGCTACATGTGATTAAGTGTTGCTTGTCCTTTTGACATCTATATTTTATTGTCATTTTAAACGGTTTCCACTCGGTTTGAACTCTTCTTGGAGTGTCTTCATACTTAACAAGAAGTAGAATATGATAGGAATGTCTAAAATCATGTCAGTTTATGCCATACATCATCTGAGGTATTTTAGTAGTATGTTAAGTAAAGCGTAGTGTGTTTAAAAATAACACGACAGAATCAAACAAACGAGAATGATAGATACACGCGTAATCTTTATCAGCCCTCCTCCCTGTGTAACTTGAATCACATCTGAATAGGATTTTAGACTGTTATTGTTTATCTCTGAACATGGCAGTTGTTTTGTAATTTGTTATACTAATGGCTCTCCGTGAACATTTCCAGGTGAGTCCTTGGAGTTGGAGGAGCGCGTGAGCGATCGGCAGGCTGAGGTACTGGCTGAATTCGAGCGCAGAAAAAGAGCTCGACAAATCACGGTCTCTACCGATGACACTGAAGTCAAAGCGTGCCTGCGTGCCCTCGGAGAGCCGATCACGGTGTTCGGCGAGGGCCCCGCTGAAAGACGAGAGAGGTGTGGTTACTTTTCTTGTTCTTTGACTTTGTGCTCATATCCTTTAACTAATTAATGCACGTGTCTTTCACAGGTTGAGGAATATTTTGTCAGTAGTGGGTCCAGATGCTCTGAAGAAATCTAAAAAGGATGAAGAGAAAGCGAAACGTTCCCAAGAGGACGTATGTATCCTCGGTTCTCTTTTGGTTGTTGCTGATATTAATCTTCAGGTTGTTAAATCTCGGTGCTGTTTCTCGTTCAGGCTCAGCAGACATGGTACCACGAGGGTCCCGACACGCTGAAGGAGGCACGAATCTGGCTGGCCAAATATTCACTGCCCAAGTAAGGACAGCTCTTTTCTGTTAAAATACCAAGAATGCAAGTATTGTGTTTCCAGTGTTAAATATGGTGATAAATGTTAAAGACAAGCTGAAATCAAAACTGACTTTTTTTTCTTTTTTTTTTAAATATATAAACGTTGTTGGTTCATATTATGAACTTTTAGCTGAAGATTGTCGTACACGTTAATTTAAATGCTATGTCTGTTCACTGTGTTCCAGTTTAATAACGTTAACAGTATTGTAATAATTCATAGGGTTATTTGTCAATACTAAAGTTAAGTAAATTCAATATAGTTGCGGGGGTCACGGTGGCTTAGTGGTTAGCGCGTTTGCCTCGGGGGTTTCCTCTGGGTACTCCGGTTTCCTCCCCCAGTCCAAAGACATGTGCTGTAGGTTGATTGGGATTTTGAAATTGTCCATAGTGTCTGAATGCGTGTGTGTAATTGTGCCCTGCGATGGGTTGGCACCCCGTCCAGGATGTCCCCTGCCTTGTGCCCCGAGTTCCCTGGGATAGTCTTCAGGCTCCCCACGACCCTGTATAGGATGAGCGGTACAAAAGATGAATTGAATTTATTTAACTTTTAAACTGTAAAAAAAAAAATCACAAGGAAGATATAGCATCAATTACATAAATCTTTAAAAAAAAACTATTTCTACTATTTCTGTATAAATAGGTTATAATACATAACAGTCCATCCAGGATTTCACGATTTTGCAATCGCAGAAATTAATGCAAAATCGAGCAAACTCCGCAATATTCTGAGGGGCTTGGGATTTTTCAAAATTACAGCAGATTTTCCGCAGATTTGGGCCAGGACATGTCATGTGACGTCATCACAACGCGCGTTCAGCCAAAGTCCTCTCCGATTCCTGTGCAACGAACATGAGTATAGCTACAAGTTCTCATTTACCAACAAACGTCACAGTGAAAGACAATTTCATGCAATTGCAATTTCGCCAATTCAAGCTGCAGCAAAATCAAGCATTTTTGGCTGCAACAATCACAAAAGGACTCTGCGAAATCCTGTATGGACTGATATAACATACTACTCTGTACTAATGTATTAATTCTTTACATTTATAACCAGTTTTAATGAGAATGGCTCATCGATTTAAAAATATAAGTAATATGGTGCTTTAATTTGATTAAGAAATGCACCAAGAACGAATATTGTTTGATTGACTACATTTATTTATAGGGAAACCTACAGATCAGCCTTGGCACATTGTAGAAGTCTCTGGAACTGTGGAACCAGTTTCCACCAGTTTTTTTTTTTTGTGTGTGTGTGTGTGTGTGTGTGTGTGTGTGTGTGTGTGTGTGTATGTGTGTGTGTGTATTTACTCAAAATAACATTAATCTGAAAGACTTATAATATAGCTAGTGTTGTCTCAATATCTTGAACTGGATCTAATTTTGTGGAGGTTTTTTCAGAGCTGTGCAGAGACTGGATGCTGCACATGCTCAGAGAGAGATTCCCGAATCTACACGCACCGTACGACAGCAAGAGCTTCACAAGGCGCTCAGGGTGAGCCAATATCACCATTCTCAAGAAAAGCAGCACAGTATCTCAACACCACTGGTTTTTTTGTTTATTGTTGTTTTTTTTTGTTTTTTTTTTTAAACACCTGACATTAAATTCTCTGCATTTCCCATCAGAACCTGAATAACTTCTGCAGTCAGATCGGAGACGATCGTCCGATATCCTATTGCCAGTTCAGCCCCAACTCCAAACTGTTAGTCACCGGATCATGGTGAGTTTTTTGTTGTTGTTGTTGTTCTTGTTGTGAGGTTTTTTACACCGTCATTGACATAATTTTCAGTTTTATTAACTGTATGTGTTTGAATTAGGAGCGGTCTGTGCAAACTCTGGAACATTCCAGACTGTAGTCTCGTCCGCACATTAAGAGGTAAGTAAGTAGTCATCTTTTAAAATTACACCAACAAGCCGCATTTTTAAATGATAAATGTGAGAAATGTTCTGAATTAATTTTACATCTAGGTCACAATACCAACGTTGGAGCAGTCAGCTTCCATCCACAAGCCACGCTCACGCTTGACGAGTCAGACGTCAATATGGCCTCTTGTGCTGCCGACGGATCTGTAAAGCTGTGGAGTTTAGACAGGTGTGTGTTTGTGTGATTGAATGTGTATGACTTTCTGGGAAAACCCATCAGACCTGTAACTTTCTTTGGAACATCAACTATGAAACCATGAATGTTTCATGTGGTAATGTTTTCAGACTTGCCAACCTTCATGTATTTTGCGTAGGAGCACCGCATTTTGACATCGGAGTACGCTGGTACGAGTTATCACTCAAAAATACAGTGAAAATGTCGGCACTGTGGAATAGGGTTGGGCGATATGCCAAACATATCATAGCATGATACTTGAAGACATTCACGTATCTGATATTTCACAGTGGTTTATTATCAGCGTTGTCGATCCCCCGCACACATGGGGCAGTTTGCAAAACACTCCACTAACAACTGCGTTGCTGAACATAAATAAAACAGGGCAAAGGGCAACAGAAATATAACCAGGCTTTACATGCATGCATGCGATGATCATAGCTCGCGCTCCGTCTACCGACTGCCCACTCATCAGGGAGTAAGAGAGAGCGTTCCGCCTTAAAGGAGCAGTAACTAATTCTACTTGTTGTACACTTCAGTTTTGTTCATAGGCTTGTAATCTTTGGACTTTTGTGAGACAAGTAAAAAAGAGAAAAAGGTCAATTTATAAACACAGTGGAAAATGATATCTGTTTTGTTATATAAAGCAACTCATTTTCAGTTAATTGTTATTTCTACCTCTTTCCAGTCACAGAGCACTTTATTTTGAGAGTTGTTTAAGTGAGAGAAGATCCTGTAACTTAATGCAGTTTGGGGGAAATTGTAATGTTTAATAGTTCTTTTATTATGAAAATAAAATTTTGCATTGAAGAAAAGTAGATTTTTGTTTGTATATGCTGTCAATTATAGATCTTAGAAAGAAAATCAGAATCGGCAAAAATCGGTATCGGCAGGTCACACTTACAAAAAAAATCGGAATCGGCCAAAAAAATTGCAATCGGTGCATCTCTATTATTAACCCTTGTCTCTGCAGTGATGAGCCTGTCGCAGACATCGAGGGTCACTTCATGAGGGTGGCTCGCGTAGCGTGGCATCCTTCTGGTCGCTTTCTGGGCACAACATGGTGAGGAAATCCTGATTCTAAACCAATAGAGGAGCCACTCTAGATAAACAAAGTTATGTAGTATGTATTTGCTAATCCTGTTTTTTTTCCCCCCACCTCCAGTTATGATAACTCGTGGCGTCTGTGGGATCTGGAGGTCCAGGAGGAGATTCTTCACCAGGAAGGCCACAGTAAAGGTGTCCATGACTTGCATTTCCATCCTGATGGCTCCTTAGCAGGAACTGGGTGAGATGTTTTAATGTTGCAACTGCAAAAAATGACATTTATATCAAGTAATAGCTTGAAAGTAGACAAATTTATGTAATATTTCTCAAGACACTTTCGTACTCCATGTACAGAGCAGTACAGTTTATTCTGTTTTTGAATTGTGATGAGAATACCTTTTAACTGTGAATTCTCATTATATTTCTCTAACCACTGCACTTTCAGTGGTCTGGATTCATTTGGTCGCGTGTGGGACCTGAGGACCGGTCGCTGTGTCATGTTCCTGGAGGGTCATCTCAAAGAGGTCTACGCAGTCAACTTCTCCCCAAATGGGTAAAAAGAAAATTTCAGTTAAGTCCAGACATTTTTTTAAAATCATTTTGAATCATTTCAGAAAGAATAATGGAAGTGTGTGTGTGTGTGTGTGTGTGTGTGTGTGTGTGTGTGTGTGTGTGTGTGTTGCAGCTTTCACGTGGCTACAGGGAGTGGCGACAACACATGTAAAGTGTGGGACCTGCGGAGGAGGAAGTGCATTTACACCATCCCCGCTCACCAGAACCTGTTGTCCTCCGTCAAGTTCCAGCGTAAGTGAAAGTAGACAGTATGGACACGTTTTTCTACTTATAATGGCTGATTCAGTACATACATAGAGTAAAAGTGTAATTACTGGCATAAACGTCCGACGTTAAGTTCTACTTGTTTATACCTTTACTTCTTTGTCCTCCAGCTACAGACGGTCATTTCTTGCTAACGGGTGCTTATGACAACATGGCTAAAGTATGGACTCACCCTGGATGGTCTCCTCTGAAGACCCTGGCAGGACACGAAGGCAAAGTGATGGGACTGGACATGTCTCCTGATGGACAGCTCATTGCGACCTGCTCGTATGACCGCACCTTCAAACTCTGGGTGGCCGATTGAGGAAGATGGAGTGGTCTGTTTGTGTTTGAAGATGCAGGAGTGTAATTCAGGGTGTTTCTGATAGCAGTTCATGACTCTTGGTTGGGGGAAAAATACCCTACAGCTTGAGTTTCTGAATTCTTAATTCATTTTGGTTTTTATGTTTGAGGCCCAAATTTTTTTTTCTTTTCTTTTTTTTTTTTTAACCCAACAACACAGATGTTAGTTCAGACCTTTGACTTATTTTGCAAGATTTATTCAGGCTTTTCTGTCCTTCCAATGACCTTTTGTTTTTATTAAAAACATTAATACACTTACGTGTCTTTGTCTCGTCCTTGCGTTGGTGTTGAGTTTCAGAGTTATTTGATGCCACACGATGGAGCACATCTCACAGAACAGTTTAGAACTGCTAATTAGACTCTTCGAGTAAAAGGGTTCCCAAAGCAGTTCTTTGGATAGTTAAAGAGTTCATAGCTTCCTAAAGGGTTTCTACACTGAACCAACTCTTATAAGGAAACACAAGCACAAACCAAAAAAAAAAAAAAATTAAGGATTCTAGGTTTACCTTTTTTTTTTCCTATAAGAATGTACTTTTTCAAAGTTCTGGCCCAGTATTCAAAATTAGTATTTAAAAATAAATAATTCTTCATTACAGTAAGTATAATAATTTAAATACAATAAATATCTCTTTAGCTTTGTACATTTTTCTTTTACCAAACACCTTAAAATGCAATTGTTTTCAAAAACAAAAATGACATTAAATCCAGTCTGATTTGACTTTTCTTTCTTGCCCTCACGTGTTCTCCAAACGTTTACACGTAATTACCATTATTCAAGATGTTTCAGTGATGAGGTACCCAGCTTCCATTTCATAAGTTTTAAAGACCTGTAATTGTAGTGTGTGGTTCTAACACCACCAGCAGCAGAACCGGCAGTGTCTACAGCAGGGGCTCGCATGGAAGCGCGGCTCGGTCAGCGCCATGTTGGGCCAAGCAGACGGAGGCTGGTCTGTGATTGGCTGCTTAACAAATGACAGCTTGGTCTCCAGAGGGGCTTTCTGTGGGCTGCTTCGCTGGTTCTCCACCTCAGCTTTGACACCCAAAAACGCAGCCAAGTCCAAGTCCAGACCAATGGCACCTCCTCGAGGTACAGGAGTGTTCTGACGACATTGAGGACAAGGGATCCACAGCTATATGGTGGAAAGACAAGACAGATCAAACACTTAATGAATACTATATTGTCCATATTTTCAAAACTTTAAGCATGTGTTTTTGTTAATTATTTCTGCTTTATCAGAATTAATCTTATTATGTAGGTATTTAAAATAAGGACAGAGCTTTTATGGACAAATCATGTAACTACACAATTAGGACTTGAAATGTTCATATGTTAATATATAGTGACCGAATGCAGTGACTCATTCATTCTCAACTGGTACACAGAAAAGGACTTATACCGTTCTTCTATGCAGGGTCTCTCTCAGACCTCCTCTTAAAATGATAAACTAAAATATAAATTAAAATTTGTTTTGATTTTAACAACGTTAACAAGTTCCTTAAATCTACTTGTTATTTTAAAACATTAAAAATAAAAAAAAATGTAGAAAAATGTAGATAAAAAAACGAATAATGTAGTTTTTAAAAAAATGTAGTAAGTAAGGAATAATAAACATTGGGGTGTGATGTGTTCCCACGTGCCCAAACTTATTTTCCAATAACAGTGTGTCCCAAAGTGTTTTATTCCTCTTAAGCTGCAGTAATATAATAAATAAATAAATAAATATTTTTTTTTTTTAAATTAAAGAATAAGATAAGACAAGATAACACTTCACTGATCCCGAGGGGAAATTCCAGCAGCATACATTAAAGACAAGGCACAAAATACACATAAGAAAGTAAGAATAAAATAAAGATAAAATAAATTAAAATAAATATTGAAAATATTGAGAAAAAAAAAAAAAAGCATAGCATAGATATAATATACTGTAAATGGTGAACCTAAACGTCATTTTATCCATTTATGGTTACATTTAATGTAGTGAAACATCCACTACTATCACTTATAGCAGCTACAAACAGTGCTTTTTTCCCCTCTCTTTTGAAGTTAATAAGATACACAATGCAGCTTGTCATGTTACCAAGAAACCAGAAAGAGCAACGTTCTGTCCTGAAGACTTTCCCTCCTCAAAATATGAACTACTCTTCACAGAAAACTTCAGAATAATGTATTATATATAAACGTTGCAGCCAGAACTACCGACAGAGCCGCTGTTACATTTTTACCACAGTATTATTCCTGTTTTCACTATAATTAAATACTTTGTTCAAACTTCCACACACTGTCCACTTATTTCCTAGTTAAATTCCCATCTGAGTTTTCTCCACTAGTGATGAAGTTTCCACACCCACCACATCCAAGTCTCCTCTAAGCAGAAAGATTTGGTCTGCCCTTGCAAAAGAATTGTTGGATACCCACCTGCTCGTTGATGACCGTATCCAGTCGTCTCAGGCAGTCCTGACAGAACGTATGGCCACAGTAGAGCTTCCGCGGAAGCCTCTCTATCAGGTTGTAGGCGCTGTAACAGATAATGCAGTCAAGCTTTCGACTGTCTCTAGAGGACTGGGCTGCTGCGACCTCATCATCCTCAGCTGGAGCCTCTGACACGGCGACTACGTCTTCCATCATCCTGCTGAAGGAATAGCTTACGTTCACGACTGAAAGCTGACTGTTCCATTCAGACAGACTAAATGAGCTATGTACCAGGTAAAACCATGTAGGTCACCATGTAGGTGCACATCTACTCCAGCTATCCGTGTGCTGCGGACCACCACTTCACCACACACGTGTGATAGAGGGTTCTTGACACACTGTTTACAGCAACAGATGAACTAGAGTCAGTAATTAGAGATTGCTCAATATGGTAGGTTTACCTGATAGAATAGCCAATTAGTGTAGATACAATAAGCATACCTTCAGAGGCCAAGTTTAAAGTTACTGGTCCCTCCAACAAGGTTGGAGATTTTTTATATATAATACATGTACTGTTTTCATCCTTGATCTTGCAACACATACAACAATGTACTGTATGGCAGTTGACATGGTGGAACCCAACCACCCTTGAATGCCACTGTACCACTATTACTACTTATTTATTGTCCTGCACTACTGTATTTTCAACTGTCCATTAATACTTCTAATAAGCTGCTACTTCTAATTTCACTATATTTGTACTAAGTCCAAATTAATATCAAAAACTCCACCAAAAACACTCATAATCCAACACTGAATGAAATCCAAAGTAGCACTACAAATGCTGAATTTAATTGGACATAGAGTTACAAAATATAGTAAAAGTTTTACATTTTACACTAATGACCAAAAAACATTTTGTATTTTTATAACCCTGCCCTATTAAATTCTGCTTCGTATATTAGGATACAATGCGTTTTTGGTCAGACCATCATCAGTGCAAAACCTAAAATGTGTGTGTTACTCTATGTCCTATTAAATTCAGGGTTTTGCAATGCTTTGTTTAAAGATCTTTTTTTTAATTTAATTTTTTTATTTTTATTTAGTACCGCCCTTCAGAAGCTACAAGAGATATTTACATGTTTCCTGGGAGAAAACATTATAACAATTTACATTGTTCAATCATCCTGCTCAAAAGTTTACATCGTGTTGCCTTCTTGAGCATCAGTGAATGTTGGCACCTTTTGTAATAGTCGTGTACGAGTCCCTCAGTTGTCCTGAATTTGAAAAGATGGATCTCAGCATCATATAGTCGCTGTTGGAAAGGGGTCAAATATGCAGAAGATGCTGGAAAAGCAAAGAATGTGCAGGACCTGGAGGATTTTTTTGAAGAACAGTGGGCGGTTTAACTGCTCAGGACAAACAAGGGACTCGTGAACAACTATCACAAAACATAAAAACAGTCAAAGGTATGTAAACTTTTGAACTGGTTCGTTCATTTATTATTGTGTCTTGTGGATTATATGTAAACATCTGTTATGTGAAATAGCTTATTCAGAACAGAACTAAATAAAAAACAAAGTGCAATTTTTATGATCTCTCTTTTTTTTTTTTTTTTTTTTTTTTTTTAATTATTAACATTTTGCAGATTCTGTAAGGCGAATGTAAACTTATGCCCTGAACTGTATGCAGTCAGCCTTGGATGTTAATATAGATCCATGATAGTGCATAATAATAGCCATCTTGTTCTGTATTATGAATTATAAAGTCACTCATTATAAAACCTCATGAAAAATTGATGATGCATTGCTTCATGACGTTATTAAACTTGATTTAAAAAACAACATAAAAAGGGTGTTTGGTCTTACCTCTCAGGATGTAAAGACTGTTTGTAGTTCCAGTGCCGACGTCACAGAGCCATGCATGTCAGCATGGACACAAGTTTAGTTTCCACCATCAACCATCTTATCTTGCTTTCCTCATGAGTCTCCATCATGTCCTTTCACAGCTGGATTATGATGGTTTACATACATACGAATGCTTACACCCTCACTGAAGTCACTATTATTTTGTCTGGCTCTGTCGTTGTTGCCTGTTTGAACCACTTTTGAGTGTTTAGCACAGAGGACAAACTGTGTGCTTCCTCACTCTTTAATTTTTAAAGCCCATCTGTCATTGTGCACCTACACCTTACACACATGAGCGCGTACACACTCACATACACACAAACACAGATTTGAATCTGCTGTAGTCTGGTTCGGCTGGAAGGCAGTGTAATGCTTCTTACTTGTTTCCGTGAGCTACACTATGGTTACACGACTTTAATATTAAACTGGAATAGAACCAAACCCACTACTCTGCTTGTAATCACCAGGTTAGGAAAAGACCCATAAAACCGGATCCAATATCAGCTGTCAAGAGAGTAACACATGTCTGCTGTCTTATGTATCAGCTTTCTAAAGTAGGTGAAAAGCCAGCTCGTGTTACAGCAATGAGGCTGCAAATGCTGTTGTCTCTGTTAGTCGCTCTGTTCCGAGATCAGATCTGATGATCGCTTCATTCCCTTTAAGACTGAAACGTACGTGTGGATATCTGACTGGAGATCAGTTTGGTTCAGGAAGGAAAATGGAAGACTGAAGGTCTATCACCTTACAGTCCACCACAATAGAGGCCTGGAAATGTGACCTTCGTTGCCTGTGGACATCCGGGCTGCGTTCCATTCTGAAATTGTAACTCTGCCCTACTCCCTACAAAGTCTACATCTCTTACAATGGGAGCAGTATATATTCTCTAAAAACTTGTATGTCCACACTAACCGCCTCCAGAGTTTTTATATCATAATGTTGTTGGTTTTTGCCTTCTGCTCTAGATTGTTTTCTCGTTGCAGAATGCACCATTTTTTTCTGGAAGCAAACAAAACTTTATTTTAAACCATTTTAAAGAAATGTGCAGTTAACCATTCACAAATGTCCCATCTCAGGAAACAATCATATTTTTTTTTTAACAAATTCAGGAAATGGTAAGGATAGATAGGATAACTAACAAGCTTAATGGCATGGTTATATTAAGGACTTTTAATGGTTTTACTTAAGTATTTTTAATTTAATAATTTATTTTCGGTCACAATATCATTTAAAATAAAGGGAAAAAGGAGAGAACTTACTTTTCTTCATCCGGTGATCTTTAGGAAACACGTATTATGCAACTTCCTGTTGAACATGTTGACCTCTGAATTATTTCATAGTGCTGAGTGAATGTGACACAAAAATGTACTTTTAGTGTTTTTAATAACCTATAACAGATTAATTCATTCAGACTCATTGATGTTTCAAGCATGAGATGTTAAACGGGTTCACATGTAACCCTGGGGTTGGGGGTTAGGGGTGGGGTTTCTAAGTGCTGTAGAGGTTTTATAACCTGACAACATGCACATATGTTGTTATTTAGTTATGTTTAACGTGTCTTTTACCTTAACTTTAAATTCATATTATGAATGTAATACCAGCGGCAGCCCAATTGCATCAAAGATGCTGACATGTTGGATTAAATGTCCAAAATGGCGGCCTAAATGGTGACGTATTGAAGTCATCAAGGTCGCGAGCTGTAAAGCTGATAGTACTTGTAGTTTCGTATAAAAAAACAAAAAAAACAACGTGTAGGCTGTAAATATACATTAGCTCCTGATAACACTTGGTTTTATTTATTTGTTTATTTTTATTTTTATTTTTTTACAGCAACCGTTTCACATAAACGTTTACTCTACTGCCGCGTGATGGTACCACAATTACTAACTAAAGACACTTTCAGCCGCAAATGTAGCATTTGTGATATGTTCTTTTAACGCAATACCGTTTTCAGTCACTAGATGGAAGCAGAGAGGCGCTGTAGTCCATTCTGAAGCTGTGAATCAACATTGGCACTCTGTTAATGATTAGAAGTTAGTGTATGCAAAAGTGAAAGAAAAAAAAAAGGTGTATTTTGGCCAAAATGTGGAACTGCAAATAACTGTTATCAATTTGTTATGTCTCTTAAGTGCATGGCTTGTATCATCATTTTATTTTTATTTTCTCCTGTAATTTTATTTTAATAAAAAAGTATATATTTCTTTACATATATTCTCTCTCTCTCTCTGTATATATATACACAGGTGCATCTCAATAAATTAGAATGTCGTGGAAAAGTTTGTTTATTTCAGTAATTCAACTCAAATTGTGAAACTCATGTATTAAATAAATTCAATGCCACAGACTGAAGTAGTTTAAGTCTTTGGTTCTTTTAATTGTGATGATTTTGGCTCACATTTAACAAAAACCCACCAATTCACTATCTCAATAAATTAGAATACTTCATAAGACTAATAAAAAAAAAACATTTTTAGTGAATTGTTGGCCTTCTGGAAAGTATGTTCATTTACTGTACATGTACTCAATACTAGGTAGGGGCTCCTTTTGCTTTAATTGCTGCCTCAATTCGGCGTGGCATGGAGGTGATCAGTTTGTGGCACTGCTGAGGTGGTATGGAAGCCCAGGTTTCTTTGACAGTGGCCTTCAGCTCATCTGCATTTTTTGGTCTCTTGTTTCTCATTTTCCTCTTGACAATACCCATAGATTCTCTATGGAGTTCAGATCTGGTGAGTTTGCTGGCCAGTCAAGCACACCAACACCGTGGTCATTTAACCAACTTTTGGTGCTTTTGGCAGAGTGGGCAGGTGCCAAATCCTGCTGGAAAATGAAATCAGCATCTTCAAAATGCTGGTCAGTGAAGGAAGCATGAAGTGCTCCAAAATTTCTTGGTAAACAGGTGCAGTGACTTTGGTTTTCAAAAAAAACAATGAACCAACACCAGCAGATGACATTGCACCCCAAATCATCACAGACTGTGGAAACTGAACACTGGACTTCAAGCAACTTGGGCTATGAGCTTCTCCACCCTTCCTCCAGACTCTAGGACCTTGGTTTCCAAATGAAATACAAAACTTGCTCCCATCTGAAAAGAGGATATTGGACCACTGGTCAACAGTCCAGTTCTTCTTCTCCTTAGCCCAGGTAAGACGCCTCTGACGTTGTCTGTGGTTCAGGAGTGGCTTAACAAGAGGAATACGACAACTGTAGCCAAATTCCTTGACACGTCTGTGTGTGGTGGCTCTTGATGCCTTGACCCCAGCCTCAGTCCATTCCTTGTGAAGTTCACTCAAATTCTTGAATCGATTTTGCTTGACAATCCTCATAAGGCTGCGGTTCTCTCGGTTGGTTGTGCATCTTTTTCTTCCACAATTTTTCCTTCCACTCAACTTTCTGTTAACATGCTTGGATACAGCACTCTGTGAACAGCCAGCTTCTTTGGCAATGAATGTTTGTGGCTTACCTAGTGAACCAAACTGAGAGACCATTTTGAAGGCTCAGGAAACCTTTGCAGGTGTTTTGAGTTGATTAGCTGATTGGCATGTCACCATATTCTAATTTGTTGAGATAGTGAATTGGTGGGTTTTTGTTAAATGTGAGCCAAAATCATCACAATTAAAAGAACCAAAGACTTAAACTACTTCAGTCTGTGTGCACTGAATTTATTTAATACACGAGTTTCACAATTTGAGTTGAATTACTGAAATAAACGAACTTTTCCACGACATTCTAATTTATTGAGATGCACCTGTATATATATTTTTTTCCTGATAATACAGTACTTGCATAGTGCTTGTAGACAGTCATATTGTAGACTTATTAGTGTTATATTATATTATATTATATTACATTATATTATATTATATTATATTATTTGAATATAATATAATAAATAGTACAGAATTTGTCAATTTTACATATTTTAAGATGAACGTACTTAACATACCTTTAAGGACAATTACACTATAAAAAAAGCTACAAGTATTTCTATTTGTCATTTACATTATATAAGTAATTTATATTTAAGAAGTTTAATCTCAAACTCATTAAACCAGCAGGTCCTGTCACTACACATTCTTTCATCATTGTTCTTTTGTTGTTGTTTTTTTGTTTTTTTCACATATCACACAAATGCACAAGCATCACAGTCACTAAATGTGCACTTTTGACCACAATTTCCAATTCTATTTTTAATTTCTTTCCCATAGACCTAGGTTCAGACATCACTTTAGCCATTACTGACACATGAGCCAGTTGAGCGGTGTTTATGACTGAAGCTCTGAAGCCCCAATAATGAACCTACTTTGAAAATCTTCTGACCTGCTTATGATGACAAGACAAATTAATATTATGATATGATATATTCAAATATCAAGGAAATGTGTACTATTATATTTATTTACTGGAGCCATTTCCTTTTCCTCTTCCCAGCATGAACCTGAACCGAGGTCAGGATGGGCCTGCTTCATGTTTTTATACACAATACAGAGCAGGCCGATGTTAATTACTTAACTGTATGATGCATTTTGCTCTTTCGTTCACTGGTTTCGTGTCTCGAGGTGTATAAACACACATGCAGCATGTTATGATTTTAAACAGCTTTCCCATTAAGACAGTGATGTAATAAACCATTTCCTCATTTTTACAGACAGTAAAACAAGAGAGGACTTCCTGGAGTGGGATGTTAGTTTCACTCAGGTAAGAGCAGCTCGATTATTTCTTAGATGCTTGGCAGACGTGTGTAAATGCCCGCCACAGCCAGGACTGAGCACCACCACACGATTTGAAATTATGATCCCTCCCTCAGCAAGTACGACATGACTCACCATGGCACCTGATTGTTTCCTTGCAACCACACTATGACATTTGTAGTGCTCATTACATTCGCGTTAATTGTGCTGCTTGGAATGAGTTGATCAGATTGTTTTCCCAGATGCTACTGTTTTTTTTGGTCTTATGGAAAATATCTGTGCATGCTAAATCATTTTATGTGAACCATTTATGCCTTGAGCACATGCATGCACACACACACACACACACACACACACACACACACACACACACACACACACACACACACACACACACACACACACAGTGACCACTAAGCTGTGGCACTTAACCTTTCATTGTCCTTTGCCTCTTGTGTTTGTTCATTTTGCCGTCGCCATGGCTACCTCTTTGCTTTAAAGAGCACCTCCAGCTCTTTCAAGTCTTTTTATCAAAAACACACAGCTTGCACAAAGAACCCAACATCTGCCCCTGTACAATACCGCAGTAATCAGCCAGAGTCAGGTAAAGCCAGTTCTCCTTTCAATAAAGCTTTTTATAGGCTACCAGCTTACCGCAACCTCCTTTCTGCAACCGAAATCTAGGCCAACTTTCATATATACAGGAAAACATGATGTAATATATTTACCAAAATGTCTCAGTATAATCATTTAAAAATATAACATAAAAATGCATAATAATACAAAACCAATTTAGCACACCCTTAGGACAATCGGAAGGCTAATTTAATCTATACATTCTTAGAAAAGTTAGAAACCTTAATTGGATGTCTCTCTGGAGGAACGTTTAAAGTTTCTGTGTAGACACCTAGAACAGTGTTTTCCTATCAGAAACGGTTCCACGCAGAAACCATTTTTGGATTCATTCAATTCATCTTCAGAAACTGCTTTATCCTGGACAGGATCGCTATGGATCCAGAGGCTATCCCAGAATGATAAAAATGATGTTTCAAAGACACAATTTATTATTTGTCACAGATCATTGAAAAAAATAAAATAAATAAAAACTGAAAAATGCTGCTTGAATAAATATTCAGCCTCTTCAGACTAGTACTTAGGAACCACCTTTTGCCCCACCTTTACCCCCAACAGCTTTATGTCTTATGCCTAAAACTTTTGCACAGTACTGTATAAATAAATACTGTGCAAAAGTTTTAGGCACTCTATTTTTTTTTTTTTTTTGGTACAAACTTTGTTATAAATTTATTTTTAAGAGTAGAAAAACATTTTAGATTCCCAAACATTAGTTTTCTAGCACAAAATTAAATGTTACAGAAAAATGTTTGTATGTCATTAAAGAAAGCAGCGTATCACATAAGAGACACTTTTCAGACAAAAAAAACACAATGAAGGCTGCTGGGTTTTGCGAGTGTGAAAGTCAAAGTCAAAGTACTGTATATATTTGGATTAGGGTTAGTTTCACACCCTTCAGTTAACCTCATTGCTAGCTTTGTTTACACTCAGCACTGAGGAATTTCGGCACTCTACAGGAATGTGTTACAACCAGTATGTGTACAATGATAGCATGCTGTATCAGTGGCATTCTTTAAGGTGATGCTGTTGCATCAAAACAGTTCCTCACTTCACAATTCAGCATGTTGGTTGGTAAGCCTAATTAAATGAAACTTCATTCAAAATAAAGAATGAGAGTTTGGGGGGTGAGTTAATATTTCACCATACACCTCAGATTAGGTCCTTCATGTCAGACCAGAACAAAGTGTAGAGAAGACATAGTGTGAAACACATTAAACACTGACTTCATTATGAATCCATATGACATTGATTTATTATATTTTGACTATAATAGTATTGTCATGTTTTTAACCCTTGATTTAAAACATTTACAGATTCTTTAGATTTTTTATAGCTTAAAATTGCATATGAATTTTGAATATTTTTTAAATATCACTTCTATTAAAAAATAAATGGATTGTTCATATGTATAGGAATGCCATAAGTTAAAAAATAATCAAATATTATACCTGAAATAATAATAATAATAATAATAATAATAATAATAATAATAATAATAATAATAATAATAATAATAATAATAAAGAAACCCTGTTTGAATGTGTTTATATACATAAATTACTGTATAAAGCAATATTCTTGTACAACCCGGAAAATGTACAGTATGGAAAATGCTAATAAAAACAAAGAAGAGTGATTTGTAAATGTACTTTGACTTGTATTTAAACAAACAAACAAACAAAAATGTATAAAGACAAGGTGTTTGAAGTTTTACCTAATCAACTGCATAGTTTTTTGAAGATAAACATTTATTTTCAAATTGATGCACGCAACACGTTCCAAGAAAGTTGGGACAGGGGCAATTTAGGACTAATAGCGATGTGACAAGTTGAAATAAGAAGTTGATGTGAAACAGGTGAGGCGATCGTCTAATCATAAGGAGCCTCCAAAAAAAGGCCTAGTCCTTCAAGAGCAAGGATGGGTCGAGGCTCACCAATCTGCCAACAGAATAATCCAACATGTTGAGAACAACATTCCCCAAAGACAAATTGGTAGGATTTTGGGCATTTCACCTTCTACAGTGCACAATATAATTACAGACGTCACTGTCTTAAAAACCATCAGGTGTCTGTAATGGATATCCTGACATGGGCTCGGGAATACTTTGGTAAACCTTTGTCAGTCAACACCATTCGCTGCTGCATCCACAGATGCAAATTAAGGCTTTACCATGCAAAGCAGAAGCCATAGATCAACACTGTCCAGAAGCGCCGTCGACTTCTCTGGGCTCGGTCTCATCTGAGATGGACAGTAGCACCGTGGAATCGTGTTTTGTGGTCCGACGAGTCGACATTTCAAATAGTGTTTGGACAAAACAGCTGTCGTGTTCTCCAGGCCAAGGAGGAAAAGGACCATCCAAGCTGTTATCAGCGTCAGATCCAAAAGATGCCTGCAGTCCAGACCTGTCTCCAATTGAGAATGTGTGGTGCATTATGAAGCACAAAATAAGGCAACGAAGGCCCCGCCCAGTTGCACAGCTGAAGAAATGCATAATGAATGAATGGGGGAAAATTCCGCTTGCTAAACTTAACCAACTGGTGTTTTCAGTGTCCAAACGTTTAATAAGTGTTATTAAAAGAAAAGGTGATGTTACACAGCGGTAAACAGTCGACTGTCCCAACTTTTTTGGAGTGTGTTGCAGTCATCAGATTTGAAATTGGTGTATATTTTCAAAAATAAATTAAATTCACAAAGTAAAACATCAAATAATGTGTTAATAATGTGTTTTCAATATAGTACAGGGTGAATTGAATTTTCAAATGACTTTTTTTTTTTTTTTTTTTGCATTTCTCCATATTGTCCCAACTTTTTCGGAACTGGGGTACAAAATGTGTGCGGTTTAGGAATGTTACATGATGCAGAGATTTTTTAAAAATCTAGTTTTTAAAAAGCTATGGTGGTTATTGGAGTCTGTCACAATTTTTTTGTCAATTAATTTGGATTTTTGTGTAA
This sequence comes from Cranoglanis bouderius, assembly GCA_023630585.1. Taxonomy (NCBI): domain Eukaryota; kingdom Metazoa; phylum Chordata; class Actinopteri; order Siluriformes; family Cranoglanididae; genus Cranoglanis; species Cranoglanis bouderius. The sequence goes on along the minus strand of CM042565.1, from coordinate 13,492,515 downwards.
AAAATTTGTAATGATATCCCACATAAATGCCACAGAAATCAGACTAATAATGATTTATATTCAATTACAGTAATACTCTCAAATAAGCACAAATTTTCCCTTAAATTAACAGCCTTAAAATTGATATAGACTGTACCTAATTGTGGAAACGATAAGATAAGGTGTACCTTTATTATTTATATGCATGAAAGGGTTAACGTTCTCTGAAATAAAGGTACCAAACCGCACTTTTCCTTCATCAAAGGTGCACATTTTGTACTTTAGTATATATTGTTATACCTTTAAAATTATGAATGATTTAAGGTACATAATTAGAATGTAATGCTTTAAAGCTTTAAAAGCTAATTAAAGGTACAGCATGTGCACCTTCGCAGGTAAAAGATTACTCATTAAAGGTACAAATTTCAAAGACATATCCTTAGTGGTACCACCCGTGTACCTTTATTTTGGTGCCACTGTTTCTGAAAGCGCATTACAGCATTTGTTTTACCTGCCAATAAAACATTCCAATGGTGTGACAATGGGAAAAGTCAGGTTTTGTAGGTGGGGTAGTTTCAGTGACAACACACACACACACACACACACACACACACACACACACACACACACACACACACACACACACACACACACACACACACACACACACACACACACACAACAGACTTTCATATGGAATTTCTTCTCCATGTACAGCTGTAAGGCAGGTAGTTAAACATACACACTGTTCAAATAGAAATTTGAGATAAGATCTCCAGCTTGCCTATTAAGATTTTTAACAACAATCTCTAGGAGACTCAGACCCTGCAGCAAATCTCTTCCAACTTCTTCGTGTAAATGAAATATTAAAATCCAATGGATGTACAGTGCCCTCCACTAATATTGGCACCCTTGGTAAATATGAGCAAAGACGGCTGTGAAAAATTGTCTTTATTGTTTAACCTTTTGATCTTTTGTTAAAAAAAAATCACAAATATTCTCTGCTCTCATGGATATCAAACAACTGCAAAAAAAACAGGTTCATCCAAAAAAAAATAATTTTTTATATATTTAACTTTGTTAAATATAGGTGTGCAACAATTATTGGCACCATTTTAGTCAATACTTTGTGCTACCGCCCTTTGCCAAGATAACAGCTCTCAGTCTTCTCCTATAATGCCTGATGAGGTTGGAGAATACATGGAAAGGGATCTGAGACCATTCCTCCATACAGAATCTCTCCAGATCCTTCAAATTTCGAGGTCCACGCTGGTGGACTCTCCTCTTCAGTTCACCCCACAGGTTTTCTATGGGTTTCAAGTCAGGGGACTGGGATGGCCATGGCAGGACCTTTATTTTGTGGTCAGTAAACCATTTTTGTGTTGATTTTGATGTATGTTTTGGATCATTGTCCTGCTGGAAGATCCAACCACGGCCCATTTTAATCTTTCTGGCAAAGGCACTCAGTTTTTCATTTAATATCTGATGTCTTGAGATTTGATAGAGTCCATGATGCCATGTATCCTAACAAAATGTCCAGGTCCTCTGGCAGAAAAACAGCCACAAAATATTAGTGGAGGGCACTGTACAGTGGGGGAAAAAAGTATTTGATCCCCTGTTGATTTTGTACGTTTGCCCACTGACAAAGAAATGATCAGTCTATAATTTTAATGGTAGGTGTATTTTAACAGTGAGAGACAGAATAACAACAAAAAAATCCAGAAAAACGCATTTCAAAAAAGTTATAAATTGATTTGCATTTTAATGAGGAAAATAAGTATTTGATCCCCTATCAATCAGCAAGATTTCTGGCTCCCAGGTGTCTTTTACACAGGTAATGAGCTGAGATTAGGAGCACTCTCTTAAAGGGAGTGCTCCTAATCTCTGTTTGTTACCTGTAAAAAGACACCTGTCCACAGAAGCAATCAATCAATCAGATTCCAAACTCTCCACCATGGCCAAGACCAAAGAGCTGTCCAAGTATGTCAGGGACAAGATTGTAGACCTACACAAGGCTGGAATGGGCTACAAGACCATCGCCAAGCAGCTTGGTGAGAAGGTGAGAACAGTTGGTGAGATTATTCACAAATGGAAGAAACACAAAATAACTGTCAGTCTCCCTCGGTCTGGGGCTCCATGCAGGATCTCACCTCGTGAAGTTTCAATGATCATGAGAACGGTGAGGAATTAGCCCAGAACTACACGGGAGGATCTTGTTAATGATCTCAAGGCAGCTGGGACCATAGTCACCAAGAAAACAATTGGTAACACACTACGCCGTGAAGGACTGAAATTCTGCAGTGCCCGCAAGGTCCCCGTGCTCAAGAAAGCACATGTACAGGCCCGTCTGAAGTTTGCCTGAATGATTCAGAGGAGAACTGGGTGAAAGTGTTGTTGTCAGGTGTGGTCAGATCTCTTTGGCATCAACTCAACTCGCCGTGTTTGGAGGAGGAGGAATGCTGCCTATGACCCCAAGTCATAACACCATCCCCACCGTCAAACATGGAGGTGGGAACATTATGCTTTGGGGGTGTTTTTCTGCTAAGGGGACAGGACAACTGCACCGCATCAAAGGGACGATGGACGGGGCCATGTACCGTCAAATCTTGGGTGAGAACCTCCTTCCCTCAGCCAGGGCATTGAAAATTACCTTAATGACTTGGAGAGGATCTGCAAAGAGGAGTGGGACAAAATCCCTCCTGAGATGTGTGCAAACCTGGTGGCCAAATACAAGAAACGTCTGGCCTCTGTGATTGCCAACAAGGGTTTTGCCACCAAGTACTAAGTCGAAGGGGTCAAATACTTATTTCCCTCATTAAATGCAAATCAATTTATAACTTTTTTGAAATGCGTTTTTCTGGATTTTTTTGTTGTTATTCTGTCTCTCACTGTTAAAATACACCTACCATTAAAATTATAGACTGATCATTTCTTTGTCAGTGGGCAAACGTGCAAAATCAGCAGGGGATCAAATACTTTTTTCCCCCACTGTATATCCTGTTTGTGCAATTCTGATTGTTTCCAGAAACACTTGGTCCTATGCTTAGATAATAGACATTGCATCCGCGTCATGAAAAATACACCTGTACCTGGGAAAGGCGGAAGGGACATTCCTGAGCCAACCCCACCCTTCGTCTCACACACACACACACACACACACACACACACACACACACACACACACACACACACACACACACACACCCACACACACACACACACACACAGGCTCTGCTTGGACACCCAGGGGTGGAGTTACAGACATACTCCGTCGAGCAGACCTACACAACTCTGACTCTTCAGGTATGCTACATTAAGCTTGAGGAACAGGAACCGCTCACATTCTGCTCACTAGACAGAAAATCTGCTCAGGGGGTTGGATAACACCTTAACCACCATTAATCTTTACTCTCTAAACACATCAACACTTCAGCGGGTCTTCACAGGTACGGACTTTTGTTCTGATTTGTGTTCTGCTTTAAAGGTCAGCTTATTTTGCCAGGATGTGTGCAAATTGTTGTTGAGTACAAATGTGGTGAAAATGTTGAATTTCATGGACTTAGTTAAAGGACAACTCCTGACATTTACCAGGAAAGAATATATGGAGTAAAAGAGTTGAATATTTATCTTCATATGAAACATCTAGCAGTAGATAAGCAGTAGATAATGGCTACATTACAGTGCAAAAGTTTGCACTACCCGTGGTGTTTGAATAGGGAAAACAGTAAACGAAGTTTTGTTTAAAAAACAAAGAAATAAAGTAAAAAATAAGGAGAAATAAAAAACAGAAAAGAATCTAAAGCAAGAAGTCGGTTTTGCTATGAGTCTCTTGGTATGACATTTAATAAAGTTGGAACTGAGATGAATTGGTGGTGGGATGAACAATGAAGAAGATCCAAAAGCTGTTTAGAGGAAAAAGTTATGAGATAATATGTTCATTGCATTCAGAAAGGGAGATGCAAACTTATAAGCGGGTGTAAGTTAGATTTTTCCCAATATGTTTAACATATGTCACTATACAGTACACCATTTTTGTTACTTGTTCATTCATTTTGTAATAAGGGTGTGCAAACTTTTGCACCCAACTTTAAATTCCATGACACACACTAATAAGGACCGATTGTGTGTTTTTAAAATAAATTATTTTTCTTCCATAGATATCAAATCACTCAGGAACATTGTAAAGATCAGCATCAATCAATCAATCCGACACCTCCATGGCTATCTAACTGAGAGATCTCCACTCTGACTAGAAATTGCAGCATTAGAAACTTCCTTCACTTGACCTTTTTTCCATCGTAACCCCCATTCTGAAAATCATGAATCTCTCATTGGACAACCCTTACGGTGACGTCAGCATTCCCCGAGCCAAGCTGCGCTCGTACGACGACTCCAGCACGGTCATCATCAACCCCTCGGCGCTGGAGAGCTCGTACAACGGGAACGCTTCCCAAAACCCGTACGGCAGTTTCAAAGTCCAAGGAGGGGACGCTCCGTCCGGCGTGCCCGTCTACGGACAGGCTAAAGGCAGCAACCTGAAAGGCACCTACACCGTAAAGGAGGACGAGGAGCAGGTGAGCCGCTGCTATGCTTGCTGCTGCCGCTGTCGCAGGAAGAAGTGAGAATGCATGGAGGAAATGGAGGACTTTGCATGATTTGCAACTGAAAGAGTAAATGGAGTTATGAATTGCCTTCTAAACTGGAGCTGCTAGTTGAATTATTGACAACAAAGAACGTCCGTCTTCCCAAGAGCCTGCTGAAAAGTGGATATTGAGTAAAGACTGCATTATTAGAAGATGGTTTAGGGTTGCAAACAGAACAGTGTTAACACTATATGATGTATATTTGAGTTAAAAGTGGTCTTCGCATTGAACCTCTCATTGTGCCTGATGCCTTTTTTTTTTAACAAGCATGATGGCATGTCTACAGAAATTAATTTTCATCCCCTACTTGATCAGTTTCAACATGCTTGATTACTAACCGTATTGAAATTCATAGCCTTCGTTACACTATTCAGGTTTGTGCTCGGGGATCCCTCAAGTCTCGACTCTGAGACCACTCTTCTTGATCTCTGAGCCTCTGTGCTTCTTTGTATACTGGTGGAGGAATAAGAACAAGTTTCAGTTGAACCACACCCTGCTAGAAAGTGCCATTTTTCACCCAGTTTCACCCACATGCTGGGGTGCATACGAATGGAGATCCAGCAAAGCATTTCTGGCTAGGGATAAAGATCAGGAATACACACAATACCTCACACATCTAGACCTAAATTGGTGTGTAGTGGGGTGTAAGACCATCCACTTAAAAATGGAAATAATTTTTTTTTTATTATTATTATTTAAACAAAGCAAGGAAATGTTCAGAATCCTGAATATTAATGATTCAGCACTGTTTCTAAGTTGCTATTTAAATTTAAGCAACTTTGTGACACTGAACATGACAAATCCTTTGTACAAAAGGTCACATTTTCCTTGAGTCTTATCCCTTTCACTGAAGTATGCGTTCAGGTGACAATGCAATGGAAAAAAACCCATGTAAATATTCATACGATTCTTCTATTCATTCAAAGTTGTCGCGGATAATATTATCTGAAATGTATTAAATTAGAAAACCTTGCAAAAAGAAAAAAGGAAACATTTGCACTAGTGCTCTCAGACTTGTAGTCCTCACTGTATGTTGATGTGGAATATCATTAAGGTCTCGTGACAAGAAAGAAGGAAGGGAAATATTTCGAGTCCTGACTTGACACCCATGGGAAATAACACAGAACAGATCCAGTATAGGAATTAATATATTTATGTGAAAGACACAAAACTATTTTTTAAACATTACTACTGAATTAACACCGCCAGTGTCATCGGTATTTCAGTTCCAGCCATGTTTACGATTTAGACAATAAGTTGGGGTGGTTTTTAATGTCAACACCTAGTTACAACTGTTGGTAAATCATGCATACACCTGCGTTAGTCTGCAGAAAAAAAAGAAAAGCAATATTAAAACAAGAGCTATGGACATTTTTTTTTTTTTAAATAGATCAAATGAAGGATGCTCAGAATAAATGTGTTTATAATCTTGGGGGAGTGTCCTTATATTTAATTATTAGCCTATTACATTAGTAGGCTGGCTATGTTTAAGCTACTATACCAATTTTCTCCAAATTTTTGTTCTGGTAAGTTATATATACATATAATTTATCGAATGTCTTAAATATCTTGATATCTTAAATATAAAATAACATGTTACTTTTGATATTTTTAAAACTGTGGATCAACATGTATTAAAGGTTAACAACTGCTTAACCAGGACTGTTTTTGCCCTTCATTCTTTGATGATTATGCATGCTAGGTACTTGATGGTTAGAACATAAAGGCCTACAGATGTTTCTAAATTAAGAAGTCCAGCTCTAGCATTTCCGACACTGAGGTCAAACCTGCAGGAAAACAAACTGGCAGCAGAAGAACCGGTTTGGAACAGATGAGGGAGCGGCTGCGCTTCCTGGAATGAAATGCTGAGTGTCGTGTACGAATACTAGACTGACTGGTTTTGATTCTAACCCAGTGATTCTAACTAAGCATGAAGATTAAAGGAAAAATCCACCCTGAATGACTTGCATACTTAATCTCTACAATTAACATGTGATCTTCAGTTGTGTACCAGATTTATTAATAATGAAATTCTTTCATGGACATGTTGATCTTTTTAAACTTTAGTTAACGGTTTCCTAGATTACCCACGATGCCGTGCGGATAGTGGTGCCAGCAGGATTTCAGCCCTTGCTCTCCTCACGAGAGCGATGCAGCAGGGCTTTCTTTATTCACTCCAGCCTCTCTGATCTCCTCATCTGTACACTCTGCTCAAACAAATCAGCTTCCAAAGCTTCAACTTGTCTGCTGTAGCTCAAAGTATTTGCATCCACGTTTCCACTCGTTTCTAGGTTGGATTTCTCATTAGCATGTTGTTAAACATTCCCCCTGGAAATGTTACGTGAGAGAAGATGCCAGTGCTCTTTTGTTTTTAGGAGCGAACTCCGAAACATTATTATACTGTAACTTATGTTTAAGATTGTTGAAAAGTTTTTCCTGTTATTAACTGCCATTTGGGCGGCTGTGGCTCAGGTGGTAGAGCGGGTTATCCGCTAATCGCAGGGTTAGCGGTTTGATTCCCGGCCCACATGACACATGCCGAAGTGTCCTTGGGCAAGACACTGAACCCTAAGTTGCTCTCGATGGTAGGTAGCACCTTGCATGGCAGCTCTGCTAACATTGGTGTGTGAATGAGACACAGTGTAAAGCGCTTAAAGCTTAAAAGGTGCTATATAAATGCAGATCATTTACTATGCTAGCAATTAAGCAAGAGTGGCACACAACTGCTAACTTCTCACAGGAATAGACACATTTTAGAAATACTATCATTTAAAAATATATTCAATGTGTATCAGGGTGGACATTTCATTTAATGGGGCAAAAATGTATTTTTTCACTGTATTTAGAGGAAAAGCTTAAGTTTATGTGTCTAAACACTTAATTGCATGTATCAAGAGCCTCTCTTGATCAAGAGCACTTGCTTGTTTAAAGGTGTTTCATGACTTTTCACATAAATTCCGGCACATACACAAGTTTATGGTTTGTAGAACATATTCGACGGTATCTCAGCATTATTTTAGACTTTCTACTGAAATGGACAAGATTCCAGTTAATAGGGAAAAACCAAACAACCAACTTCCTGCCTTTCCCTTTCCCAAAACCAGCAAAACTCTCTAAGGACCCATGACCCAAAGTGAATCTTGTTCACATGCGGTCTGCCCTTTTGTTCCAATTCATACAGAATAATAAACTAATGCTTTCCCGCAAGACTGGGATTTTTCCTATGCTAAATAGATTTTTTTTAGACACATACTGTAATTGAACACACAAATTCACATTACCAGATTAAATGTTTACGGCGCCCACCACTAATATTGGCACCCTTGGTAAATATGAGCAAAGAAGGCTGTGAAATTGTTTAAAAAAAAAAAAAAATCACAAAAATACTCTGCTCTCATGGATATCAAACAATTGCAAACAAAACACAGGTTTATGAAAAAAATATATCTTTGTTAAATATAGGTGCAATAAATATTGGCACTCTGAGTCTTCTCCTATAATGCCTGATGAGGTTGGAGAATACATGGCAAGGCATCTGAGACCATTCCTCCATACAGAATCTCTCCAGATCCTTCAAATTTCGAGGTCCACGCTGGTGGACTCTCCTCTTCAGTTCACCCCACAGGTTTTCTATGGAGTTCAAGTCAGGGGACTGGGATGGCCATGGCAGGACCTTGATTTTGTGGTCAGTAAACCATTTTTGTGTTGATTTTGATGTATGTTTTCGATCATCGTCCTCCTGGAAAATCCAACCATGGCCCATTTTAATCTTTCTGGCAGAGGCAGTCAGGTTTTCATTTAATATCTGTTGATATTTGATAGAGTCCATGATGCCATGTATCCTAACAAAATGTCCAGGTCCTCTGGTAGAAAAACAGCCCCAAAACATTAAAGACCCACCACCATATTTAACCGTGGGCATGAGGTACTTTTCCATATGTCCACCTCTCAGTGTGCGCCAAAACCACCTCTGGTGTTTATTGCCAAAAAGCTCTGTTTTGGTTTCATTTGACCATAGAACCCGATCCCATTTGAAGTTCCAGTAGGGTCTGGTAAACTGAAGACGCTCGAGTTTGTTTTTGGATGAGAGTAGAGGCTTTTTTTCTTGAAACCCTTCCAAACAACTTGTGGTGATGTAGGTGACATCAGATTGTAGTTCTGACTTTCTGACCCCAAGACGCAACTAACTTCTGCAATTCTCCAGCTGTGATCCTTGGAGATTTTTTGGCCCCTCGAACCATCCTCTTCACAGTGCGTTGAGACAATATACACACACATCCAATTCCAGGTTGATTCATAACATTACCAGTTGACTGGAACTTCTTAATTATTGCCCTGATGGTGGAAATGGGTATTTTCACTGTAAATACTGATTATTTTATTAGAATTAAAACTTAACCCATTAAAGGTTAACTATTTAAATATTAATTTATTTATTAACATTTAAAACCCTAGCTAGTTATTAAGCAATTTTGCAAAAATAAATAGATAAATAATTTTTTTTTAAAGAACTCCAAACCAGAAAAACAGACAACACAACTCTCTTTTACAAATTTGCCAAAATTTTTACTAACGACATTTCGTACATTTTCATCTATACTGTAGTTAAAATCTATGCAATGTTAGAGTTAAATTATTCAAGTATTTTACATACAAATTGGCATGCAGTACAGTAGTGCAATACTGTGTAAATCTGCCACTCTAACACTGTAATAAACAAGTATTAAACAGTTATTAAACATGTTAAACATGTAATAAACGGATCAAGCCTTGGCAGAAGAGATGACAACACATCTTGGACCAGTTTTTCCTCATCAATTCAATATTCGATATTAACCATATTACCTTACTAAAGGGGAATTGAAGTAAAGGCATTCCAGGTCTAACATTGTGTTCACACCAGCAGCGAAACCCAAAGGGAAGTCGGTCATTTTCAGAGTGCTGGTGATTTCCAGCAATGCAACTGTTGCCCTGTGTGCATGCTAGGTAGCGACAAAGCAAAAGCACAAGTAGCGACATTTAAACAGAGATTTTCTCAATTCTAACCTTGTTGTAAACCATGTAAAGCGACAAATCGAAACGATTGGCTCAAATGATTCCTCGTTCCAATCCTATGGGGCGTGTGGTCCGTCGTTTATTGGTTACCCACTCAACTACAAGCGACACGAGCGACTTGAAGCAATGTGACAAAGCAATGTGGAAATCATTCGCTTTCAATTAGCACTGGCGATTTCTGATGACAGTATGCGAAGAAACGTTAAGTGATGCCTGACGAGAAACAGGACAAAGTTAAGCCAATGGCAAGCGAAGCAATTTGGCGACAATCAGCGTGAGCGATGGATGGTTCCCCCCCCCCCCCCCCCCCAACAGACAGACAGACAGCAGACATTGCGAGAAAGAGTACATGTTATACACAAACATTATTTGCTTAATCATTTACATTATTTACCTTATTTGTAGTTTAAAAAAACAAACAAACAAACAAAAAAAGACAAAAAAAAAAAAAAAAGAGTTTTGTATACGTTCTGTAGCTAATGTACGTATTTCATCATTTATATGGATATGGATTCATACGGCTACCAATGAAACCATAGTACACAGGCCCTAAACTAAAAATAGGACCACCCACTAGTGACCAGTGTAGAGTGATGTGAGAGGTGCAAGGTGGAAGGAAAAAAAGAAAGAAAGACAAAAACAATCGCTGCTGGTGTGAACACAGAGTAAAAATATAAGCTAAATGTGTGGCAGTGATGCTAGTGGACTCTACAGTTTCCTGTGGTGTTCTGTTTGAAATAAACATGAAATCTTGCCAATTCTTTTCTTATTCATACACGTGTACATGTTCATATGGGATAGTACGTGTTATCCGTAGGTCATGGATGTTATGGCCATTTGATTTTCACTACAGGAACGTTAAAAAGAGATAAAACAGGAATTAATGTGAAAACAAATCCATCCTATTTTTGAGTCTAGTTGGAACTAAAATGTTTCAAGTTAAGAGAATGTCCTAAATATTTTCCTAGGTCGCTAGGAGAATTACCAGAGCAATCTTCCAAGAATTACAATTTGTAATGGATTAATGAATGATTAATTTCAGATAGTTACGTTTAAAAACTCAAACAAGCTCGTCATGTTAGCAAGAAACGAGAACGTGCCAAGAAGTCTGCTCCCATGGTGGAAAACTTAAAGTTAGAGCTTTACCTCTGACTAAAAGCGTTGCTTGCGTCTCAAATGTAATGCTAGAATCGTTGTCAGGTTACTGATACGTTATGGAAAAATGAACTGCAGTACGTTTCCTCTGATCCTTTCGTTTTCGAAACATCCACTTGCTCTCTGTTGCAAAAGGTGTTCATTTGTCTGAGAGGCTTGTATTGTTTCATTTCAGGAGCGCAGCACGTCGACTGAATGAGAAATTCGAGGCAACCGTTTGGATCGTTTACATTAACTGCTGTTTTACCTCATCAATGTCAGAACTAAAATCTAATAGCAGGTTATTGCTCAGGTTTCCAGTTTCATACATCAAATCAGAAATGGAAGAAGGGCTTGTTTACTGTGGAGCAAAAATCAAAGTGCCAAAGTGTACATAGTCCAGTTGTGTAGAAAACTCTGTCGGTGCTACAAACCCCTAAAAAAAAATCTAATCCACCCCAAAACAATGATGAAAGGCAATATGGCAAAAAAAAAGAGAGAAATTTCACAAATAACAACAGAAAAAAAAATTGGAAGCATAAAAAAACATTTCTATCAAACCAAATTTTGTCACACCAACACTTTGATGGTCTAAGCTTAGCATGTTAACAGAGAACTTTATAACAAAGTTGCTTTTTTTTTTTTCATTTTTATAAACACCTCTGAAGTAAACGTGACTCTAATCACAATAATGCAACGCCAGTGCTGTGAATCCGTCCACGTCATCGAGTAACAGGTGTTCCTTGGTGTGCGCTGTGTGTTAGTCTGTGGAACCCTCCTTGAAGTCTGCACGTTAGATCAGGGAGTCCACGCACGAGACTGTCTCCATCATCCCGAGAGGTTCCCCGAAACGGATCTTTTGGCCTGCTGTGAGGTTAAAGGTGAAGTCTTGTGGAGCTTCAAACAGCAGAACAATGGTGGATCCCAGGTTGAACTCGCCCAGGTGCTCACCTTTACGCAGACTCACACCCTCCTGGTTGTTGTTGGAGACATAGCTGAAGTCATTGTATGAGCCTTTATTGTAACGAGGGTTGTTCGTACGGAGCTCCTACAGAGGGAAGATAATGATTTGGTTAATGCTCCTTGTAGAGCAGCACAACAGCTTCGAAACCTTATGCTCAAAATCACATATGCATATTGAACATGTATACTTACGCGGTTAGTTACTTATCTACAAACTTATTATTTACGTACATATTTACAGTGCTGTGAAAAAGTATTTCTTCTGTTTTTGTGTACATCTCATAAATAGTTTTAGATCATCAAACGAAATACAACAAAAAACAAAGGCAACCTGAGTAAACACACAATACAGTTTTTATGTATGTATTTTTTAATGAAGCAAAAAAAAAAAGAAAAGTTACCCATCATCTATCACCCATGTGACAAACTAATTTTCACCTTAAAATCTGGTTGTGCTAACCAAACGCTTCTGATAACTGGAGATCGGTCTTTCACAGCACTGTGCTGCAATTTTGGCTCGACTGTTTTAGTTCAGCGACATTGGAGGGTTTTCGAGCATGAACTGCCTGTTTAAGGTCCTGCCACAGCATCTCAATTGGTTCAAGTCAGGACTTTGACTAGGCCATGGCAAATCTTTAATTTTGCTTTTTTGAGCCATCCAGAGGAAGACTTACTCCTACGCTTTGCATCATTGTCTTGCTGCATAATCCAGTTGCGCTTGAGTTTCAACTTACGGACTGAAGACTCCTTTAGCATTTTCTGGTAGAGAGCAGAATTCATGTTTCCTTCAATTACTGCGAGTTGCCCAGGACCTCAAGTGGCAAAGCATCACCACACCATCACACTCCCACCACCATACTTGACTGGAGATATGATATAACGGGACCCCTGTCTTCTGAACAGTTCCACTTTCGACTCATCAATCCACAGAACATTCACCCAAAAGGTTTGAGGATCATCAAGGTGTGTTTTGGCAAAATTCAGATGAGCCTAAATGTTCTTCTGGGTTAGCAGTGGTTTTCACCTCACCATTCTTCCATGGATGCCATTTTTGCCCAGGTGTCTTTCTGATAGTGGAGCCATGAACACTGACCTTTATTGATGCAAGAAAAGCCTGTAGGTCCTTTGATGTTGTCCTTGGCTCTTTTGTGACTTCCTGGATGAGTGGTTGCTGTGCTCTTGGAGGAATTTTGGAAGGTCAGACACTTCTGGGAAGGTTCACTACTGTGAGTTTTTCTATTTGGAGATAATGGCTCTCACTGTGGTTCTTTGGAGTCCCAGAGCCTTTGAAATAGCTTTGTAACCGTTCCCAGACTGATGTATTCCTTCAAAGTTGAATTTCTTTTCAATTTGGGCATAGTGTGTTACTGGGTAAGACCTTCTAACCAACTTCATGCTGTTGAAGACGTTCTATTTAAGTGTTGATTTGATTGAACAGGGTTTGCAGTAATCAGACCTTGTTGTGTCTAGTCCAGCTGAACCCCATTATGAATGCAGTTTCATAGATTTGGGGAATTAGTAACTACAGGGATAAATACATTTTCGCACAGGCCCAGTTGGTATTGGATAACTTTTTTTTTTGCTTTAATAAATAACATTATTTAAAAACTGTATTTTGTGTTTACTCAGGGTGCCTTTGTTTTATCTTAGATTTTATTTTAATTTCCGAAAGAATTTAGTATGAGATATACACAAAAACTTTTTCACAGCACTGCACTTATGTACGTATTTTAAATTACATACTTACCCTTTTACTTATGCACTTATTTACTTGTTTATTTAATTACTTATTTACTTATCTACAAACTTATTTACATACATATTTACTTACACAAGTATTTACATATGTACTTATACACGTATTTAACTTACATACTTAACATTTTATTTACAGACTTATTTACTTATTTAATTGCTTATTTAATTACTTACTCGATGATTTATTTATTTACTAACTTACTTAATGATTTTTTTTTTTACTTACTGATTTACTTATATTTGTTATTGCTACTAAAAATATTATGTAAAAAAGTATATGATTAATGCTAATACATACTCAGATTAACGTTTGCTTCAGATCTGTAATTTTTTTAATCTGGAGAATGGTAGCAGTTGCTTTTTAATGCATTCTTTCAAGAATTATTATTAGTATTTTTTTTTTTTTTTTTTGGCTAAAAAATTAACAAACATTTTTTGTACTTTATTACTGTAAGAAAAACACACAGACTGGTGTGATGAAGAGAAAAGACAGGCTGGGGCTGATCTCTTTCTAGCCCAGACTGTAGATTCATGCAGCCTATCAGAGACAGCATGTCAGCATGTCAGTAATGAGGTTTACACAGAGAACAGAAACGATGAGACAGAAAAAGAAACGGGGAAAGAAAGACAGGTTGTGTTAAAAGAGGACCTTGTCAAAGTAGATCCGGATGGATCCGACATTGGTGGCTCCGACAGCCGTTAGGGAAAAGAAGCCGTGTCTCCACTCTCCGCTCAACACCACGCGCTCATTATGACAGAAGAGCTCTTTAATCCATCGTGCTACTCCCGGGTTCACTGACATCAGAGAGCCTGCAAAACACAGCCATGACAGGAGTCCAAATATCAGGGTTTGGATGTACCGTTCAGTTCCAAACCCACAGGCCATAAAATGTACTGTATGTAATTTGCTATAAATCAATTATATGCTGTCCATTTTTAAGTGTGTTAAAAGCTCGGACACTATACAAAATCGCATTATTATTATTATTATTAATAGGAAGGCTTGAGCCTCACCAGGAAAGTGGCGTCTGTGTGCAACTCTCCAATCAGTGGGTGAGTGGAAGCAGTGATAATCTCCTGGTGCCAGATACACCACGCAGTGATACAGCTCATTTCCCTCCTTTGTCACAAGCAGGTTCTGGAAGTTGCTGTCATCATCCTCATCTAAACACCACACGCCCAAAAACACGGATATTAGAACAAACACGAAACAGCTCAATAAAAAAAAAAAAATTTTTAAAAAATCCATAACACAAATCATAAACATAAAAAGGTACTCACTTCTATTGATGGCTAAGCTCTCGGCCCACGTGCATGGACCAAGAAAGGTCTCCAGAGAGTAGGTGACGCCCTTCACCTGCTCCACCTCGCAGTTCTTTACCCGGCCAAAATGAAGGATCTTCCCATCAGCTGGACTGATCTGAGGATGTATAGCATTACTAATGATTAATGATTAACATTCATTCTGAATAAACAATGGAAGAGGAGAGATGGCAAAACCTAAAATTTTACTTTGGAATTGTTTAGCACCGTCAGCACTGTTATTCAGACACTTAATGACCTTAAAGTCCCTGGGAAATGTGCTGACGTAATTTCCACTGGAACAGGAAGTCAGGGCAGGACATATCGAGTGGCTCCTCCCCTTTTTTAAATAGCCGGTAGTGTTTAGCTTACCTCACAGCCCGGGCTAAGCCATACTTGACAGTTAGTACCATGGATTTTTATAACGCTGGGGGCGGGACACTTCAGATTCTAGAGAGCATTTGATTGGACAGAAAATCTGAAGTGCAGAATGATCAAACAGTCATCCAAATTGTTGATCGGTATTGGTGGTAGAGAGAGACTGTAAATTTTGAAAGCATGTATATTCTTCTAAATGCGAATTTTGTCATTGTTTTGGAGCAGACTAGCTTATAGATAACCTTAAGGCTAACATATTCATGCTAAAAGCCACAAAACTTCAATTTTGATTTCATGGGGACTGTAATGGTGTTTCATTGACATGATAATATACCATGAATAGTAGTACTAATGACTTCGGCATACTTAATGCAGAAATGACATCTGCGAAGGTTGTGCAAAGAGGAAACCATCTGCTGCTAAGTATGATACCATGACATGGTGAGAGACATCTGTTTGCTCCACAGTTATGTTATGTTGTTTGTAGATAGTCAGTGCATGCCTTAAGAATCCGATTAAACCAACGTCCCAATACTGACCTTCTCATACTCGTTACACACGTTCACATCTCCACTTACCACACAGTGCGAGTCGCACACAGGCCGGGCCTGTGGTTTGAGCTTGCGTCTGAAGAACTCGCCCAGGTTCTTGTAATGCTGCAGGTCCTCCACAGCCGCCTCCTTCATGTTTACCCCAAATGTCCATATGTATAGACTATAAATGGGCTTCCGTAACCAGACGGGCAGGTCGACCTGGTTAAGACGACCCCAGGCCCTGGAGAGCAGCCGTGTGGGTATGGTCTTGTATATGGTAACCTAAGTCAGGAGGCAGACTGTTAAGTATCTGGCTGTTAACTGAATAGTTTTAATATCATGCAATATGTAACAAATAACCCAAATGATAACCAATCAAAAGCATGATATTGGAAGAAACTATGCTCTTACATTCTAAAGTATTTACTAATGTAGATGATCCAGAAGATTGGCACGCACAGATGTTTTGGTAGGGTTAAAGACAACATGAGCGAGTTTTATTTTTTAATTCAAAAGCTAACCATAATAGGGACATTGGTAAGTGTCCATGCTCAAAAATTGTCAAAATTTGCACAAGTGTGCAATTTGAGACAGCCACTGTCCTCAACAGAGGAAAGTAGCTGCCCAAAGTGTTTACTCTAAGTGGATTACGATAGTCAGCTTCAGCTCTAGTGGACATAAAGGACATGTGAATACTACAGCACACTTCTGGAGATGTAAATTATGGATTTAATCTCAGGGACTTTAGTTTTTACTAAGTGTGGATATGGAGAGGGCGGGGGGGGGGGGAATCATAGTTTGTTGTAACAGATTAAATATTAGTATTTAACAAAATCCTAATAGGAAAAGAAGGTTGTCTGTCTGCTTGTCTGTCTATCTATTTATCTACCTGACTATCAGTTTGTCTGTGTCTATCACCGTCTGTCTGTTTATATCTAGCTATCAATATAGATAGATAGATAGATAGAGATAGATACAGAAAGGCAGTGATAACTATAGATACATACAGACAGATAAAGACAGAGACAAACAGATTGAGAGAGACAGGCAGATACAGACAAACAGACAGATAGTAATAGATAGACAGACAGAGAGAGATAGAGACAAACAGGCAGACAGATAGTAATAGATAGAAAGACAGACTGACGGATAGCGATAGATGGTGACGGACACACAGACAAACTAAAGATAAGCCTAGTTCACACTGCACTGACAGACACCGACCAACACCGACAATCACCAACATTTAAAAGTTGGCCGTTGGATTTACAATGTTGGGAAACACAACTGTCATGTTCGCACTGCCCCAACAGACACCAACAAACTTTTACTAGTGTCTTTATGCATCTTTCTCTGCCTGAAAAGAAGAAGAGTGAAACGAAAGAGGTTGTGGGCGACCTCTTGGTTGTTGCGACATGAGAGACAGGGGATGTGCAAAGCGTGCAAAATTTTGCTCGGTTTGTCCCCAAGCAGTTCCAACAACTCAGAGAAAGACATCTATGTGGTAAGCTAAGACCATTATTAGATCATACATTATGAACAATATTTTCACACAAATGTAAGTTCTAAACATTTGTTGCAATTTCGCTTCTTAATTTATGAAACGAAATACGGAAAATGGCAAACGGGTACTGGATGATCCCGATTTAAAACCAAAACACAGAGTAGATGATCCTCACCAGGGGTCAAACTAAAGAATTTTATTTAAATAACACACTTTCTGATTTGTCCAGAAGTCTGCCATTTTATCCACAACAGCGATTTAACACGCCTAGCACCTAGGACACAGGCTTTTCTCTCTACGGGCTTTTCAGGGACGCTTGCCTCATTGTCATGGCAACGGTTCGTGCCCAGGTCAGATTACATCAGTTTGTTGGAAAAATCACACCACACTGCTCAGACATTCCAAACGCCGATTGAACATGCTCAGTCGGTGAAAGCAAACGCAGACCAACGCCAACAGACGGCAACAGGGTTAACACACTGATCTGACAGAACCTGACAAACGTGTCTGTTGGTGTTGGTCGACATCTGTTGGTGAAGTGTGAACTAGGCTATAGAGACAGACAGGGATTGACAGAAAAAGACAGGTAGACAGACAGAGGTAGAGACAGACAGAGAGATAGATAGACAAACAGATAGAGGCAAATTAGTGTACAGAACTCAGAGTTCGTTAATAACTTGAGTGAAACGCTTACGGTTCACAGCAGCACATGTAAGCAGCTGCATTTAATCTAATACTCTGCTACTACACCGACAGTGTGTGTTTATAAGTACCGTAAATGTCCTATTAAGTTAAAGCAACAGCCTCAAATGATAAAACTGACATTTAAAATAAAATATCAGTGAATAAATAATTGTTTCGAAATCGTATCAGAGGCTGGGCCTGACTGGGAATTCTTTCAGATACTGAACAATGCTGTGAAAGCTGCCATGGCACACTGATGAGGAGTTGGACAAAGCTTTCCTCAGTTCAGTGAACCTCAGCAGGACAGAGGGCCTCTTCACTCCTGCCTGTGGAGAGTGAATATGCAAGCAGCCATCTGCACTACATGCTCCTGCCCTCAATGCACCCTTTTCTGTTTTAAAAGATTTCTATTGGTGATAGTCGGAATGTTGAAATGTTAACCCAATAAAAGAGAATTTTAAGGTCGTCTCTGGATACTGATTTCATACACAGCTCATCACACACGCTCTCACACACACACACACCCACACAGATATCTGTTCTTTTGTCCATAATACCCTTCCACTAGACTTACTCTGCTCGTGGGCCGCCAGCCCACCTTGGCGAGGGGCTTGAGTACAGCAAATGGCAGTATGTAGTGAAGGAAGGAGAGTGGCCATGAGCGCAGTCGGGCAGTGGGCCGGGACATACAGCTCAGCTGTCCAAGGCGCCGCCGCAAAGCCAACTGCGGGAACTGCAACCTGTGCGACACGCATGACGAAGCCAGTGAGGCTCAGAGTGCAAACAGTACAGTACTATATTACTACAATAATGGAAAGACCTGAGCAGGTATGATTAAAATAACAATAACGCTAATGAGCGTCATTCAGTGTAGCAGCTATTTCAACAGTTTAAAACATAAAAATGTAAATATAAACATACAGTATTTTATTTATAAAATCATGCCTATAATTATCCAGGGCTAAACGGGTACTTTACGAATCGAGTTTAAGGTCTGATACAAAATATAAAGAGAAAAGAAAGGGCCTATATCAAAACCATCATATTGTATTTTTTATGTGCTGAAGTGACTCCATTAACTCTAAATAACTAGTAACTTAAAATTAATCTTTCAAGCAAGATCTAAACTTCTCTAAATAGATAGTGCACATTCAAATATCGTGTTAGTATTCCAGCAGTACCAAAATTACAAACTAAGATATCTGCAAACTGAGGCAAATAGTAGGTCACTGACCACTTCCTGAAAACCGATGAAAATAAGTTGTGTTATTCCTACTTGGAAAAAAGAAGACATGTTGGGCAACACCGGTCTCTAAAATCATACATATAAAATATGCGTTGGAGATGTGATTGGAGCAAGAAAGTCAAAGGTTTAAAAAATAAATTTTATATATATATATATATATATATATATATATATATATATATATATATATATATATATATATATATATATATATATATATATATATATATATATATATGGTAAGTCGATCACACGAGCATTTAGTCTAGAAGTATGCAGCTTGATCTAACTATGAACGGAATAAGTCAACACAAACACACAAAAAATAGAAAGAAACCTAAATCAAATTTTCACTTTAGATGGCACTGCAGTCTGCCATTACAATTTACACACAGATACACACAGATACTTACAAATGTATAATAGCATAATGTAAAACTGATTTTGTTACTTACTATAACCTGAAGCTCCTATACTGAGAAATCAAAAACAATCAGCTATAAAATGTTTGGTAAAGTGCACAATGTTTGAGGGCGGTTTATGTTTGCAGATGTTTTATCGCAAATCTGTTAACAATGTTTATGGCTAGTACATTTAAATCAAGTTATGTACTCTTATGTTTATGATGTAATTTCGTAAAATGCATGCAATTTTTTATCAGACATCCATCTCACTGCTCTCTAAATATTTGCATTTACATTTATGGCATTTGGCAGATGCCCTTATCCAGAGCGACTTACAATTATTACTCATTTATACAACTGAGCAGGTGAGGGTTAAGGGCCTTGCTCAAGGGCCCTCAAGGGCTCAAGCTTGTCAGTGCTGGGATTTGAACTCATGACCTTCTGATCAGAAGCCCAACGTCATTTAACTGTCCGTAGAAAAAAATAATAATAATAATAATTTTTTAAATACATTCAATCAACCACTACTACACAGTGAAGGATTTAAGTGTTATGTCACATCTTGAATGTCACAATCCCAATTATATTTATCAACACTCATTTCTAAAAATAAAAATAAAAACAAAAACTTCACCACCAGAGCCTTGAAAATGGACCAGTCCTATGCAGCTTTGGAATATTATGAAACCTACGTGACCTTGTAAAAGGCAAGCACAGCTGTATGTAACCTCAGCTTTAGTCCTAGATGTTGGTGTAAGTGTGATGAATCCAGGCAGCTCTGAAACACAAAAATAATACGTAGTTTGCAGCACCAGAAAGCTGCCATACATATCTTGGACAGGGATAAGGTATAAAAAGTAGTTTGTTTGCGAGCACACTGAGATTGAGGGCATGTTAGCAGACTAACACAAGATTACCTTCAGTATGTCAGTGAGCTGAGGATTTTTGGAACTGAAAGTGATGAGTGAGCAGTACCGGGGTCGACTGGGAGCGCAGTGCGGAAGCTATCTATAGGTCCTAATACACTGTCTGTTCTAATCAGGATGAGACCATGAATAATCTGTGGCCAGAGAGAGTGCCTGGACACGGACGGACACGGACAGTCACACAAAGAAAAATCCTCAGCGTTGAATTAACTTGGGCTTGTGACAACGAGAGAGTTTGCCCAAAAAGAAAGATAATGTGCAGATTTAGAGAGGTTATGTATATGGGAATGAAATGATAGACCTACAGTTAAGGTCATAAGTTTACATACGCCATGTACTATCTGAAAAATGTTAATAATTAAAAAACATAAAAAGAAAAGAAAAAAAAGATGGATCATAAAAATTGCATTTTTTTAGTACTGCCCTGAATAAGCTATTTCACATAACAGATATAATCCACAAGACACAATAATAACTGAATTTACACAAATGAACCAGTTCAAAAGTTTACACACGCTTGATTCTTAACACTGTGTGTTGATACCTGGATGATCAACGACTGTTTTTATGTTTTGTGATAGTTGTTCACGAGGCCCTTGTTTGTCCTGAGCAGTTAAACTGCCCACTGTTCTTCAGAAAAATCCTCCAGGTCCGGAACATTCTTTGCTTTTCCAGCATCTTCTGCATATTTGACCCCTTTCCAACAGTGACTATATGATTTTGAGATCCATCTTTTCACACCGAGGACAACTAAGGGACTCGTACACGACTATTACAAAAGGTGCAAACATTCACTGATGCTCAAGAAGGCAACACGATACATTAAGAGCCGGGGGGGTGTAAACTTTTGTTTAAAAAAAAACCAAAAAAAAAAAAACCAACTAGGATGGGATGAAGAGTGGTCAGAATTCCTTTGGGAGTGGGATCCAAAAAGTAAAAATAAATAAAAAATTTAAACATCCCATGCACACCTTATGCACAGTCTTATGTAGGGCGGTTAAGGCTCTGGGTTACTGCTCAGAAGGTTGTGGGTTCAAGCCCCAGCACCACCAAGCTGCCACTGTTGGGCCCTTGAGCAAGGCCCTTAACCTTATCTGCTCCAGGGGCACCATATCATGGCTGACCCTGCGCTCTGACCCAGATCCTAACAAGATAAGGTATGCAATTTTAAAATGCATATGCTATGAAATATGAAATTCACTGTGCTTTAACTTACAGGACTGTGCAAAAGTTTTAGGCACTCTATTTTTTTTTTTTTTTTAGTACAAACTGTTATAGATTTTTTTATTTGATGCCTTTTACATTATCAAGTCAGTACAAAAAACATTTTAGATTCCCAAACATTAGTTTTCTAGCACAAAATTAAATGTTACAGAAAAATGTTTGTATGTCATTAAAGAAAGCAGCATATTAAGTAAGAGACACTTTTCAGACCAAAAAAACACAATGAAGGCTGCTGCGTTTTGCTGCAAAAATAAGAAGCGAGTGCGAAAGTCAAAGTCTCCAGAAGAACTGTGTCTGGTTCTGTAAGATGCTCAATAAAACTCACCACCTCATTTCCTTATAAAACTGCACTAACTGTACCGGAGACTACTATTTATTTTTCACACCGAATATTGACTTTGTTTCATTTACTACGGTTTACTGCTCTTTACTGTATTTTTTTTTATTTTTTTATGTAGAAACATTTCATTTCATTATTTTGAAAGCATCTTTGCTCTACAGAATTTCTTTGCATGTGTCTAAAACTTTTGCACAGTACTGAATAGGTGACATATAAAGGCTGCTTCCTCAACTTCACTGATGATAATACAGAAGGACAAGTGTACACTTACAGTATTCCTAAGTATCATTTTAACCAGTACTGACACGAGCACCTGGCCTTCCCAGCCTTGACTGAATTTTTTTATGTGGTTGTTCACACACACACACACACACACACACACACACACACACACACACACACACACATTATTTCATCTTGTATTACTATAGAGCCGTCACTAAAGCTTGAATGAGCTTGATTGATTTTCCACGCAGTGTTGACCTAATTGTCGCCAGGGCTGGGTGATTCTTCCTGAGGATATGGATTCAAATAGTAGTGTTGTGCTATCCTCGTAACATGATCTCGATAGCGGCTGTTTGGCACAAAGAGATACGGATCTTCAACCAAACAATTTAATTACCACAAGAGGAGTAAACTTGATCAGTAATTACGTCGTACAGTATTTTCATTATGTAAAGCTATATTCTGTAGCTTGTACAATAGGTAATACTAGTTTATCAGTGATTATTTATTTGTTTCTGTGAAGAGTGTACTGTAGCTTTAAAACTGCACTGCAGAGGTTATCAGTAGCCATTTTTAAAAACGTACCACTCTTGTTTTTCCTATATTACATAACCTCACTCACTTCCGAGGTAAATAAATGCAGTCCAGGCATCGTCATGCGGCCTGGAACATTATTTCATGAATGGCTCTACATGTGTACGGTTA